>JBAMMX010000015.1:1068676-1591176 GCA_037126225.1 Dillenia turbinata
AGGAAAACCATGTTTCCTACCTCGAACTCAAGTGGTCTCCATCTCCTATTGTAAGGCCTTCATCCATTCATGGATGATCCTCTCTAAGTATCGGTCTAGGGGTGGTATGCTGTGCTAAAGCTCAGCCTAGTGCCCAAATGCTTCCTGAAGTCTGGGCCAAAATCTAGAAGTGAATCTGGGGTCTCCGTCTGATATTATCGACAATGGTACCCCATAGAGTCTGACAATCATGTCAATATAAAGACGTCCCAATACCTCTAAAGAAAATAAGCACGAATCAGAATGAAATATGCAGACTTGGTGAGTCTATCAACGATCACCCAATTAGCATCGTGTCGTGCTAAAGTCCGCGACAATCCTTGTCACAAAATCCATTGTGACGTGTTTCTACTTCCACTCGGGAATGGAAAAAGGCTGCAAAGCGCCTGTGGGTCACTGATGTTTGGCCATCATCTATTGACAAACCAGGCATCAGGCAACGAACTCTCTTTTTATACCAGACTACTAATAACTATGTCGGATAGTTAGGTACACTTTTGTACCTCTCAAATACATAACGCAAATGGAGGAATGAACTTCCTCTAGAATATTTCTACGAAGATTCACTGTCGGCGGGAGTACAAACCCGCTATCGATATACCACTAGTCCGTTATCACGGACTCGGAACTCTCTGTCATCATCTCTACAGATCTATCAAGAACACCTTGGAGCTCCTCATTTGCTCCCTAAATCTCTCTAATGCGGTCGAGCAAGGTCGGCCTCATTTCAAATCAAGCTAGTAATGCTGCTCGATCATCACTAGTCAAACTGACTCCTAATACGCGGAGTCCCATCAATAAGAGAGATAAGCACTCTTTATATACTAAATTTCAAATCAACTACTCACTAAGAGGAGTGAAAATCAATAGCTCCTCATCTAGCGACGATAACAGTCTACCCAACTGTCGAGCGAAATAATACTCTCACGTAAGAAAAATCTGAACCAGTGTCAATAAGAACACGAGTATCGACTCTGAATATTTTCATGATACTCATGATGCGAGAAATTGAAAAAGAAACCAATATAGGATACGCAAAGGATATACGTATATATATATGTCAAGTAGTCAAGCCTCTAAGGCTTTAACCAGTCATAACCGTACATATCATCATGAGATGCATGGTTTCAAAAGAGGATCACAATAGTTAAGCTTCTAGAGCTTTAACTAGTCAAAACGTTACATAGGTATCATGATACACATGATTTCAAAAAAGAGAGTATCTATAAACTCCTAAACAAAAGAATCTACTGGAGGATTACCCATGGTCGTATCTGGGTTCGCCTAAGCGTCCTCCTGTGTCATACCATATATGCGGGTCTATGCCCTCGACTACTATAATGAAGGGCCTAGTGCAGTGTTGCTCCCAGCTGCAGTCCATGGAGCGGTGTGTACTGAGTGCGCAGGTACTCCCTGCTGACCTGTCCATGGTCCACCCATGTGTGTCTGTGACACCTGACCTCTGAAACCTAGGTCAGGACAAGAGCTACAAATATGTCATTGCTTCCCATATTAGAAGCATCTAAGGGGAGCTCCGCAAGCTCCAAAATGGCATCAGCCGCAGTCGCGGCAAATAGAATGGTGCTGTGCTATGGACTAACTAGAGGCACTAGGGGCCTGTGCTCTAAACACCTAGGGACATGGTCCCTGTCCCCAGCAGGTTGATGTAAAGTGAGAGAGGCTTCCCTAAAAGTTAGAAGTCCTACCCCACTTCGAGCTGTGGCTCGTCTGGGTCTCAACCCTATATGGTCCTACTAGGACTCCGTAAAATATCTGCGGTCGAACTCCCTCAAGAAGTCCTACTACCGCAGTGAGTCAATAGCCTCGTCACAATTAGCCTCCCACCAAGTGAGGGCATCACCGTTGAGGAATCTCTCAACAACTCTCAATCTGAACTCCTCTGACAATCCCACATCAGTAAGGATCCTGCGAATCCTATAGATCCAGTGCTTTGCCGCTACGGCATCACTAGATCCTGAAAAGTCTATGTATCTGAGCTGTCGTAACTCTGTCACCAACTGAGTAAGCTCATGGATGCGCCTCAAAGTAACCGAAATCTCATCGGTCAGACTAGAAATGGAAGAACCGGTCACCGGAGGAGGAACCGGTGCCGTAGGAGCAGATACGGCCGCAGGTGCGGTCGCTGAAGTCTGTAGTGGAGGTGGGGGCATCTGCACCCCATACTTACTAAACCACTCCTGCCACTGCCTCAAGGCGTCGAGTGGTGGTGGAGGAATCTCAGCTGTAACAGCCGGTGGAGGTGCTGAGGGTGGCACTAGTGAAGGTGCGTAAGTAGAGGAAACATCCTCTGGTACTCGTGAAATCTCGAGTGCCACAAGTGCATCAAGCACTAAGGGACTCTAGTGGTGCACCGCACCTACTACATCTAGGTAGCATAGTTATGCAAACAGAGTACTTTTTCATTAAGTGGAAATCAAGGATTAGGGTTAGTTACGGAGTAACTAACCCACTAAAAAGAAATTGGAGTTATGAATCAAGGCATTCGAATCCAATGGGAGGTGTATCACTCATACACCTGCCTAAATGCCTCAAATGATGGTAATGGAACCGTGGCTATAATAGCCGACTGAGAACATGCTAAAAGGGTACACCCGACGAGGAAACATCCTCAAGTATTCTAGATGTTTCAGGTACAATCTAGTACCTCATCTAGTAGTCATAATCTTTCAAAGAAAGAACTTAAATTAGGTATGATTCAAAACTTAGGGTTAGTTGCGAAGTAACTAACCCCCTAAATGAATAAACTTATCAGTTTAAGAACTGATAGCACCAATATACTAGGTTAGATACGCACCGTATCTAACCCCCTAAAAAGAATAACTCATATGCCTAAAACCGTTGTACTAGGACTTCATGACTGTATGAAACTCTCATGCATTGAGGACTTTAAGCACAACACACTTGGGAATGTTTTCAAGACTCTCTTCCTACATAGCTCTCAACCTAGAGCTCTCATACCAACCGAACTGTCACGCCCCGAACCGGAAATCGTGAACAGCCGCCCGTTGCCCTGGATACCGGCTGTATTTCTACAAAAAATCGGGCAGAACCTCCCCATAAATCGGAGGTCTCCCATGTACAAATAACCCTGTATACCTGTATAATTTAACAATTATCATGTAAATTTAACAAATGGCCATCCCGGCCTCAAAACAATCCACCAAATCTCCCAACTGACATCCAGACAACGCAAGGCTAACAAATCACCAACAATCCTAGCCACAGACCTCTACTGTCATGCCCAACTGGAGCATGAGCAGCCGCCATACCGAGCGGGCTTAATTTTATACAAATACATTACAATTTCCCAAGTTAACACTTCAAATGGTTACAAATGCCTCAATGCAAGCGAAATGAGAGTTTCACAAATAAAAGTCCAAAAATTATACAGTCATCCCATAATATGTACACGGTCAACTACGGACCTCAATATCAAGACCACGCAGGGTCAACAATAAAATACGAAATTCATCTTTTAAATTTAAACTTTGATCTCACCGTCATAAATACCAAATCCACCAAGCTATCAAACCCTCCAGAGCCAAATGCGTCGCCCTAGCACCATAATCCTGTCTGGGGAGGGAAAGAGGAGGGGTTAGTACTCAGGGAAGAATACTCAGTGAGTGGGTCAATGTAGTCGTGTAATATGGGGTGTGAAACTGGAGTGTCAAAACATAAGTATACAAATCGTATTTCAAATCATCATGCTTTTCATTTCAACAATATATCATTAACACGCATCAGCAAGTCAAATATGCATCCAAAACACTGTCATTAAAATCATAGAGCTGCCAGCCGAAAATGTCCCGGCAGAGGTCTACCACGACCTATGACAGGCGCACCGGGGGTGTTATATGCGATTTTATTTAAAGTGCTCTCTACCCCGGCGTTGGCGACGAACCTCGTCCAGGTGCTAGACTTGGAGAGTGTATCCAAATCCTCCCCCTTTCGGGTTCAACCTGGCTAGTACCGTGTCGTAAATATAATCTCATCTCGACAACTCGTGGGATACCCCAGGCCTAGGCATATCCGGACGCCACCCAAGCGCCTCTCACGGTGTCCTTCGTAGCTACGGAACAATACATATCACAGCCCTCAAGGCCAATATCAATATCAATAATACATATCACAGCCCTTAAGGCCAATATCAGTATCATATCAAACATGTGCCGTAAATCAGGTTCACAAACCAAATGCAACATATATCATAAAATGGCACATTTTTACATTTCAATCACATGGATGCATATCTCATAATTCAACCACATTTTCAGACACTCCATCGGTTCACAAAAATCATTTCCAAAACCAGTCAAAACATTTTAAGCACACGATAAATCATGCTCATTTATCAAACTGTTGTAAAGCAGGGTTTACATATTAAACGAAAACATTGAAATAAAACCCACTCACAGTTTTGGGGAGGATAGCGCACTCCCCAATAAAACCACAATACGTAGAACAAAGCCCTCAATCGAATCACCAAACAAGTATGAAGGCAAACCGTCCACAGAGTTCACACCTGCGCAGTCATGGGAAATAAGCTATAACTTCTGCTATACGAGTCCAAATCAGATGGTTCTTATCTCAAATTAAACATAAGACCTAGACCTAAAACTTTCGTGTTTTGGTCTAATAGTGAGTCAGATCAGAAGAGGTCGCTAAATGAGTCACAAGGTCACTGCTAAAAACAGGACATAACAGAAATTTTTTTGTAAATGATCTAACTTTGAAAATCCACTAAAAATTCAACTATCTCCAAATCAAACGGGCCATATCTCAGGATGTTTAGAATCCAATGCAGAAAACCTCATATCATTTGGAGTTATGTTAAGGAAGTTATGATAAAAAGAGTACATGCTGTCCCAATGTCTCAAAAGCATGTATTTTCCTTCCTTTACAAGCATGAAATGGAATCCCTTTGATACACACAATAGTGCAGAAATTTCTGCACATTTACACACACTTCTCAAGTCTCTAAATGTACAAACAAACACTCAAATGCTATTACTAATTCAAGCCGAATTCTGCACATGTTTGGTTCCCATTTCCATGCCATAGTGCATACACTTTCACACCACTTACATACCAAAAGTCTGCACACTTTTGCATCTCATTCATATGCCAAAACACACATAATTTCACACCATTTTCATACTAAAAATCTGCACATACATAGGTTCAATTAAGGACATATTTTCGTACTCAAACCAAAGCTAAAAACAAGTCCAAACTTCCTGCACATAAGACCATGCCTCCAGCTCACTCAAAATGCCTCAATTTCACATACACATAGTCAATAACACACCACACTTCAATGCCAAAAACACAAGTACATCAAATCCACATTTTAACACTCAAAATCACATTAAAACCCATCAAATTTCATACTCAAAGTTCTAAATTTTTCGGTACATGTTTCCTTAGGGTTTCTCCCCTCAATATGTGCTCATTTAAGACTTAAATCAAACATTTACACAATTACCTTTCTAGATTCTCATTTCATCACTTTCATTCCATTTATAAACAATTAATCAAATCAAAATCAAGCCTGATTCAATCCTAAAACCAATCAAAATTGGAAATACGCTTAAAATAAATAAGTTTCCTTCGAATTGGAAAATCTTTGAAAAATCATACACTTTTCAATTCTCATCCGATTTCTTCAAACCATATGTCATTTTAAAGGTATTGAAACCTATTTTCATAATATAGAGAGTGTATTTAAATTACCTATATGCAACACCAACTATAATGTAAAACACGCATCAATCCTTAGGCTCAAATCCCAAATTTCGACTATTTTCATACATATGTCAAATTAAACTCTAAAGGAAAGTATTCAAATCAATTCAACTCGATCTCATTATCCTTAATATGCTTGTTCCATGCTAAGCAACCAATTTCGCGTAAATTTTTAAACTTAACCCTCACATTCAGGCATATTCCAATCAATTTTCAACTAAAGCTATACAAACGAATCAAACAAACCTCTATCATTATCTAACACATTCTATTATGCAACGCAACCCTATTTATATCAATTTCTAAACTTAACATAAATAATTTCATATGAAATTGCAGGAAAGTACATTTCCTTTTAATCTAACTTATTTCAAAGCATACATATAGTTTCCAATTCTAATTTCAATCCTACATTCGATAAAATAACTCAAATATCGAAAGGATCGCATTTCCCTCACCTAGGGTTTCACAATTTGCAACTCTAGCGTCCGTGCGCCATTCGATTCATTCCAAGACCTGCAATGTCTCCAAATTGAAGCAAATTTTAGCAATTAGACTTAATCACTATGGAATCAAAACCCTAGAACTAAGATCTAAACTCAGCCCTTACCTGCGCAGAGGATGAAGCATCGTCACAGTCTAGGGTTTCTGAAGGTCACCTACTACGCTGCAGCAGAGGTTGCAGCAAGTCTGCGCGCGCAGAAAGAGGCTATCGCGCGCTGGAGCCATCGCGCTGCACGGGCTGGAGCCATCGCGCGCTGCACGGGCGCGCAAGGCGGTCGCGTGCTGGCGCGCGCGCAGGAGGGGCTGTCAGCGTGCAATCGCGCGCGCGAGTAGGAGAGGGAGGAGCAGAGCGAGGGAGACTGCGGGATAGGCGGCGACCTGTGGTGGGTCGCGGTGGCTGCGGGTGGCGGTTTGCGACGGTGGACAGCGACCAAGTCGCGGCGGAGGGAGAAATCGCGAAGGAAATCGCGAGCGGGAGGAAATGAGAGAGCAACCGAAAGAGAGAAAGAGAGGGAGATAAAGCCGAGAGAAAAAAAAAGAGAGAGAGAGCCGAGAGAGAGGGAGACGGTGGGGGGGCTGCGGTTGCAGCGGCGACGGCGGCCGCAGGGCGGAGGAGGAAGCCGCGGGAAGGGAGATGAAGAGGCGGCGAGAGAAAGAGGAGAGGGAGAGAGAGAGAAAGTAGGGCTTTAAGCCCTAATTTCGATTTCTTTTTTTTTTATAATTATTATTATATATTTCTTTTTATAACTAAATTATAAATAATTAAATGTAATGTATAAATTAATAAATGAATAAAAAAAAATCATCTATATATTTTTATACTCACTTTACTTTACGAATCGAAAATACGGATACTTTAAATATCCCAAAAATTTCAAATTACATATCTCAAAATCGAAAATCAATATAATTAAAATTTTCTCTCTTTATATATAAACTGCGAAATATTTTATTTAATTTCGTGAACAAGAATACTAGTACGGACACCGCAGTGTCGGTGTTACAAGACATAGCAGTGTTAGTGTGGTGAGTCAGTTTATGCATAATTCTAAAGAAACTTATCTCAGAGCTGTGAATAGAATCCTATAGTACCTAAACGGCTCAACTGGCAAGAGACTTTTGTTCATACGAGAAGAAAGATTTGAGTCTTGAAGCCTATATTGGCGTAGATTATGCAAGGTTCGAGGATGATAGAATATCAACTTCAGGTTATTGTATGTTTTTAGGTAGAAACCTTGCTACAAGGAGAAGTAAGAAACAAAACGTGATTGCAAGATCGAGCATAGAAGCAGAATTCAGGTCAATGGCGCTTGAAATCTGAGTCCCTTCGACTGAAAATGATTTGGAAGATTTGAAGATTAAGTGGGAAGGACTAATGAGATTGTACTGTGATAATAAGTCGACTATCAACATAACACATAATCCGGTACAACATGAGTGCACGATGCATATAGAGGTTTACAGGTATTTTATAGAGAAACTTGATAGCAGCCTGATCTGCACTCCGTTTGTCTACACGAAGAATTAACTCACAAATATATTCACAAAGGGACTATCCAGTTCAGCTTTTCAGAGTTTAGGTAAGAAATTGGGAATGGATAACATCCATTCATCAGCTTAAGGGGAAGTGTGGGAAAACATGAACACTTGTTTTATTTTTGGAAATCATGTGTTGTAATATAATATTTAATAGTTATTGTATTCCTGATTTTAGGGAATTAGTTCTTTTGACCCATAGTCTAAGATTAAAGGATTTGCCTAATAATAGGAAATTTTCTATTTTATTTTTTTTCCTTGTTTAGCTGTTGCAATTGTAAATATATGTGTAAATAATCCTAATTGAAAGATTAAAAAAACATTCTTTTCATCATTATTCCTAATTGAAATGTGCTAAAAGAGAATGGAAAATAATTGTTGAGGCATAAAGTTGTGTTCTTGGGTTATCTTTATAGAGAATCTCTGGCTGATGTACAGATTATTGAGCCCTCCAATGCTATCTCACTGTGGCAGTCTTGCATTCCTTTTTATTCAAAATCGAATATATTACTTTTTGTGCATTTGACTACTTCTTCCTCTCTTTCTCAACTATGATATAAGCGACTCTATTTTAAAGAAAGTTGAACTTAGTTGTTTCTTGCAAAATGGTGGGCCAAAGCAGTGATAAGGGGCACATGTTTGCATGATCCAAGTTTCTTAAAAGCCTTGCTTAAGTCCATATATGAGGGCAGTGACAACCTTACAAAAGCTATTGTGGCCCTTGGCTCCTCCCAATTAAGGATCAGCTATGATTAATTTTGATGCACCAGTAAGAGAAGGCTACTCAGTTTGTCAATGCAGTAGTGTCTAGGGATCATAATGGGAATAATTTGCATGTTTGGATTTAAAAAAAAAATGGTAGACTCTTCTTTTGCTGTGATTGCTGAAGCAAAGCCTGCCTTCATGGATCGCAAAAGCCTCAAATCTTTCATTTTCTTACTGCATGATCCAAAGTGCCAATCTTGATGTGCAACCTCAATACTGAAACCCTTACTGTCATTGTTCCTAACATCACTTACAATGCTATTACGTATATCCTCAATTGGATTGCAAATCTGACAAAACACCTTTCATCAATACCCATCATACTGCTTTTCAGGAACTCAACCAAATGATTTTTCCATATGAATGTGTGTAATATAGAAGTCATTTTTTCTTCTTAAAGTTTTCCAGCAAGCATATCGTTGAGCAAACAGCTTCCCTGGTTTATTAACCTTCCTTACCATAAAACCAAATCAATCCATTTGATAATTTTTATTCATACTTCAACTTATGTGCTTTGATTCTCTCACAAAGTTCTATAAGCCTATAATTTGAGCCTTTAATGTTAATTAATATTACAATGCTTTTGTCCATGTATCTAGAATTTTTCTCACCTTAATTGCATCAAACATAAAAGAGTCAATCACATTTTAATAAAAATGCATGTGAAAATCTCTAGTTTTGCTGAAGTCTCAAGGAGATAAGCTCTACATGAAGGCAATCTGTTGATAGAACCTTCCCTAAATTGCTTTCACCACTAAAAGTAATGCCCATGTCCCGAAAGAAAGAGTGTGTTCCAGCTCCTTTCATGTTTCTTTCATTTACGTAGCACAAGTTAACCCGAGAACATGACCTTTTCTTAGAAGTTGACAATCTAATGATCCTCGAATACAATTCCACCAAAATATTATCCTCGAAATCAAACGTTTGTAACGAAAATTAGATAACATTAGCCATTCCTCGTTTTGTAAAAGAATAAGAAGATAGAAGAGTGACTGACAATTTAAATTTAGCAAATTTTGGTTCACTTCTCTTTATGTCAAATGAAATAACTCATTACACTAACACAACTCATTGAGAGATTGAAGAATATAGGTTCCTCTTTCTCACCCAAAATAGTTTCTCTTATATTAAAATTTAAAAAGAAAAATGTCGTATGATATGAATTTGATGCCTAGTGATAGCCTTTTCCAGTGGCGAACCAAAGACCCAAGGTAGGGATGCAAAAAATTTATAAGATATTATTCAAACAACAAATATGAATTATCAAATTATATTAAAAAATCTAAAATATCAACAAGAAAATAATTCAATCATGATATTTCAAAAATCAAAAGTTTTAATTGAATACATGTACCTTTTTTCATGGGTAAAGATTTTTCTTCAAATTTGAAGATAGTTTTGGTGGTTAACGGGAGAAAATTGAAGAATTGAGATTTTGGTATTCGATAAGCTAAGGAAATATAAAAAGGGAATCATGGATGTGGAAAAAAGAGAGGTAGTAGAGAGCTAGAGAGAAAATAGAAAGGAGAGGGAAAAACAAAATGGATGTGGAGAGAGGTCGAGAGGGAGAGGGAGAGGAAGAGAAGAGGGAAAGTTCAGGGACGGAGGGGAGGGAAAAGCAAAAGTGTCAAAGTGAGGTTATCAATGTCAAATTAATATTTTTTGGGGTTGCAATCTTATTTACTTTTTTCTTTTTTGACTTTACAGACTATAAAATATTTTTCTTATTGATTTAAAGCATGCGATGAGAAAATCATATTTTGTTTTTGTTATGTGGTGAGTTCTCAAAAAAAAAAAAAGATTTATATGAAATTTAATCAAATGAATGAGTTTTAAAAAAAGACAATTGGGGGCAACATTATAGTTAAGTGGGTGCAAAATAGATATGAGTCATAAATATTAATTGAATTTTAGAAACTTGAAGGGGTGCAATTGCCCACCCTATTCCCTTCTTAGGTCCACCCCTGGCCTTTTCCTATTCGTTGTTTTTCTTCTCCCTTTTTTTTTTTTTTTTAAAAAAAAAAACAACACCAATGATATTGTTTTTTTCCCATAAGGAACTCATCATCCCGCATTCTTTATCAGATCTGCAAGTCAACTCCACTCTATGCTGATCCAAATCAACCATAGTCCTAAAGCCTATTTGCTCTTACATAAAAACACTTCCATCATGATTTCTCATTTTTTATTTAACACCTCGATCTAGATTCAACCAAACTTTTCTAATTTTGATCTTCTCTTTAAGAAATCACAAAATCAATATATCTAATCAAGTTGAAAGACAAATATAAATTATTTAATTGACTCTCATTTACATCTCATATATAAAAGACTACAATATCGTAACATGCAACAATCAGGTAGAATCAACAAATTTCTCATCCCAATTACATATAAGCTATACTAATTTGCCTTATAATTAAAATATTCCCATTTTTATACTACTCTGTTCACAATGCCCTCTCTAGCAATTATCTCAAGCAGAACGCTTCCAATTTCAAGTGGATAAAGTAGAGGATATAAAGATAGAATTTGTCTTGACATTATCACATAAGAATCTTACAAGGAACTTATGTATTGAAATTGGCATCCTTATTACCAATTAAGTTCATTACATAACTATGAAATCCTTTAAAATGTTTAGACTTGATACAAGACTTTTCCTCATGACATAAAAGAGACATGGAGGGAACATGACATACAAAACCTAGTTGTTGCATCAAGCATCCATTTAAAATGCAATACTAGTACCATTTTATAAATACTTTCATTTATATCAACATTTTCCACCAAAACAATTACCCAATCTAATTACGTAAAACAAGTAAATTTAACCAACATAAATAACTACATAAATACCTACACTGATTCTCCAGGTCTGAATCTTTTGTTCAAGTATATTTAACCTTACTTTTGACCTTACTTCACAAATTCAAATTTCATTTTTCAACTTGATTACTTGTCCCATAATCCTTTTCAATGAAGCACATCACAACTTTGACCTACTATTATGCATAGACAACTTTGTTCAATTTTATGAATTCATATACTAAATTCTCCTCTCAAAAGCAAAGAGCTTTAGCACCCAAAATAAGAGCTTTGTATGGATTTGGCATTATTTTAAAAAAAAAATTAAAACAATATAGTGTGGGAAATAATTCCAAAACCTACCCCCATATGTTGAGTCCTAAAGACTCGACATATACTATTCATGCGTTATATTTGTCGAGTCTTTAAGATTTGGCATGTACTGTTCATGCGTTGTATATGTCAAATCTTCAAGACTCGACATGTACTATTCATTCAACACTCGACATACCATGTCGAGTTTTCAAAACTGGACATATGTGGGTCAGTTTTGAAATTATTTTCCTTATTGTGTAGTTTTATTTTTTATAAAATTAATGTAAAATCCGTACATGTCTTCCCAAAATAATTTAGACACTAAACTAACTTTTTAACCTAATATTGAATAAGACTGTGATCATATAAGCTTTTTAGCAAATCAACTTACAATTTCATTTGAGACCAATATTTTATATGGTTCACTCATAACTAGAACTACAATACTTTTGTCCCCTTCACAATCATAATGTTTAAATCAATTAGCTCCATATAATGCCTAAAGTGAACCCCACCGAAAAAGATAGTAAGTTTCCCTCATCCCTTTTTTTTCCCAAACTTTAACCAACAATTCATGTGCCGTTATCGCATACGAAGCATGATCAATCTCTAAAATATCTTATCATCTGCCTTCATCAACTCCATGAACCAAATTTGAGGCCTATAACATTTCTAAGATAAATAGATCTATACTCATAAGCTTAGCATAACCGATCCTCTAGTAATCGAGTCAATGATTTGATTGCCGAAAGAAATATAACCTACTAAGTAATAACGCTAAAATGTCCATAATTTGATGTCTAGTGATAGCCTTTTTCCTATTTGTTGTTTTTCTTTTTCCTTTTTTTTGCTACACTAATGATATTGTTATTTCCCTATAAGGAACTTATCATCCCGCAATCTTTTCATACTAGTAAGTCAACTCCACTCTATGAAACCATCGTGCTCCACACCATGATCCTATGGCAACCAAAATCCTAAAAGTCTATTTTCTCACATAGAAAAACCCTTCCCTCATAACTTCTCAATTTTGTATTCAATAGCTCAATCCAAATCTGACAAAGCACTTCTAATTTTCAATCTAGTCTATTTAGAAGCCACCAAATCAATATATCCAATCAAGTTAGAAAACAAATATAAATAGTTTGATTGACTCCAACTTACACCTCATAGATGAAAGAATACAAAAAAATGTGTTTGCCATCCTAACATGCAACCATAAGGGAAAATCAACTAATCTCTCATCCTAATTATACCAATTACATATAAGACATACAAAATTGCCTCACGATCAATTTATTCCTATTCTTACACTGCACCACAACGCACTCTTTAGCTATTATCTCAAGAACACTTCGACATTGGTAGGAGTTAAGCACCACCAATTTCAGTGCATAAAGGAGAGGATACAAAGATAAAATTTACCTTGACATTAGAACATAAGAATTTTACACGGAAGTTGCCTCTTGAAATAGGCTTCCATATTACTAATTTCCATCATTGCATAGCTATGAAATCCTTTGGAATGTTCAGACTTAATACAAGCCTATTCTTCATGACATGAAAGAGATCTCATGGGAACATGACATACAAAACTTAGTTGTTGCATCAAGCATCTATTTAAAACGCAATACTAGCACCATTATATAAATACATACATCTATACCAACAACTTTCCCGAAAAGAATTATCCAAACTAATTATGTAGAACAGGTATACTTGACCTACATAAATGCCTAGATTGATTCTCAAGTCTGAATTTTTGTTCAACTCTACTTAACCTTACTTCACACGCTTTAATTTTATTTTTCAACCTGATGGTGAGTCCTATAATATTTTTGAATGAAGCACATCATATCTTTGACTTGCAGACATCTTTGTTCAATTTTATCTATTCCTATACTAAAATCTCCTCTCAAAAATCCAGAGTCTTAACACCGAAATTAGTTTAGGCACCAAACTAACTTTATTAACCTTATGTTGAATAAGACTACGATCTTATAAGTTTTTTAATAATTAACTTACAATTTCATTCGAGACTGATAGGGCATAAATTGGTATAATAATTATGGTTTATTTTGTTCTATTTTTGAATAAATATTACACTAATTATTGTATTTTATTATATTTTATATGTTAGGCATAATGGAGGAGACATGAAGAAAAATGAAGGAAAAATGAAGACAAATTTGGAAGCATGGAAGATTTGCAAATATATTGAATTTATTCCTAAATATTTGGGAATAAGAATTTTGGAAATTTCAAATCCTTGTAATTTTTTATTTAGTAGTTACCTAAAATTTAGGAGAATCTTCTCTTTAGAAATTAGATTAACTCACTCCTATATATAGAGGGTTACATTGTGCAATAAAAGGAGGGAAGAAGAGAGAGGAGCTGCCCCAAAGGGGGCAGTCCCCCACGACCAGCAATTAGATTATTTTTTTAGGTTTTGTCTTTTTGGGTCAGTTTTAGGAGATATTCTTTCCCAGCCGGCTGCTGCTCCTGGGAGGAAAAACAAGGAAGGGCTGCTGTACATTTTGGAAGAGGACTCTCACGGTTGCAGCAATATTCTTTCATTGTTGAATAATTTATTTTCAATCAAATTCATTATTTTAGTGAGTTTTTATTTTAATATGTCTTCATTCTAATTTATTTTCTCGTTAAAGGCTAGTTGAAACTTTGATTCATAATATTGTAAGATCTAAATGTGTTTATTCATTCATCAATCATAGGTATTTATTTAATTCTTGCGCTTCATGGATCATGATTTTTTAGGGTTATTGAATAGGTGGCCAATATTTAATAGACCTAGAATAATCTACAACTAATTAAAACGGCAAATCCGTAATTGTTTGTTGGTTTTAATAAAATGGTAATTGGCATTCGTGTCATGGGAATGACATTCGTGTCATGGGTTTAAATAATCTAATTTAAATGAACTCGATGTGTGTTTGTTAATTAGAATTGGGTCTCTCTAAATTTTAATACTGTTGAGACTTTCAATCCTAAGAGCTTCTCTAGGGTTGACTCTCGATTAGGGAAATAATTAACGAACTTCTCTTAATTATCAACAAAGTAAGGGGAGATTGGTCGTTGGGCGATTGTCGACGACTATAACCAATTTATTTATGCATTATTGAATTATCTTTGAATCAATGATCAATCGATTGAATCAAAGTAGAAACGAACCCTTCAACTAGATCAATTTATCTTGATTTTTATTCATTAAATTTTGCCCGATTTTACTTTGTCGTTTTGCTATTTCGATTTTAATTCTTTGTTTATTTAGATTTAGTAGTTAATTTAGTCAATTCAAAACCCCCAAATTTTATTTTAATTTTTATTTACCTTAAAAGAAATAAATCTCCTTTTTTTTCTGTGGATTCGACCCTACTTACCCTAAACTCGTCTTTCGTAAAGTAGCTAATTTATTTTTGGTTGTTTGACGACACACCAGAGACCAACATTTTATCCGGTTCACTCATAACTAGAACTAAAAAAGTTTTGCCCCCCCTTAAAATGTTTAAATCAATTGCCTTCACATATCACTTAAAATGAAGCCCTATCATAAAAGATAGTAAATTTCTCTAATCTTTTTTTTCCCCTTGAACTTTAACAAACAACTCATGCACCTTTATCACATAGGAACTCATATAAAGATGATCAATGTCTCAAAAAGTCTTATGATCTACATTCCTTAATGAACCAAATTCGAAGCATATGACATTTCTTAGATGAATGGAACTATACTCATAAGCCTAGTATAACTGATCCTCTAGTAACGGATAAATGATTTAAATCTCATAAGAAAGAAAAGCTACCAAGCAATAATGCTAAAATGTCCAACCTAGTGATAACCTTTTTCCTATTCATTGTTTTTCTTTTTTTCCTTTTTTTTTTTAACTATACCAATTATATTGTTATTTTCCTATAAGGAACTCATAATCCATCATTCTTTATCAGACCAACAAGTCAACTCCATTGTATGAAACTATGTGCTCCACACCTTGATCCAAATCAAACAAAGTACTAAAAACCTATTTCCTCTCTTGGAAAAATCCTTCCCTCATAACTTCTCATTATGCATTCAAAACCTTGATCCAAATCTAACCAAACTTTTCTAAATTTTGATATAGTCTATTTAGAAGCCACCATATCAATAGTTACAATGAGTAAGAAAACAAATATAAGTAGTTCAATTGACTATAATTTACACCTTATAGACGAAAAATACAAAACAATGTTTTGCCTCCTTCACACCTTTTTAGCAAATCAACTTACGATTTAAATCAAAACCAACATTTTATCCGGTTCACTCGTAACTAGAGCTACAAAGTTTTGCCTCCTTCACACTCAAAATGTTTAAACCAATTACCTCCATAAATAACCTAAATTGAAGCCTACCGAAAAAGATAGTAAATCTCTCAACCTTTTTTTTTTCCCAAAATTTAACGAACAATTCATGCACTATGATCACATAGGAACTCATAAGGATGATCATTAGCTCATAAAATCTAACCATCTACATTCCTCAACTCAATGAACCAAATTCAAATCCAATAACATTTCTCAGATGAATAGATCTACACAAATATATCCTAGCATAAGCAATCCTCTCATAATGGAGTAAATGATTAGATTGTTGTAAGAAAGATAAGCTATTAAACAATAATGATAAAATGTCCTTAATTTAATGTCTAACGACAGTCTTCTTCGTATCCGTTGTTTTTTTTTACCCTTTTTCTGCTACCCCAATTATATTTTATTTTCTTATAAGGAACTCATCATTCGGCATTCTTCATCAGACCAGCAAGTCAACTTCACCCTATCCATCATGCTTCACACCTAAATTCAAATCATCCAACTTTTAGTAGAAAAAAAACTTCCCTAAATTCTCACTTTGTAATCAACACCATGACCGGAATCTAACCAAATCTAAAATGGACCTCGAGGGAACATAACATACAAAACCTAGTCGCTACATCAAGCATCTGTTTAAAATGCAGTAATAGTAGCAGTATATGAATACCAACATTTTCTTTCAAAAGGATTATCCAAATTAATTATATAAAACAAGTATGCTTAACCTATATAAATGTTTGCATAAATACCTAGATTGATTTTCAAAGTATGCATTTTTGTTCAAGTTATACTCAACCTTGCTTTTGACCTTACTTCACACATTCTAATTTCATTTTTCAACCTGATTGTTAGTCCCATAATCCTTTTAATGAAGGACATCATTTGTTTAGCCTATTATTCTATGCAAGCACCATCGTTCAATTTTTTCTATTCTTACAATAAAATCTCCTCTCAAAATTCAAGAGTCTTAACACCCAAAATATTTAAGGCACTAGACAAACTTTGTTAACCTAATGTTGAAAAATGCTATCATTGTATAAACTTTTTAGCAAATCAACTTACGATTTCATTCGAGACCAACATTTTATCCGGTTTACTCCAAACTAGAACTATAAAAGTTTTGCCCCTTCCCTCACAAAATGCTAAAATCAATTACCTCCATATTTTACATTAAATGAAACCCAATATAAAAGATAGTAAATATCCCTCAACCCCTTCTTTCAAAATTTTAACCAACAATTCATGCAACATTATCACATAGAAACTCATATAAGGACGATCAATTTCTCAAAAAAATATTTTCATCTACATTCCTCAATTAAAAGAACCAAATTTGAAGTTTATGAAATTTCCGAGATGAATAGATCTACACGTAACTCCAGAAAAACTGATCCTCATGTAATGGAGTAAATGATTTGGTTGCCGTAAGAAAGATAAGCTGCTAAACACTAATACTAAAATATCCATAATTTGATGCCTAGAGATATAGCTTTTTTCGATTTGTTGTTTTTCTTTTTCAAATTTTTTACCACACCAATGATGTTATTTTTTTTCCCCACAAGTAACTTATCATCCTAAATTCTGTCAACTCAACTCTATGAAACCATCGTAATCCACACCTTGATCCAAATCAACCAAAATCCTAAAAGCCTATTTCCTCTCATAGAAAAACCATACCCTCATGCCTTCTCACTTTGCATTCAACACCTCGATCCAAATCTAACCAAATCTAAAAGAAACCTCAAGGGAATATGACATACAAAACGTAGTTGTTGCCTAAAGCATCCATTTAAAATGCTATACTATTGCAATTATAAAAATACCCACATTTGTACCAACATCTTCCACCAAAAGGATTATCCAAACTAATTATGTAAAACAAACATGCCTAACCTATATAAATAATTACATAAATACCAAGATTGATTCCCTAAGTTTGAATTTTTTTCCAAGTATACTTAATCTTGCTTTCGAACTTACCTCCCTTACTCTAATTTCATTTCTCAACCTGATTGTTACAATCATAATCATTTTTTACGAAGGACATCATATCATTGGCCTATTATTCTACGCAGGCACCATCGTTCAATTTTATCTATCCTTATACTAAAATCTCCTCTCAAAAGAGTCCTAACATCTAAAATAGTTTAGACATCAAACTAGCTTTGTTCACCTAATGATGAAAAAATCTATGATCATATAAACTTTTCAGCAAATCAGCTTCCAATTTCATTCGAGACCAACATTTCATTCGGTACACTCATAACTAGAACTATAAAAGCTTCTCCCCCTTCGATCTCAAAATGTTTGAATCAATAACCTCCATAAATTACCTAAAATGAAGCCCACCATAAAAGATAGCAAATTTCTCTCAATTGGTTTTTTCCCAAAACTTTAACCTATAATTCGTGCACCATTATCACAAACGAACTCATAAAAAGGATGATCAATCTCTCAAAAAATCTTATTATTTACATTCCTTAACTCAATGAACCAAATTCCAAGCTTATAACATTTCTCAAATAAATAGATCTATACCCATAAGTCTATCATAACTGATCCTCTTGTAATGGAGGAAATGATTTGATGGAGGGGAGAAAGATAACCTACTAAGCAATAATGCTAAAATGTCCATAATATGATGCCTAGGGATAGACTTTTTCTGATCTATTGTTTTTCTTTTTCCCCTTTTTTAAAACCAATGATATTATTATTTTCCTCAAAGGAACCAATCGTCCCACATTCTTTATCAAACTAATAAGTCAACTCCACTATATAAAACCATGGTACTCCACACCTTGATCCAAAACAACTAAAATCCTAAATGCCTTTTTCCTCTCATAGAATAATCCTTCTCTCATAACTTCACACATTGCATTCAACAATTCGATTAAAATCTAAACAATCCATAAATTACCCAAAAAGAAGCCCATCATATAAGATAGCAAATTTCTCCCGACCATTTTTTTTGTTTGAACTTTAGCCAACAATTCATGCACCATTATCATGTACAAACTCATACAAGGATGATCAATCTCTCAAAAAATCTTATCATCTGCATTTCTCAACTCAATGAACTAGATTTCATCCCAGTTATAGTTCTCAACTAGAACTACAAATGCGTTGCCCCCTTCACACTCAAGAGTGTCCACAAATAACCTAAAATGAAGCCTACCATAAAAGGGAGTAAATTTCTCTCAACCATTTTGTTTCATTACTTTAACTAACAATTCATGCACCACTATCACATACGAATTCATATAAGGATGATCAATCTCTCAAAAAAAAATATTATCATCTATGTTCTTTGAATCAAATTTCAAGACTAAAACATTTATCAACTAGAACTGCAAAAGCTATCCGTAAAATATGTGTCGAGTTTAGTTGAGAAGATAATTTTATATAGAAATAAGTGGCGTAAGAGAATCGGAATCAGTTAAATCGTCTATCTTATTATTTTAATTTTCTATCGATAGTTTATTTTTTTTTATTATTTTTTTTTTATATTTTAGTGTTTCTTTATTTTTACTTTTAAATTTTAACTTTATTTTTTAATTTTTATTTTTTAATTTTTTTCTTCTCAACAATATTTGTGCCTCAAACGATCGACCCCAAAATTTAGAATTAAATCTCAACTTTTTGTTGTTGTAATTGTAAAAGCTTTGCCCTCATTTACTTTCAAAATGCCCATAAATTACCTAAAATGAATCCCACCAAAAGAGATAGTAAATTTCTCCCAAATATTTTTTTTTCCTTAACTTTAACCTACAGTTCATGTACTATTATCACATATGAACTCATATAAGGATGATCAATCTCTTAAAAAATCTTACCATCTATGCTCCTCAACTCAATGAACCAAATTCCAAGCCTATAACATTTATCAAATGAAGAGATCTATACCCATAAACGTAGTATAACCGATCCTCTTATAAGGGAGGAAATGGTTTGATTGCTGTAAGAAAGATAAACTACTAAGCAATAATACAAAAATATCCATAATTTGATGCCTAGTGATAGCCTTTTTCCTATTCATTGTTTTTCTTTTCCCTCTTTTTACCACACCAATGATACTACTATTTTCCTTAAAGGAACTATAGAAACCTTTTTGACTCCACAGATAAATTGCCCTTCTAGCCTGAGTGTGGAACTGGAGTTGTGGCATCTGCTGGGTCTTCGTTGATGAGATGACCTGCAAAAAACTCGTTAAAGGTGACTCCGACTGTAGAAATTCCGACGCTCAAAGTCAGAAAGAGTAGTCGAGAGATAGAAAACAGACTGAATAGAGTCTTAGAGTAGCCCTGTGTAGTCTCTAGGTGATATGTGCGATGTTGTAGTACATAACTTTACGGGTTGCCTTTACATAATATATATAACATGTGCGTACATGGCAAACTTCTTGCTCGAGAGAGTAGAAACCCCAGTTATCTTATGGAGAGATCACTAGAGATCTTCCAAGATTTGAGGGAGTGTTGTCAAAGATCTTTAGGAGATGGATCCTATAGCTTAAGGGAAATTCAAGTTATCATGGAGATTCTCTTCCTTATCCAGAGAGATTATGAATCTCGGGTGATCATGATCTTGATTTGTTGGGTGGAGATGTTACACGGTGGGGGACCATTCAGTAACAGCCGAAAGATTGATAGTAGACGAGAGGCATAAGTGAGAGTATTTGACTGAGAGTGTTGGACCGAGAAAGCAAACCTTCGACCGATTAGTAGTCGAGAATGCTAGAGCTCAATCATTTCGAGTGTTTAGGGTTTGAAGAATTTGTGAAAAACTTACCATGCATGCACATGTTATATATATTAAGTAGAGGCAACCCGCAAAGGTATATTCTACAACCCTACATATATCATAGAGACTACACAAAACTACTCTTAAGACTACTCAATTTGTTCTCTCTCTCTCTCAACTGTTTTTTCTGACTTAAGTGTCAGAGTTTCCTCATTGGAGCCACCTCCGTTGGAGCAATACTAGTAACATAATATCAACGTAAAAGGATTATCAAAATTAATTATGTAAAACAAATATGCTTAACCTATATAAGTACCAAATAAATACCTAGATTGATTCTCCAAGTTTGAACTTTTGTTCAAGCATACTTAACCTTGCCTTCTACATTACTTCATGCATTCTAATTTTATTTTTCAACCTGACTGTATATCCCATAATCCTATTTAATGAAGGACATCATATATTTGACCAATTGTTTTACGTCGGCAGTTTTGTTCAATTTTATCCATTCCTGTACCAAAATCTACTCTCAAAAATCAGGTCTCAACACCCAAAATAGTTTAAGCACCAAACTAACTTTGCTAACATAATATCTAAAAATACTTTGATCATATAAAAACTCTTTAGCAAATTAGCTACTAACCAACATTGCTAAAATGACCACAATTTGATGCCTAGTGATAGCCTGTTTCCTATTCATTGTTTTTCCTTTTTCCTTTTTTTGCTACACCAATAATAATATTATTTTCCTATAAGGAATTCATCATCCTGCATTTTTTATGAGACCAACTCAACTCCACTATGAAACCCTTGTGCTCCACTCCTTGATCCAAATCAATCAAAATACAAAAAAGCCTATTTTTTCACAAATAAATGCCCTACCTCACAACTTCCCACTTTGCATTCAACACCTGGGTCCAAATCTAACCAAATCAAAAGTAGAACCGGAGGGAACATGACATGCATAACCTAGTTGTTGCGTCAAGCATTCATTTAAAATACAAAACCAGCTCCTTTATATAAATATCTACATTTATACCAACCTCTTCTATTGAAAGGATAATCCAAACTAATTTTGTAAAACAAGTATGCTTAACCTATATAAATACCTACATAAATACCTAGATGAATTCTCAAGTTTGTATTTCTCTTCAAGAATACTTAAAACTTGCTTTCAACCATATCTCGCACATTCTAATTTCATTTTTCAACCTAATTTTTAGTCCCATAATCCTTTTTAACGAAGGATATCATATCTTTGACCTATTATTCTACGCAGGTAACTTTGTTCAATTTTATCTCTTCCCCTACTAAAATCTCCTCTCAGAAGTCAAGAGACTTAACACCCAAAATAGTTTAAATGCCAAATTCATTTTGTTAACCTAAAGTTGAAAAATACTATGATACTCACAAAACTAGAACTACAAAAGTTGCTCCCTTCTCTCAAAATGTTTAAATTAATTACTTCTATATATTACCTAAAATGAAGCCCACGATAAAAGATAGTAAATTTTTCTCATCTCTTTTTTTCCGAACTTTAACCAACAATCCATGCACCATTATCTTATTAGGAACTCGTATAAGGATGATCAACCTCTTAAAAAATCTTATCATCTACATTCCTCAACTCAATGAATCAAATTAGAAGCTGATGGCATTTCTCATATGAATAGGTCTATACTCATAAATCTAGCATTACTGATCCTCTTGTAATGGAGTAAATGATTTGGTTGTCATAAGAAAGATAAGCTACTGAGTAATAATGCTAAAATGTCCATAATTTAATACCTAATGATAGCCTTTTTCCAATTTGTTGTTTTTCTTTCTCTCTCTCTTTTTTTTTTTTTTTTTGCTACACCAATGATATTGTTATTTTCTTATATGGAACCTATCATCTCGCATTCTTTATGGAACCTATCATCTCGCATTCTTTATGAGACCAACAAGTCAACTCCACTCTGTGAAACCATCGTGCTCCACACCTTGATCCAGCTTATTTTCTCTCAAAGAAAAGCTGTTCCCACATAACTTCTCACTCTGTAATCAACATCTCAATCCAAATCTAACCAAATCTAAAAGAGACCTCGAGGGCACATGACATACAAAACCTAGTTGTTGCATGAAGCATCCATTTAAACTATAATACTAGGTTCATTATATAAATATCTACATTTATATCAACATTTTCCCCCTTTTTTTAACACCAATGATATTATTATTTTCTTCAAAGGAAACCTATCATCACGTATTCTCGAAAAATTCAATCATCTACACCAAATTCCCAGTCTATAACATTTCTTGAGTAGACCTACAAAAGCCTTGCCTCCTTCACTCTAAAAAATGTCCATAAATTACCTAAAATGAAGCCCACCATAAAAGGTAGTAAATTTCTCTCACCCGTTTTTTTCCCGAACATTAACCAACAATTTATGCACCATTATCACATACAAACTCATATAGGGATGATCAATCTCTCAAAAAATTTTATCATCTATGTTCCCCAACTAAATGAACCAAATTCTAAGCCTATAACATTTCTCAACTAGAACTACAAAAGTTTGCCCCCCTTCACTCTCAGAATGTCCATAAATTACCTAAAATGAAGCCCCCCAGAAAAGATAGTAAATTTCTCTCAACCGATTTTTTCCCGAACTTTAGCATACAATTCCTGCACCATTGTCACATATGAACTCATATAATGATGATCAATCTCCCAAAAACAATCTTATCATCAACATTCCTCAACTCAATGAACCAAATTCCAAGCATATAACAATTCTCAAATGAATAAATCTATACCCATAAAAATAGCATAACAGATCCTCTTTTAATGAAGTAAAAAAAATTTGATTTTTGTACGAAAGAAAAGCTACTAACCAATAATGCTAAAATGTCCATAATTTGATACTTAGTGATAGCCTTTTTCCTCCCCATTGTTTTTCTTTTACCCTCCTTCTACTACTCCAATGATATTATTATTATCCTAAAAGGAACTTATCATCGTCCATTCTTTATCAAACTAGTAAGTCAACACCACTCTAAGACAATTGTACTCCACAGCTTGATCCAAAACAACCAAAATCCTAAAAGCCAATTTCCCCTCATAGAAAAACTCTTCCCTCTTAACTTCTCACTTTGCAATCAACACTTCAATCATAATCAAAGCAAAACTAAAATGTCCATAAATTACTTCAAATGAAGCCCACCATAAAAGAAAGTAAATTTCTCTCGACCCTTTTTTTCCAAACCTTAACCTACAATTAGTGCACAAACGAACTAAGCAATCTCTTAAAAAATCTTATTATTTACATTCCTCAACTCAATGAACCAAATTCCAAGCCTATAATATTTCTCAAATAAATAGATCTATACCCATAACTCTATCATAACAAATCCATTTGTAATCGAGGAAATGATTTAACAGAGGGAAGAAAGATAACCTACTAAGCAATAATGCTAAAATGTCCCTAATTTGATGCCTAGAGGTAAAATTTTTCCAATTTATTGTTTTTCTTTTCCCCTTTTTGCTAAACCAATGATATTATTATTTTCCTAAAAGGAACTAATCATCCTACATTCTTTATCAAACCAGTAAGTCAACTCCACTATATAAAACCATGGTACTCCACACCTTGATCCAAAACTGCCAAAATCCTAAAAGTCTTTTTCCTCTCATAGAAAAATCCTTCCCTCATGACTTCACACATTGCATTTAACATTTCGATCAAAATCTAACCAAACTAAAATGTCCATAAATTACCCAAAAAGAAGCCCACTGTAAATTTCTCTCAACCGTTTCCTTTGTTTTTCAAAACTTTAACCCACAATTCATGCACCATTATCAGATATGAGTATAGATCTTTTTTGACTCCACAGGTAAATTGTCCTTCTGGCCCAAGTGTGGAACTAGTGTTGTGGCATCTGTTGAATCTTTGTTAATGATATGACTTGCAAAAAACTCGTCGGAGGTGGCTCCGATGGCGAAAACTCTGATACTCAAGTTAGAAAAATCGGTTAAAAGAAAGAATAGACTGAGTAGACTCTTAGAGTATATCTGTGTAGTCTTTTTGTGATATGTGCAGTGTTGTCATGCATACCTTTATGAATTGCCTCTACTTAATATATATAGTATGTGCGTTCATGACAAGTTTCTTGCTCGATGGTGTAGAAACCCCATTTATCATATGGAGAGACCGTCGGAGATCTTTCGAGATTTGAGGGAGTGTCATCAAAGATCTTTAAGAAATTTAGGATCTTATAATTTAAGAAAAATTGAAATCGTCACGGAGATTCCCTTCCTTATCAGGAGAGATCACGAATCTCGAGTGATCATGATTTTGATTGTTGGGCGGAGACGTTACATGATGAGAGATCATTCAGTAGTGGTTAAAAGGCTGACAGTGTACCGAGAGAGCGAGCCTTCGACTGAGCAGTGGCCGAGAGTGCTTGAGCTCGACTATTTTGGGGTGTTTACTGAGAGATCACTTAGTGGTATGTAGACTTTATAGTTATAAGCATGTAGGCCATGTACCATCACTTGCCCCCACTCCTAATGTTAGTTTAAAGAAATGGCATTAGGAGTAATTGTGAAAGGTTATGAGTCAAAGAAATGGAATAAGCTCGAAAGTCAAGTATTAAATATGAGACGTGATATTTTAAGTTTCACGAATTTTCTTAGACACGCCTTTTATCGTGTGATTTGCAATTAGTTATGGGCGTTTCAACATTTATATTGTCATCTGTTAGCTTTATTGTGAGAGAGAGAGAGAGAGAGAGAGTCTATACCAACAGACAATTGGTTTGCAGGTAGGTCGTTGTGCCCTTTAACCAAGATCACAAATTCGACTCGCGACTTGGGTATGGAGTCGACTACATTGGGAGTTAGATCTTGCATGTGATACATTTGCTGGTGCAGAGCCAAAAGATTGGGTGCAGAACGTATGAGGCGTAGAGCTAAGAAAGTGAGTCGTGTCTACTAGGTGCGAGTTACATCCTGTGACACGTTTGGCAGCGCGGAGCTGAGAGATTAGCTGCGAAACCCATATGAGGTATAAAGCTAAGAGAGTGGATTGTGCCAACCCACCGCAAGTTACATCCCCTATGTGACACATTTGGCGGCATGGAGCAAAGACATTGGGTGCGGAACCCATAAGAGGTGTAGAGCTAAGAGTGTGGTTCGCAACTACACGGTTGGGAGTTACATCCCATATGTGACACATTTGACGGTGCGGAGCCGAGACATTGAGTGTGGAATCCATGTGATGCACATAGCCAAGAGAGTGGGGCCGTGCCTATCCGGTCGTGACTTACATCCCGTATGTGAAGTGTAGCGCCGCGAATTCGAGAGATTGGATGCGGAACCTATATGAGGCGTAGAATTGAGAGAGTGGGCCGTGCCTACTAGATCATGAGTTACATCCCGTATGTGACATGTTCGGTGGTGCAGAGCCGAGAGATTAGGTGTGGAATGCAAATGAAGCATAGACCCAAGAAAGTGGATCGTGCCTATCCGGTCAAGAGTTACATTCTGTATATAACACATTTAGAAGCGCAAAGCCGAGAGATTGGGTAAGGAACTCATGTGAGGCGTATAGTCGAGAGAGTGGGCCATGCCTACGTAGTCAGGAACTACATCCCATAAGTGACACGTTAAAGGGCGCAAACCTGAGGGTGGATGCGAAACCAATGTGAGGCGTATAACTCAGAGAGTAGGTCATGCCTATCCAGTCGGAAGTTACATCTCTTCTGTGACACGCCAAACGGCGCAAAGCTCAAAGGTTGGGTGTAGAACCTATGTGAGGCGTATAGCAGAGAGAGTAGGCCGTATTTATCTGGTCAGGAATTATATCCCTTATGTGACGTTTGACGGCACGGAGCCGAGAGATAGGCTATGGAACCCGTATGAGGCGTAGAGTTAAGAGAGTGAGTCGTACCTATCCGTTGGGAGTTACATCCCGTATATGACACGTTT
Source organism: Dillenia turbinata (assembly GCA_037126225.1). Classification (NCBI taxonomy): domain Eukaryota; kingdom Viridiplantae; phylum Streptophyta; class Magnoliopsida; order Dilleniales; family Dilleniaceae; genus Dillenia; species Dillenia turbinata. The sequence goes on from JBAMMX010000015.1 coordinate 1,095,480, forward strand.
GGCGGCGCGGAGCTGAAACATTTCGTATGGACCCCATATGGGGTGTAGAATCAAGAGAGTGGGTCATGGCAATGCAGTCGGGAATAATGTGACACATTTGACTGTGCGGAGCGAAGCGATTGGGTGTGGAACCCATGTAAGGCGTATAGCCAAGAGAGTGTGTCATGTTTACCCAATCGGGAATTACATCTTGTATGTGACACGTTAACAGGTGCGGAGCCATTGGGTGCAAAACCCCATCACCACGACCATTTCGCATAGTTCTTTTTCTAACATTGTGCTTCTAATTTCCCTAACAGTGCAATGAGATTGTAATTGGGAACCTTTCAACATCTCCGATTTCTCATGAATTCTTCGAACCCTAAATCAACACTCTCTCCATCAAAAAAGTTAATTGACAACAATATAAGCATCGAAAACGCCTGTAACCAATTGTAAATCACATGATATAAAGCCCATCCAAGAAGATTTGTGAAAATCAAAACTACACATCTCACATTTAATGCTTTAGTTTCGTGCCTATTCTATTTTTTTAATTCATGACCTTTCACAACTACTCCTAATATCACTTTTCTGAACTAAAATTAGGAGTGAGGGAAAATGATGATACATGGCCCACAAGCCCATAACCATAAAACCCACAGACCACTTGTGGTCTCTCGATTAACATCCTAAATGACTGAACTCCAACAATCTCGGCCACTGCTTGGTCGAAAATTCGCTCTCAGTTCATCACTCATCGCCGGACACTCTCACTTATGTCTCTCGTCCACTATCAACCCTTCGGCCGCTACTGAATGGTCTTCCACCATGTAACGTCTCCACCCAACAAATCAAGATCATGATCACTCGAGATCTGTTCTCTCACCCAAAAAAGAAGGGAATTTCCATGATAACTTGAGTTTCCTTAAGTTATAAGATTTAATCTCCAAAAAATATTTGACAACGGTCCATCAAATCTCGAAAGATCTCCAACGATATCTCCATAAGATAACTAGAGTTTCTACACATTTAAGCAAGGAACTTGACATACACGCACATGTTATATATATTAAGTAGAGACAACCCACAAAGGTATATTCTACAACCCTGCACATATCACACAGACTACACAAAGCTACTCTAAGGCTCTACTCAATCAGTTCTCTCTCAACCACTCTTTCTGACATGAGCTTCAGAGTTTTCTCCGTCGGAGCCACTTCTGATGGGTCTTTTGCATCTCATCTCATCAACGAAGACCCGGTACACACCACACCACCAGTTCCACACTCGGGCCTGAAGGACAGTTTACCTGTGGAGTCAAAACAGATTTCAATAGACTTATCATCATGCATTCTTTTTCAAACCAATAAGTCAACTTCACTCTATAAAGCCATTGTACTTCATGCCTTGTTCCAAAACAACCCAAAATCCTAAAATCCTATTTCCTCTCATAGAAAAACACTTCCATCATCACTTCTCACTTTGCATTCAACACTTCGATCAAAATCTACCCAAAACTAAAAAAGACCTCAAGGGAACAAGAAATACAAAACCTAGTTATTGCATTAAGCATCTTTTTAAGAAGGAATATTAGCGACATTATATCAACATAAATACAAACATTTTCCACTAAAAAGATTATTCAAACTAATTATGTAAAACAAGTACACTGAACTTATTTAAATACCAGCATAAATACCTAGATTGATTCTCTAGGTCAGAACTTTTGTTCAAGTATACTTAACAGTGCCTTCGACCTTATTTCATGCATTCTAATTTCATTTTTCAATCTAATTGTTAGTCCTATATTACTTTTTAATGAAGGACTTCATATCTTTGACCTACTATTCTACATAGGCACCTTTGTTCAATTTTATCCACTCTTATACTATAATCTATTATCAAAACCCAAGAGTCTTAACATCAAAAATAGTTTACACACCAAACTGGCTTTGTTAACCTCATGTTGAATAAGACTATGATCAGATCAGCCTTTTAGCAAATCAACTTCCAATTTCATTTGACACCAATATTTTATTCGATTCACACATAACAAGAACTACAAAAACTTTGCCCCCTTTCAACCTCAAAATGTCCGTAAATTACCTAAAATTATGATCATAAAAGATTGTAAATTTCTCTCATCCGTTTTTTCTCAGAGCTTTAACCAACAATTCATGCACCGTTATTATAAATGAACTCATATAAGTATGATCAATCTCTCAAAAAATCTTAGCATCCACGTTCCTCAACTCAATGAACCAAATTCCATGCCTATAACATTTCTCAAATGAATAGATCTATACCATAAGCCTAGCATAACTGATCCTCTTGTACTGGAGTAAATGATTTGATTGTTGTAAGAAAGATAAACTACTAAACGATAATAATAAAATGTCCATAATTTGATGTCTTGTGATAGTGTTTAACCTATCACTTATTTTTCTTTTCCCCCCTTTTTTGCTAAACCAACGATATTATTATTTTCCTAAAAGGAACTTATCATCTTGCATTTTTTATCAAACTAGTAAGTCAACTCCTTTCTATAAAACCATTGTACTACACACAATGATCTAAAACAACCAAAATCCTAGAAGCTTATTTCCTCTCATAGAAAAACCATTCCCTCATAAATTCTCACTTTACATTTATCACTTTGATCAAAATCTAACCAAAACTAAAATAGACCTCAAGGGCACAGGACATACAAAACCTAGCTTTTACATCAAGCATCCATTTAAGAAGCCATCCTAGCAGCATTATATCAACATGAATACCAACATCTTCCACCACAAGGATTATCGAAACTAATTATGTAAAACAAATATGCTTAACCTATATAAGTAGCAAAATAAATACCTAGATTGATTCTCCAAGTCTGAACTTTTGTTCAAGTATACTTAACCTTGCTTTCTACATTACTTTACGCATTCTAAATTAATTTTTCATCGTGACTGTTTGTCCTATAATACTTTTTAATGAAGGACATCATATCTTTGACCTATTATTTTACGCAAGCAACTTTGTTCGATTTTATCCATTCCTATACCAAAATCTACTCTCAAAAACCAAGAGTCTTAAACACCCAAAATAGTTTGAACACCAAACTAACTTTGCTAACATAATATTTAAAAAAATACTTTGATCATATAAACTCTTTAGCAAATCGACTTATGATTTCTCTCGAGACCAATATTTTATCCAGTTCACTCAAAACTAGAACTACAAAAACGGTGCCCCTTCACTATCAAAATGTTTAAATCAATTACCTTCATATATTACCTAAAATGAAGCCCACCAATAATAAACTTCTAATTTCATTTGACACCAATATTTTATTCGGTTCACTCATAACTAGAGCTACAAAAACATTGCACCCGAAAAATTCAGCACTATTACCATATAGGAACACGTATAAGGATGATCAATCTCCCAAAAAATCTTTTCTATGTTCTTAAACTCAATGAACCAAATTCGAAGCCAATGACAATTCGCAAATTAATAGATCTATACACATGAACCTAGCATAACTAATCCTCTTGTAATAGAGTAAATGACTAGGTTATCAAAATTGCAAGGAATTCACAAGATCCAACTCAAGTTCCAGTTGGACTGGTGATAAAGGCTCGAGTTAAAAGGTTCAAAGAAGCACTGAATAACTTAATTCAAAGGGTTTTACAATAAAAAATTGGAGCCCAAATGAACAAAGAACCAAAAAGGGCCTTAATTATGCTCATACAAGCCCAATTGAAAATATAAAGGGTCCAAAACTACCCAAAACCAAGCGAGGATGAAAATAAAGAAAAATAGCAGCAAAACTTGATCAAAATAGCTTGATTTATTTTGTTTCCTAATTCTTCTTTATAGTTTATATTTTAATTTCTTATTTTTTTTAATTGTTTAGGAGTTACTAAATTTTTAGTTGTCAATTTAGTCTTTACCTTTAACCTATAAATAGGTCATTACACAATGTGTAAAATACAACTTATGACAACTTTGAGAGAATTAATAAAATTGTGAGAATTCTTCACACAAATCTTGTTCTTTTGAGAACTTTTGAACTTATTCAAGATAAGAGTCTTGTTTAGTTCTTTGACTTATCAATCTAGACTTCGAACCACCTAGGTTGTGGCGTCATTCATTCCTTCTTTATACCAAGGTTCTTGTTCTAATGGGAAACAGGTCTAAGGTCATATACCTTAAATTCTTCCTCCTTTAGGGCAAGAGTTGAGGTCTTTAATTCCTCCGGTTCAAATAATTCGTTGGGACGATTTTTAGATTAAATTAACTTGTTCGTGGGTTTTAGTGTTTGTATACCCAACGGGTTCACATCAGTTGGTATCAAAACTAATCCATGTTTTTTTTCCTTCGAATTATTCTTGTTTTATTTTTTTCTTTCTTTTGTTCTTGTTTGTGTTTTAAAACTCTAATTCCAATCTCGATTCATCATCTTGACCAAAATTTTTCATTCGTTGGTTTATTTCTTGTTTTTGGAATATTTCATTCTTTATTTTGTGTTGCCATAGTTCAAAAAAAAAAGAGGCCAAAAAAAAAGAAGGCCCACAAATAAAAAGAGGCCGTGAAAAAAAAAAGGGGGATAGCTTCCATATTTTGCAAAATTGATAATTCTTCATTTTGTGATTTTGTTTTTTTTCTTTCTTTTGTTCTTGTTTGTGTTTTAAAACTCTAATTCCAATCACGATTCATCATCTTGACCAAAATTTTTCATTTGTTGGTTTATTTCTTGTTTTTGGAATATTTCATTCTTTATTTTGTGTTGCCATAGTTCAAAAAAAAAAGAGGCCAAAAAAAAAGAAGGCCCACAAATAAAAAGAGGCCGTGAAAAAAAAAGGGGGGGTTTTGCAAAATTGATAATTCTTCATTTTGTGATTTTGTTCAAATTTGGCAAGTTCTAAAGTGTTATTACCAAATTTGAATTAGAATTTTCTAAATTTTTTGGTTGAGTTTGAAATATTTCTTTATTTGTGCACTTTTCTAAATTTATGCACTTTCCTAAATTCAAAACCTTCTATAATTGTTTTTCATTCTCGATCTCTTCCATTATTTGCTCTCCTTATTTGTTCCATTCCTTATTTGTTTTCTCTTAAATTGAAATTTTTCTAAATTTTTAACTTTCCTTATTTCAATTTTTTTTTCTTTCTTGATCTTTCTTTCTTTGTGCCTCTTATTAATATTTTTTTCGTACAAGTCTTTGAATTTCACACGACAATTATTCTTGAGTTGAATTCTCGAGTTCAATAAGGAACTTGACTAAGTGAAGAGGAGTGGTAAAAGGCAAGAGAGAATTCATTAAAGATAAAAGTCAAATTCAAAGAGTGAAATACGAGTGAATTTGAGTGAATCATTATTTTTGAGTGATACACGTGAGGGAGTGTGGTGAGGTTCTTTCCTATTTTATTCTAACATTATCTTGCAGATTCCAATCATGTCTCAAAATCAAAAAGATAACACAAGTGAGGAGGTTCAACCACATGTTAGGCCGAATCTACAACTACAAGCATTTATGGGGGAGATGAGACGGATGATGAAGAGGGAGTTAGATCTTATACATGAAAGGTTGGATAGGGTAGAAGAGGCATCGCAAAAGGGACAGCCATCAATAGGGCCGAACCCCTCAAGAATGAATAGGTTTCATCAAAGGGAAACTGAAATTATGGATGAGTTTGAAGGGGATGAGTTAGAGGAGGAGTTTGATATGTTATCAGTGGATAGTTATAAGAGACTTGGTCGGGATAGAGAAGTTAGAAATCAGGTAGACAATAACTTAGGTAGTATCAAGATGAAAATTCCGTCATTTCAAGGTAAAAGTGATCCCGAAGCATATCTTGAGTGGGAAAAGAAAATTGAGTTAGTTTTTGATTGTCACAATTATTCCGAATTAAAGAAGGTAAAACTTGTTATTGAGTTTACTGATTATGCAATTGTATAGTGAGATCAGTTGTGCATCAATAGAAGGCGGAATGGGGATCGAACTATTGAAACTTGGGATGAGATGAAGTGGGTGATGAGACGATTTGTGCCGAGCCATTACTATAGGGATTTATATCTCAAGTTGCAAAGTCTCTACCAAGGTAACCGAAGTGTAAATGAGTAATACAAAGAGGTGGAGATGGCTATGATTAGGACCAATGTGGAAGATGATAGAGAAGCAACAATGGCTAGATTTTTGAATGGTTTAAATCGAGAGATAGCCAACACGATCGAGCTTCATAATTATGTGGAGTCGGGGGATTTAGTACATATGACAATCAAGGTTGAAAGGCAGCACACGGCCAAACAAGCCAACTGCCTCCACCACAACTTCTCAAAGTAAGACAGTCTCCACTTCAACTCGTTCTAGTGAGATTAAATGCTTCAGGTGTCAATGAAGGGGACATATAGCTAGCCAATGTCCAAACAAGCAAGTTATGGTGATTCGGGAAAATGGTGCAATCGAGTCCGAAGATGAAGATGACATTGATTGTTTGCCACTATTGGAAGATGCCACCATCGGAGATGAGGAGTACGGGACTGAACACGGTGAAATGTTAGCACTAGTTACATGTCGAGCTTTAAGCTTACAAGCCAGATGAGATGAAAAAGAACTACAACGGGAGAATATCTTTCACACTCGTCATGTGAAAAATATGTATCTTAATTATTGACGGTGGTAGTTTTACTAATGTGGCGAGTACGACTTTAGTGGAAAAGCTGAATTTGCCAACCACTAAACATTCTCAACCATACAAACCACAATGGTTGAATGATAGTGGAGAAGTGAGGGTTACAAAACAAGTTGTTGTGCCATTCCGAATTGGAAAATATGAGGATGAGGTGTTATGTGATGTGGTGCCAAAGCAAACTAGGCATATTTTGTTAAAAAGGCCTTGGCAATTTGATCGATATGTACAACATGACTTCACTAACAAATATTCATTCATGTTCAATCAACGAAAAATCACTCTGATTCCAATGATACCAACACAAGTGTATGAAGACCGAGTGAGATTGCAAAAATTGAGTGAACAAAAGAAACAGAGAGATCAAAATGAGTTGAGAGAAGAGAAAAAAGAGAAAAAAGAAAAAATAGAGGCTGAATTTGGTAAGGAAGAAAAAAGAGAGAAAAGTTCGGCCAATGAGGTAAAATCCGAGAGAAAACAAAGGAATTTCTATACCAAAACAAGTGAGTTTAAGCGAGTGATGCTCTCAAAACAGCCAATGATTGTACTTATGTACAAGGAATCCCTTTTAAGCACTGACCAACTTAACCCTTATTTGCCTAGTGCTGTTGTTTTTCTTTTGCAGGAATTCGAAGATGTATTTCCCGAAGATCTACCCCAAGGATTGCCACCAATCCGAGGGATTGAACATAAAATCGATTTCATACCCGGTGCATCAATTCCAAATCATCCAGCATACAGAAGCAACCCAGAAGAGGCGAAGGAGCTACAAAGGCGAATCAAAGAGTTGATGAAAAAAGGATACGTGAGAGAAAGCATGAATTCATGTGCAGTTTCGGTGATTTTAGTGCCTAAAAAAGATGAGACATAGAGGATGTGTGTTGATTGTTGAGCCATCAACAATATAACGATAAGATGTCGACACTCTATTCCTCGATTAGATGACATGTTAGATGAATTGCATGGTGCCTGTGTGTTTTCTAAGATTGACCTTAAGAGTGGATATCATCAAATACGAATAAAAGGAGATGAATGGAAAACAACATTTAAAACTAAATATAAATTGTATGAATAGTTAGTCATGTTTTTTGGATTAACCAATGCTCCTAGTACATTCATGCGCTTAATGAATCATGTTTTACGTGCTTTCATTGGTAAATTCGTAGTTGTTTATTTTAATAATATTTTGGTTTATAGTAAAAGTTCGCATGATCATGTCTCACATTTGCATTCGATTTTGGATTTGCTTAGAAAGGAAAAGTTATATGCTAATCTCAAAAAGTGTACTTTCTGCACCGATAAGCTTGTTTTTCTATGTTTTGTTGTAGGAGCTAAAGGTATCGAGGTTGATGAAGAGAAGATCAAAGTCATCCAAGATTAGCCGACCCCCTCCAATATACGTGATGTTAGAAGTTTTCACGAGTTTGTTAGTTTTTACAGGAGATTCATGAAAGATTTTAACACCATCGCTACACCGCTTACACAAGTCATCAAGAAGAACGTTACATTCCAATGGGGTGAAGACCAAGAGAACGCGTTTCAACTTATTAAACATAAGTTTATTCATACTCCTTTACTTGCTTTACCAAATTTTTCTAAAACATTTGAAATTGAATGTGATGCTTCTGGTGTAGGTATAGGTGCTGTTCTTATGCGGGATGAAAGACCACTTGCGTACTTTAGCGAGAAGTTAAGCGGGACTGCACTTAACTATCCTACCTATGACAAAGAATTGTATGCCTTGGTTCGAGTTTTGGAGACATGCCAACACTATTTGTGACCGAAAGAATTTGTGATCCGTACGTATCATGAATCTTTGAAGCATTTGAAAAGTCAACATAAACTGAATAAGAGACATGCTCGATGGTGTCATTCGATATAAGCAAAGTAAGAAGAATGTGGTCGCAGATGCACTTTCATGCAGGTATGCCTTAATCTCTATTCTTGATGCAAAATTTCTTGGTTTTGAGCATAATAAGGAACTTTATCATGATGACCACGATTTCGGAGAAATTTATCGTGCTTGTGAAAAATCTGCAGAGGGCAAGTTTTATAGGTATGAGAACTTTTTGTTTAGAGAAAATAAGTTATGCGTGCCAAATTGTTCATTGAGAGATTTGTTAGTTCGAGAATCTCATAGTGGAAGGTTAATGAGACATTTTAGAGTCGCCAAAACCTTGGCTATTTTACAGTAACACTTTTATTGGCCACACATGAAGTGAGACGTTGAGAGATTTTGTGATAGATGCATTACCTGTAGGCAAGCTAAATCTAGGGTTCAACCTAATGGTCTTTACACACCCCTACCTATTCTTAGTTCACATTGGATTGACATTTCGATAGATTTTGTTTTGGGTTTACCTAGGAATAGATATGGACGGGATTCGATATTTGTGGTTGTAGATCGATTTTCTAAGATGGCTCAGTTTATTCCTCGTCGTAAGTCTGATGATGTTTCTCATATTACGGATTTATTCTTTAGGGAGATTGTAAGATTACATGGGATGCCTAGAACAAGCGTTTCAAATCGGGATGCTGAGTTCTTGATTTACTTTTGGAAGACATTATGGGAAAAGTTAGGAACAAAACTTTGATTTTCAACAACTTGTCATCCACAAACTGATGGTCAAACAGAAGTAGTCAACAGGACTTTATCCATTTTGTTGAGAGCTGTCATTAGTAAAAATATTAAAACTTGGGAACAATGTTTGCCACATGTTGTTTGCATATAATCGTACTGTTCACTCTGCTACTAAGTTCTCACCGTTTGAAATTGTTTATGGTTTTAATCCTTTTAACTCATTTGGATTTATTACCTTTGCCTATTTTTGAGCAAGTGAATTTAGATGGTAGCAAAAAGACAGAATTTGTAAAGCAACTTCATGAGAAAGTACGGTTCAACATAGAGAGGAGGACCGAACAATACATCAAGTAAGCTAACAAGGGACGTCACCAATTGATTTTTGAACTGGTGATTGGATTTGGTTACATATGCAAAAAGAAAGATTTCATGCACAAAGACGTTCTAAATTGTTATCCCGAGGAGATGGTCCTTTTCAAGTGCTAGAACGGATCAACGACAATGGTTACAGACTTGATTTATAAGGTGAGTATAATATTAGTGCTACTTTCAATATTACTGACTTGAGTCCTTTTGATGTAGGTGACGATTTGAGGACAAATCCTTCTCAAGAGGAGGGGAATGATGAGGTAATTAAAATTGTAAGGAATTCACAAGATCCAACTCAAGTTCCAGTTGGGCCGGTGACAAAGGTTCGAGTTAAAAGGTTCAAAGAAATACTGAATAACTAATTCAGAGGGTTTTACAATAAGAAATTGGAGCCCAAATGAATGAAGAACCAAAAAGGGACTTAATTATGCTCATACAAACCCAATTGGAAGAATAAACGGTCCAAAACTACCCAAAACCAAGGGAGGACGAAAATAAAGAAAAATAGCAGCAAAACTTGATCAAAATAGTTTGATTTATTTAGTTTTATAATTCTTCTTTATAGTTTATATTTTAGTTTCCTATTTTTTTAATTGTTTAGGAGTTACTAAATTTTTAGTTGCCAATTTAGTCTCTACCTTTAACCTATAAATAGGCCATTACACATTGTGTAAGATACAACTTATGACAACTTTGAGAGAATTAATAAAATTGTGAAATTTCTTCACACAAATTTTGTTTTTTTGAGAACTTTTAAACTTATTCAAGATAGGAGTCTTATTTAGTTCTTTAACTTATCAATCTAGGCTTCGAACCACCTAGATTGTGGCGTCATTCATTCCATCTTTATACCAAGATTCTTGTTCTAGTGAGAAACAGGTCTAAGATCATATACCTTAGGTTCTTCCTCCTTTAGGGCAAGGGTTGAGGTCTTTTAAATCTACCGATTCAAATAATTCTTGTTCTAGGGTTTTTACACCCAACGGGTTCACATCAGTAAATGATTTGGATGTCTTAAGAAAGATAAGCTATTAAACAATAACACTAAATGTCCATAATTTGATACCTAGTGATAGACCATTTCCTATTCAACATTTTTCTTTTCCGAACTCGTCTTCCCGTATTCTGTGTGAGACTAGCAAGTCAACTCACTATATGAAACCATCATGCTCCACACCTAAACCCAAATCAACCAAAATGCTAAAAGCCTATTTTCTCTCATTTAAATGCCCTACCCTCGTAGCTTCCCACTCTGCATTCAACACCTAGATCCAAATCTAACCAAATCTAAGACAGACATCGAGGTAACATGACATACAAAACCTAGTTGTTAAATCAAGCCTTCATTTAAAATGCAATACTAGCACCATTATATAAATACCTACATTTATACCAACATCTTCCACCCTTAAGATTATCCATATAAATTTTGTAAAATAAGTATGCTTAACCTATATAAATACCTAGATGGATTCTCCAAACTTGAATTTTTCTTCAAACTTAAACTTGCTTTCAATCGTAGCTCACACATTCTAATTTCATTTTTTGACCTAATTGTTAGTCCCACAATCTTTTTTAATGAAGGACATCATATCTTTAACCTACTATTCTACACAGGTAGTTTTGTTCAATTTTATCTATTTCTCTACTAAATCAAACTTTAATTGTTAGTCACACCAAACTAATTTTGTTAACCTAATGTTCAATAATACTATGATACTCATAACTAGAACTGCAAAAGTTTTGCCCCCTCCAATTGTGGGATAGATTTCTAATAATTATTGAACTACACGAGATCGATTCAAGAAAAGGAAAAATGAGTCTATTAACTTTTCGGCCTTTTAAGTTTTTTAGTATTTTTTTAGTTAGTTTCTAATTTCTATAATTTCCTAATTTTTACAGTTTCTTAATTTCCCTAATTTCCTAATTTTTCTAATTTCTTAATTTCTCTAATTTTCTAATTTTTTTATAGTTTTCTAATTTTTGGGCCTTGCATTCCCTATAAATACTTGTAATGTTTCATTATTTTGGCAGACATCATTAATAATATTTCTTTTAGAGTAATAGTTCTCTTTTGAAAGTTCTAGAATTTTGTCTCTTATGCAAACCCTATTGTTTTCCTTCTATCTCTCCTGTGTTGGGTGGTATCAGAGCCAAAACTTTTCCTTGCGATGACCAATTAGGCGGTGAAGATAGCACTCTTTTTTACGTGCTCAGAAAGTTGCAAGTCATGACAGCTACAATCCAAACTCTGTCTGTTCGAATGGAGTGGATAGAAATAGGATTGCAGATGTTGCGGACAAATCAGGGCAATATAGGAGGTAAAGGTAGTGCCAGGAGAATTGCTCAAGGACCACACGTCAACTCTATGTTAGCCCAACAACCGCATAGGGTTCAGACCAATAAGGATGAATTTTCAGATGATGCGCAAACTCTGACGGTGGTTATAGGAATGCCTATTTCAAAGGATTCCTTTGCTAAAACAAAAGGCAACCTGGAAGAATCGGATAAAAAGAATGTAGAGAAAAGTAGAACTACAGAATTAAAGAACAACCTAAAAGGATACATATATGCTATTAAAGACAAGCTTGACTCATCACAAGAGTTGGGAAAGGTTTTAACCGGTCAGGAAAAGCAATCTTTCATTGAAAGACTTGATGAGACTGATTTCAATGATGGGTTATTGAAGGCACAAGATTGTATTTATACTGATGGTGAAGATGTTACTGCTTTAGAGTCCCAGAAGCGTCTAGATTCTCTTAAAGCTGTTGGGGACCCAATATTTTCAGATTAAGTGAGCTTACAATAACAGTTATTTTGATATTTGTCATACTCATCATATGTTTTTGACAAGAAAACCAAAAGAGAGAGTTCAGGATATGGTTATAAGTCATCGAAGGTTTCACTCAAGGGCGAGTTCTTTTCAGGTAGGGGGACTGATGTGGGATAGATTTCTAATAATTATTGGGCTACGCGAGATTGGTTCAAGAGAAAGAAAAATGAGTCCATTAACTTTTTGGCCTTTCAGGTGTTTTAGTATTTTTTTTAGTTAGTTTCTAATTTCTATAATTTTTTTGTTTTTATAGTTTCTTAGTTTCTATAGTTTCCTATTTTTTTATAGTTTCCCGATTTTTAGGGTTTACATTCCCTATGTTTCATTATTTTGGCAGACATCATTAATAATATTTCTTTTAGAGTAATAGTTCTCTATTAAAAGTTTTAGGGTTTTGTCTTTTGCAAACCCTATTGTCTTCCTTCTATCTCTCCCGTGTTACCTCCACTCTCAAAATATTTAAATCAATTATTTCCATATATTACCCAAAATGAAGCCCACCATAAAATATAGTAAATTTCTCTCATCTCTTTTTTCCAAACATTAGCCCATAATTTATGCACCATTATCACATAGGAACTCATATAAGGATAAGCAATGTCTTAAAAAATCTTATCCTCTACACCCCTCAACTCAATGAACCAGATTCGAAGCATATGACATTTCTCCGATGAATAGATGTGTATTCATAAGCCTAGTATAATTGATCCTCTTGTAATGGAGTAAATGATTTGGTTGCCATAAGAAAAGTAAGCTACTAAATAATAATGCTAAAATGTCCTCAATTTGATGCCTAGTGATAGCCAGTTTCCTATTCATTTTTTTCTTTTTCCCTGTTTTGCTACACCTATGATATTGTTCTTTTCCTATAAGGAACTCATCGTCCCGCATTCTTTATGAGACCAGCAAGTCAACTCCACTATATGAAACCATCATGCTCCACACCTTGATCCAAAGCACCCAAAATCCAAAAAGCCTATTTTTTCTCATAGAAAAGTCATTCCCACATAACTTCTCTCTTTGCATTCAACACCTCAGTCCAAATCAAACAAAATCTAAAGGAGACGTCGAGGGAACATGACATACAAAACCTACTTGTTGCATTAAGCATCCAATTAAAATGCAATACTAGCATCATTATATAAATACCTACATTTATACTAACATTTTCCACCAAAAGGATTATCCAAACTAATTACGTAAAACAAGTATGTCTAACTTATAATACCTAGATTAATTCTTCAAGAAATCTGAATTTTTGTTCAAGTATACTTAACGATGCTTTCGATCTAACTTCGCTCATTCTAATTTTATTTTTCCACCTGATTGTTCGTGTCATAATCCTATTTAATAAAGGATATCATATCTTTTAACCTATTATTCTACACAGGCACCTTTGTTCAATTTTATCTATTTGTATACTCAAATCTCCATTCAAAAGCGAAGTGCCTGAACACCCAAATTAGCATAGGCACCATACAAATTTTGTTAATCTAATGCTGAATAACACTATGATCATAAGTTTTTTAGCAAATCAACTTACACTTCATTCAAGACCAACATTTTATCCGGTTCACTCATAACTAGAACTACAAAAGTTTTGCCCCCTTCACTCTAAAAACGATTAAATCAATTACCTCTATATATTATCTACAATGAAGCCCACCATAAAAGATAGGAAATGTCTCTCAACCTTTTTCCGAGCTTTTACCAACAATTCATGCACCATTATCACATAAGAACTCATATAAAAATGATCAATCTCTCAAAAAATCTTATCATCTATGTTCCTCAACTCAATGAACAAAATTCAAAGCGCATTACATTTCCCAGACAATAGATCTATACTCATAAGCCTAGCCTAACCGATCCTTTTGTAATAGAGTAAATGATTTCAGTGCTGTAAGAAAGTTAAGCTACTAAGCAATAACAAAAAAAAAAAAAATGTCTATAATTTGATGCCGAGTGATAGAAATTTTCCGGTTCATTGTTTTTTTTTTTTTTTTTCATTTTTTTGTTGCACCAATGATATTGTTATTTTCCTCATCATCATGCATTCTTTATTAGACCAGCAATTCAACTCAATGAAACCATCGTATTCCAAACCTTGATCCGAATCAACCAAAACCCAAAAGCCTATTTTCTCCCATAGAAATACCATTCCCTCATACCTTCTCACTTTGCATTCAACATGTCAATCCAAATCTAGCCAAATTTAAAACATACCTCAAGAGAACAAGACATACAAAACCAAGTTGTTGCGTCAAGCACCCATTTAAAATACAATACTATGTGCATTATATAAATGTCTACATTTATACCAACATCTTCCACCAAAAAGATTATTCAAACTAATTATGTAAAACAAATATACTTAACCTATATAAATAACTTCATAAATACATAGGTTGATTCTCCAAGTCTGAATTTTTGTTCAAGTCTATGAAACCTTGCTTTCAACCTTACTCCACACATTTGAATTTCATATTTCAACCTGATCGTTAGTATTATAATCATTTTTAATGAACATTGACCGATTATTCTATGCAGGTATCTTTGTTTAATTTTATCTATTCTTATACTAAAATCTCCTCTTCAAAGCCAAGAGTCATAACATCCAAAATAGTTTAGACACCAAACTAACTTTCTTAACCTAATGCCGAATAAGACTATGATCATTTAAGCTTTTTAGCAAATCAACATTCAATTTCATTTGAGACCAACATTTTGTCCGATTCACTCATAACTAAAACTACAAAAACTTTGCCCCCTTCACTCGCAAAATGTTTAGATCAATTACCTCCATAAATCACCTAAAATGAAACCCACCATAAAGGATAGTAAATTTGTCTCAACCTTTTTTTGGGACTTTAACCAAAAACTCATGCACCATTATCACATACGAACTCAAATGATGATCAATCTCACAAAAAAAAACTTAACATCTACGTTTCTCAACTCAATGAATCAAATTCAAAACATATAACATTTCTCATATGAATAGATCTAGACTCATAAGTGTAGCATGATTGACCCTCTTGTGATGGAGTAAATGATTTGTTGTCATAAGAAAGATAAGCTATTAAGAAATAATGCTAAAATGTCCTCAATTTAACGCCTAGTGATAACATGTTTCCTATTCGTTGCTTTTCTTTTTCCCCTTTTTTTTTTGCTACACCAATGATATTGTTATTTTCCTATAAGGAACTCATCTTCCCAAATTCTTTATGAGACCAGCAAGTCGACGCCACTCAATAAAACTATCATGCTTCACACCTGGATCCAAATCAATTGAAATCCCAAAAGCCTATTTCCTCTAGTAGAGAAAACCTTCCCTCATAACTTCTCACTTTGCATTCAACACCAAGATCCAAATCTAGCCAAACCTAAAAGAGACCTCGCGGGAACATGACATACAAAGCCTAATGGTTGCATAAGCATCCATTTATAATGCAATACTAGCACCATTATATAAATAACTACATTTATACCAACATCTTCCACCAAAAGGATTGTCCAAACTGATTATGTAAAACAAGTATTCTTAACCTATATAAATTGCTACATAAATACCTAGTTGATTCTCCAAATCCAACTTTTCACATATTCTAATTTCATTTTACAATTCGATTGTTAGTCCCATAATCCTTTCTAATAAAAGACATCACATATTTGTCCAATTATTTTACGCGGGCAGCTTTGTTCAACTCTATCTATTCCCATAATAAAATCTCCTCTCCAAAACCAAGATTTTTGGCACCTAAAATAGTTTAGGCACCAATCTAACCTTGTAACCTAATGTTGAACAATACTATGACACTCATGACTAGAACTACAAAAGCGTTGTCCTCTTCACTCTTATAACGCTTAAATCATTTACCTCTATAAATTATCTAAAATGAAGCCTCCATAAAAGATAGCAAATTTCTCTCAATCATTTTTTTTTTCAAATTTTAACTAACAATTCATGCACCATTATCATATAGTAACTCATGATCAATCTCTTAAAAAATCTTATCATCGATGTTCCTCAACTCAATGAATCAAATTCAAAGTCTACGATATTTCTCAACTGAATAGATCTGTACTCAATCCTCTTGTAATGGAGTAAATGATTTGGTTGATGTAAGAAACATAAGCTACTAAGCAATAATGCTAAAATATCCATAATTTGATGCCCAGTGATAGCCTTTTTCCTATCTGTTGTTTTTCGTTTTCCTTTTTTTTACTACACCAATGATATTTTTATTTTTCTAAAAGGAACTCATCATCCCGCATTCCTTATCAAACCAGTAATTCAACTGCACTCTATAAAACCATTGTACTCCACACCACGATCCAAATAAATCAAAATCCGAAAAGCTTATTTCCACTCATAGAAAAACCCTTCCCTCATAACTTTTCACTTTGCATTCAACACCTCAATCAAAATCAAACCAAAACTAAAAGAGACCACTAGGGATCATGACATACAAATCCTAGTTGTTGCATCAAGCATCCATTTAAAAAGTAATACTAGCGGCATTATATCGATACCTATATTTATACCAACATCTTCCACCAAAAAGATTATCCAAACTAATTATGTAAATCAAGTCTGCTTAACATATATAAATACTAACATAAAATACCTCCAACCCTGAACTTTTGTTCAAGTATACTTAACCTTGCCTTCAACCATACTTCACACATTCTAATTTCATTTTTCAACCTAAGTCCTAGAATCTTTTTTATTGAAGGACATCATATTTTTGACCTAATATTCTTTGCTGGCAGCTTTGTTTAATTTTATCTATTCCTATACCTTAACACCCTAAATAGTTTAAGCACCAAACTAACTTTACTAATGTAATATTGAAAAATACTATGATCATATAAGCTTTTTAGCAAATCGACATATGATTTAATTCGACACCCGCATTTTATCTAGTTCATTTAGAGCTAAAACTACAAAAGCTTTGCCCCCTTTACTCTCGAAATGTTTAAATCAATTACCTCCATAAATGTCCTAAAATGAAACCTACAATAAAAGATAGTAAATTTCTCTCAACCATTTTTTTGGGATTTTAACCAACAATTTATGCACCATTATCACTTACGAACTCTTTAGAGATGAATCTATCAAAAAATCTTATTATCTACATTTTTTAACTCAAAGAATCAAATTCATTTCTCACATGAATAAATCTATACTCATAAGCCTAGCATGACTAATCCTCTTGTAATGGAGTAAATGATTTGGTTGCCATAAGAAACATAAGCTCTAACTAATAATGCTAAAATGTCCACAATTTGATGCCTAGTGATTGCCCGTTTCCTATTCATTGTTTTTCTTCTTTCCTTTTTTTGCTACACTAATGATATTATTATTTTCCTACAAGGAATTCATCATCCCGCATTTTTTATGAGACCAACAACTCAACTCCACTTTATGAAACCGTCGTGCTCCACACCTTGATCCTAATCAACCAAAATGCAAAAAGCCAATTTTTTTCTCATATAAATGCCCAACCCTCGTAACTTTCCACTTTGCATTCAACAGTGTCACACCCGAGAAAACCCTCTATAAATTTTCGTCGGCGTGATCGCAGTCCAATGCCCCCGGCAATGAACTCAGCGACTAGCTTGCTTCGCTTACTCTCCCAAGCACTCCCTCGGCAATAATGGAAAGCAAGCAAACAACACAAACAAGCTACGGGATAACTCACTCCCAACCTTTATACATTCAAACTCAATGTACAAGGACGAGTACCCGAAGGGTATTACAAGTTTCCCCCGAAACAACTCTTAACCCCCAAGAGCTTACCCACTCGGCACTCTAACTCTCCCACCCGAGAGCTTTGTGTAACCCAACCCCTTGTTGATTACACTCACAATAGCAAACCCTATTGCTATTACAGAGAATTCTCTCAATCCTCTCTAACACTCCCCTAGTGTTTAATGACTCAGAAGTGAATGCCTTCAGCACTCCCACGAGCTCCCTTTATATAGCTGAGGTATGGCTTGACTTTCCCCAAGTTCGCATGCAAGAATCATGGAAAATCACCCCAATCCTTCCTTTCTTGGATGTTGGACTTTCCTCCCAATGCATAGAATCTCCTTTCATCAAGGGATTGACAAAGAGAACCTTCCCTCCTTGCTGCAGCCACAATTTCCTTTTCCTGGACTTGCCTTCTTTGAAGCTTGGACCAAAGATCCCTTCCAAAAGTGCTTGGCCACCTTCCCAAAGTGCCAAGTCCACTTTGCCATGCAAGGAAACTCCTCCCATCAATCTTCCAGGCTTTCCCCACTTAGAATTTGACATTGGATCAATCAAATTTGAATCTGCCCGAATTGATCTTTGGCGTGTGCCGGCGTGTGCCCCAAAACCATGGCCATGTGCCATCTCAAGATCCACTCGTGCATTTCTTCCCAATTTTGGTTTCGGTGAGCCATTTTGGATTCCATGTGGATTGCTCAGGCGGATTTCCAAAATTCCCACGTCCGCCCGAGGGTCCTTCATACGCATCGCCCTTCGGCATGCCCCTAGCACATGCTCGTGGGCTATCTCGGTAATGCCCACGTGCGTTTCCCCGGGCCATTTCTGGTTTCGGTGTGCCATTTTGGAACACATGTGGATTGCTCAAGCCACATTTCTGAAATTGGCACTTCGCCCAAGCTCCTTAATGCACCCATGCATTGCCATGCATGCTAGCCAACTTGCCACCCTTGGCAAGCCCTCAACTGATTGCTCGTACTTTCCTTAGCCACCATAGGCTACTGAATGCTCCAAGTAATTTTCCCAAATTACACCATGGGACCCAAGTTACTCCTCACTTGGTACGGTGTGCGCCGGCCCCCGTGCGTCCGGGCCGCGTGCCATGGCCCATGCCAAGGCTTGGGGGTGTGACAATTCTCCCCCACCTAATCGTCCAACGCCCCGTTGGACTAGCCCTCCGGTAGTTTTGGACCCTTTCCTCAAACTCCCGTAAAAGCTTGTTCCCACTCCGCCGATGTCATGGCCGCTAGCATGTTATCCATTTGCTTACGGCTTAGAGCGTCGGCCACCGAGGTTATGTCTCCCTGGTTTGTGCTGCCATTCAAACTCAAATTCCGCAAGAAACTCTTGCCATCTTGCTTGTTTAGGGCTAAGCTTCTTCTGCACCGCAAAATAAGTGTTTGCAACATTGTCGGTTTGCACCACGAACTTCGCACCTAGTAAGTAGTGTCTCCAAACCCGTAGGCAATGAACCACCGCAGCCCATCTCCTTTTCATGGGTTGAGTACCTTTGTTCGCCTCATTCGGCTTCCTACTCGTAGGCGATTGGGTGTCCATCCCGGACTAACACGCCCCTAGCGCCCGGCTCCGAGGCATCCTGTATGCACCTCAAACGATGATGCAAAGTTCGGCAACCTCGAGTACCGGCTCGGCTTGATACCGCCTCCTTAAGGCTCTCAAACGCCCCTTGGCGGCGCTCGGTCCACTCCCATGACCTCCCTTTTTAAGCAAATCGGGCCAAGGGTGCTGCAATCCGTGAGTACCCTTTGATAAATTTGCGATAGTAGTTGGCCAATCCTAGGAAAGCCCGCAGCTCCGCTACTTTGCTTGGTGCATTCCACTCCATAATAGCTTGCACCTTCCTTGGGTCCATCCGCACCCTTCCTTGCCTAATTATGTGGCCAAGGAATCGAATCTCTTGCCTGCGAACTCGCACTTCTCGAGCTTGACATATAGCTGATGTTCCCGCAGCCGTTGTAGCACCATCCTCAAGTGCTCCAAATGTTCCTCCTTGGATCGGCTGTACACCACAATGTCATCGAGATAAACCACCAGAAATTTGTCTATCCACTCATGGAAGACTTCCGCCATCAAGTTGCAGAATGTGGCGGGAGCATTTGTGAGGCCGAAGGGCATCACTAAGAACTCAAAGGATCCATACCGCGTTACACATGCGGTCTTTGGTTCATCCCCTTCCCCTATCCTCACTTGCCAATACCCCGATCTTAAGTCCAACTTGGTGAAGTAGGCTGCCTCTGCAAGCCGATCGAACAAGTCCGCAGCCAGCGGGATCGGGTACTTGTTCTTCACCGTCACTTTGTTGAGTGCCCGATAGTCCACACACATTCGAAGGGACCCATCTTGCTTCTTTTGGAACAGCACCGGTGCTCCAAAGGGTGCCTTCGAAGGCCGAATAAACCCTGCCTCCAACAATTCTCCCAATTGTTGCCGCAACTCCTCCAATTCCAAAGGGGACATGCGGTATGGTGCTTGGGCCGGTGGCCTAGCTCCTGGGTATAACTCGATCTTGTGGTCTATGTTCCTCCGTGGGGGCAATCTTTTGGGCAGTTCTGGTGGGAAAACATCCCCGAACTCCCTCAAGATCTCAGCAATTTCGGGGGCCAACACCCCCTCCGTGGGTTCCTCTGCGACTTCCACCATCGCGGGCGAGGTAAGTGTGCTGCCCCCTCTTCGGTCCCCGCTCCAATTGCATGGCTGAAATTTGCATTTGAGCACCTCCTTCCACCCGCTTGGGTGGGCTCGTTCTTGGGACAAAACATGGTTGATCCTCCGCCATGATTGAAACGCCCCGTAGGTGTGGTATGGGCATGGCCTTGGCCTTCTCAAGGAACTCCAAGCCAAGCACCATGTCGAAGTCATCAAGGTGCACCACCAAGAAGTCGCACCTTCCATGCCATCCTCCGATGCTCTTTGTGACTCCTTTGGCTAGCCCCCGTACCGGCCTAACATCTGAATTTACTGTCTTTAGCCTGCTATGAGTCGCCATGGTTGAAATTCCCAATCGCGTCGCCATGTAATCGGCCATAAAGTTGTGGGTCGCGCCAGTGTCGACCTAGGCAAGCACCTTCTGCCTATTCACCCTTGTTGGCACGTATATGAGTAGCCTATAACTCTCGGCTCTCATGGACCCAATGAGCTGCAAAGGGTTCACCTATGCTGGCTCTTCCTGCCCCTCTTGCTGCTCCCTCTCCTCCGCTACCATTGCGGCAATTTTCTCGCGCTTTGGGCACTCTCGCGCTAGATATGGCCCGCTGCATATGAAACATCCGTTTGCTGTCCGCGGCCTGCCTCCTTTGGCTCCTCCTTGCTGCTTGGACTCCTTGCGGTTTTGGGCCTTCCCCTTGCCCTTGGCCTTCGGGCCGGGGTTGGTCGTTGATGTTGCCGCTTTGAAGTCCACCAACGCATCCGCCGCAGCAATGGCCGTTGGCAAGTCCTTGACTCCTTGCCTCCTCAGTGCCTGCGCCCATGGTTGAAGGCCAGACACGAAGTTGAAGAGCTTGTCTTCTTCGGACATGTTGGGTATCTCCAACAAAGCCGATGTGAACTCCCTCACGTACTCCCGAACAGCACCACTTTGTTTCAGCTTCCTCAAGCTTTCTCTCGCAACCCATCTGGTGTTACGAGGAAGGAATTGTCCCCGCAATTCCCGTTGCAACTCCTGCCACATAGAGATTTGTGGCTGCCCCTCGTGCACGTCCCGTTGTGCTCGAGTCCGCCACCAAAGTTTGGCATCCTCGCCCAAGTACATGGTTGCCACCATGACTTGCCGGTCCTCCGGTATTTTTGCAGCCTTGAAGTAAAGCTCCATATCCCATAGGAAGTTGTCCAACTCCCTTGCCGATCTTGCCCCATTAAAGGCCTTTGGTTCCGGGACCTTCATTCGAGATGAAGAGGGCTCGGCCATCTCCTTGGCCGCAACAAGTTGCTTAAGGATGGAGATCTCCTCCTCCAACCTTTTAAGCCCATCATGCAAAGCATCATACCCGGGGACAATAGGGCTCGTGGTTGATGATTCTACGGCTTCGACCCTATCTCCCAAGGTCTCTATTGAGGTTTGCACGTCCACGACCTCCAACGCCAATCGCTCCACCCATTGGAACAAGGGGACATCCGGAGTCGGCTCCGGGATGCCTAATACTTCTTCGATCCGCTGTAATCTTTCACGAGTATTGCTCCTGTCCGCCATGGATCAAGATGCTCTGATACCAACTGTCACACCCGAGAAAACCCTCTATAAATTTTCGTCGGCGTGATCGCAGTCCAATGCCCCCGGCAATGAACTCGGCGACTAGCTTGCTTCGCTTACTCTCCCAAGCACTCCCTCGGCAATAATGGAAAGCAAGCAAACAACACAAACAAGCTACGGGATAACTCACTCCCAACCTTTATACATTCAAACTCAATGTACAAGGACGAGTACCCGAAGGGTATTACAAGTTTCCCCCGAAACAACTCTTAACCCCCAAGAGCTTACCCACTCGGCACTCTAACTCTCCCACCCGAGAGCTTTGTGTAACCCAACCCCTTGTTGATTACACTCACAATAGCAAACCCTATTGCTATTACAGAGAATTCTCTCAATCCTCTCTAACACTCCCCTAGTGTTTAATGACTCAGAAGTGAATGCCTTCAGCACTCCCACGAGCTCCCTTTATATAGCTGAGGTATGGCTTGACTTTCCCCAAGTTCGCATGCAAGAATCATGGAAAATCACCCCAATCCTTCCTTTCTTGGATGTTGGACTTTCCTCCCAATGCATAGAATCTCCTTTCATCAAGGGATTGACAAAGAGAACCTTCCCTCCTTGCTGCAGCCACAATTTCCTTTTCCTGGACTTGCCTTGCTGAAGCTTGGACCAAAGATCCCTTCCAAAAGTGCTTGGCCACCTTCCCAAAGTGCCAAGTCCACTTTGCCATGCAAGGAAACTCCTCCCATCAATCTTCCAGGCTTTCCCCACTTAGAATTTGACATTGGATCAATCAAATTCGAATCGCCCAATTGATCTTTGGCGTGTGCCGGCGTGTGCCCCGAAACCATGGCCATGTGCCATCTCAATATCCACTCGTGCATTCCTTCCCAATTTTGGTTTCAGTGAGCCATTTTGGATTCCATGTGGATTGCTCGAAGCAGATTTCCAAAATTCCCACGTCTGCCCGAGGGTCCTTCATACGCATCGCCCTTCGGCATGCCCCTAGCACATGCTCGTGGGCTATCTCAGAATGCCCACGTGCGTTTCCTGCCATTTCTGGTTTCAGTGTGCCATTTTGGAACACATGTGGATTGCTCAAGCCACATTTCCGAAATTGGCACTTCTGCCCGAAGCTCCTTAATGCACCCATGCATTGCCATGCATGCTAGCCAACTTGCCACCCTTGGCAAGCCCTCAACTGATTGCTCGTACTTTCCTTAGCCACCATAGGCTACTGAATGCTCCAAGTAATTTTCCCAAATTACACCATGGGACCCAAGTTACTCCTCACTTGGTACGGTGTGCGCCGGCCCCCGTGCGTCCAGCGCGTGCCATGGCCCATGCCAAGGCTTGGGGGTGTGACAATTCTCCCCCACCTAATCGTCCAACGCCCTCGTTGGACTAGCCCTCCGGTAGTTTTGGACCCTTTCCTCAAACTCCCGTAAAGCTTGTTCCCACTCCGCCGATGTCATGGCCGCTAGCATGTTATCCATTTGCTTACGGCTTAGAGCGTCGGCCACCAGGTTATGTCTCCCTGGTTTGTGCTGCCATTCAAACTCAAATTCTGCAAGAAACTCTTGCCATCTTGCTTGTTTAGGGCTAAGCTTCTTCTGCACCGCAAAATAAGTGTTTGCAACATTGTCGGTTTGCACCACGAACTTCGCACCTAGTAAGTAGTGTCTCCAAACCCGTAGGCAATGAACCACCGCAGCCATCTCCTTTTCATGGGTTGAGTACCTTTGTTCAGCCTCATTCAGCTTCCTACTCTCGTAGGCGATTGGGTGTCCATCCTGGACTAACACGCCCCCTAGCGCCCGGTCTGAGGCATCTGTATGCACCTCAAACGATGATGCAAAGTTCGGCAACCTGAGTACCGGCTCAGTTGATACTGCCTCCTTAAGGCTCTCAAACGCCCCTTGGCAGCGCTCGGTCCACTCCCATGACCTCCCTTTTTTAAGCAAATCAGTCAAGGGTGCTGCAATCCGTGAGTACCCTTTGATAAATTTGCGATAGTAGTTGGCCAATCCTAGGAAAGCCCGCAGCTCCGCTACTTTGCTTGGTGCATTCCACTCCATAATAGCTTGCACCTTCCTTGGGTCCATCCGTACCCTTCCTTGCCTAATTATGTGGCCAAGGAATCGAATCTCTTGCCTGCAGAACTCGCACTTCTCAGGCTTGACATATAGCTGATGTTCCCGCAGCCGTTGTAGCACCATCCTCAAGTGCTCCAAATGTTCCTCCTTGGATCGGCTGTACACCACAATGTCATCGAGATAAACCACCAGAAATTTGTCTATCCACTCATGGAAGACTTCCGCCATCAAGTTGCAGAATGTGGCGGGAGCATTTGTGAGGCCGAAGGGCATCACTAAGAACTCAAAGGATCCATACCGCGTTACACATGCGGTCTTTGGTTCATCCCCTTCCCCTATCCTCACTTGCCAATACCCCGATCTTAAGTCCAACTTGGTGAAGTAGGCTCGCCTGCAAGCCGATCGAACAAGTCCGCAGCCAGCGGGATCGGGTACTTGTTCTTCACCGTCACTTTGTTGAGTGCCCGATAGTCCACACACATTCGAAGGGACCCATCTTGCTTCTTTTGGAACAGCACCGGTGCTCCAAAGGGTGCCTTCGAAGGCCGAATAAACCCTGCCTCCAACAATTCTCCCAATTGTTGCCGCAACTCCTCCAATTCCAAAGGGGACATGCGGTATGGTGCTTGGGCCGGTGGCCTAGCTCCTGGGTATAACTCGATCTTGTGGTCTATGTTCCTCCGTGGGGGCAATCTTTTGGGCAGTTCTGGTGGGAAAACATCCCCGAACTCCCTCAAGATCTCAGCAATTTCGGGGGCCAACACCCCCTCCGTGGGTTCCTCTGCGACTTCCACCATCGCAGCGAGGTAAGTGTGCTGCCCCCTCTTCAGTCCCTGCTCCAATTGCATGGCTGAAATTTGCATTTGAGCACCTCCTTCCACCTGCTTGGGTGGGCTCGTTGCTGGGACAAAACATGGTTGATCCTCCGCCATGATTGAAACGCCCCGTAGGTGTGGTATGGGCATGGCCTTGGCCTTCTCAAGGAACTCCAAGCCAAGCACCATGTCGAAGTCATCAAGGTGCACCACCAAGAAGTCGCACCTTCCATGCCACCCTCCTATGCTCGTTGTGACTCCTTTGGCCAGCCCCCGTACTGGCCTAGCATCCGTTCACCGTCTTCCGCCTACTATGAGTCGCCGTGGTCGAAATTCCCAATCGCGTCGCTATGCGATCAGCCACAAAGTTGTGGGTTGCGCCGGTGTCGACCAAGGCAAGCACCTCTTGCCCATTCACCCTCGCACATACATGAGAGGCCTATAACACTCGGCTCTCATGGCCCCAATGAGCTGCAAAGGGTTCACTCGTGCAGGCTCCACCAGCCCCTCTTGCAGCTCACTCTCGTCGGCTACCATTGCGGCAATTTTCTCGCGCTTTGGGCACTCTCGCGCTAGATGTGGCCCGCTGCATATGAAACATCCGTTTGCTGTCCGCGGCCTGCCTCCTTTGGCTCCTCCTTGCTGCTTGGACTCCTTGCGGTTTTGGGCCTTCCCCTTGCCCTTGGCCTCCGGGCCGGGGTTGGTCGTTGATGTTGCCGCTTTGAAGTCCACCAACGCATCCGCCGCAGCAATGGCCGTTGGCAAGTCCTTGACTCCTTGCCTCCTCAATTCTGCCTACGCCCATGGTTGAAGGCCAGACACGAAGTTGAAGAGCTTGTCTTCTTCGGACATGTTGGGTATCTCCAACAAAGCCGATGTGAACTCCCTCACGTACTCCCGAACAGCACCACTTTGTTTCAGCTTCCTCAAGCTTTCTCTCGCAACCCATCCGGTGTTACGAGGAAGGAATTGTCCCCGCAATTCCCGTTGCAACTCCTGCCACGTAGAGATTTGTGGCTGCCCCTCGTGCACGTCCCGTTGTGCTCGAGTCCGCCACCAAAGTTTGGCATCCTCGCCCAAGTACATGGTTGCCACCATGACTTGCCGGTCCTCCGGTATTTTTGCAGCCTTGAAGTAAAGCTCCATATCCCATAGGAAGTTGTCCAACTCCCTTGCCGATCTTGCCCCATTAAAGGCCTTTGGTTCCGGGACCTTCATTCGAGATGAAGAGGGCTCGGCCATCTCCTTGGCCGCAACAAGTTGCTTAAGGATGGAGATCTCCTCCTCCAACCTTTTAAGCCCATCATGCAAAGCATCATACCCGGGGACAATAGGGCTCGTGGTTGATGATTCTACGGCTTCGACCCTATCTCCCAAGGTCTCTATTGAGGTTTGCACGTCCACGACCTCCAACGCCAATCGCTCCACCCATTGGAACAAGGGGACATCCGGAGTCGGCTCCGGGATGCCTAATACTTCTTCGATCCGCTGTAATCTTTCACGAGTATTGCTCATGTCCGCCATGGATCAAGATGCTCTGATACCAACTGTCACACCCGAGAAAACCCTCTATAAATTTTCGTCGGCGTGATCGCAGTCCAATGCCCCCAAGCAATGAACTCGGCCCGACTAGCTTGCTTCGCTTACTCTCCCAAGCACTCCCTCGGCAATAATGGAAAGCAAGCAAACAACACAAACAAGCTACGGGATAACTCACTCCCAACCTTTATACATTCAAACTCAATGTACAAGGACGAGTACCCGAAGGGTATTACAAGTTTCCCCCGAAACAACTCTTAACCCCCAAGAGCTTACCCACTCGGCACTCTAACTCTCCCACACTCGAGAGCTTTGTGTAACCCAACCCCTTGTTGATTACACTCACAATAGCAAACCCTATTGCTATTACAGAGAATTCTCTCAATCCTCTCTAACACTCCCCTAGTGTTTAATGACTCAGAAGTGAATGCCTTCAGCACTCCCACGAGCTCCCTTTATATAGCTGAGGTATGGCTTGACTTTCCCCAAGTTCGCATGCAAGAATCATGGAAAATCACCCCAATCCTTCCTTTCTTGGATGTTGGACTTTCCTCCCAATGCATAGAATCTCCTTTCATCAAGGGATTGACAAAGAGAACCTTCCCTCCTTGCTGCAGCCGCAATTTCTTTTTCCTGGACTTGCCTTGCTGAAGCTTGGACCAAAGATCCCTTCCAAAAGTGCTTGGCCACCTTCCCAAAGTGCCAAGTCCACTTTGCCATGCAAGGAAACTCCTCCCATCAATCTTCCAGGCTTTCCCCACTTAGAATTTGACATTGGATCAATCAAATTCGAATCTGCCCGAATTGACTTCTGGCGTGTGCCGGCGTGTGCCCCGAAACCATGGCCATGTGCCATCTCAAGATCCACTCGTGCATTTCTTCCCAATTTTGGTTTCAGTGAGCCATTTTGGATTCCATGTGGATTGCTCGAAGCAGATTTCCAAAATTCCCACGTCTGCCCGAGGGTCCTTCATACGCATCGCCCTTCGGCATGCCCCTAGCACATGCTCGTGGGCTATCTCAGAATGCCCACGTGCGTTTCCTGCCATTTCTGGTTTCAGTGTGCCATTTTGGAACACATGTGGATTGCTCAAGCCACATTTCCGAAATTGGCACTTCTGCCCGAAGCTCCTTAATGCACCCATGCATTGCCATGCATGCTAGCCAACTTGCCACCCTTGGCAAGCCCTCAACTGATTGCTCGTACTTTCCTTAGCCACCATAGGCTACTGAATGCTCCAAGTAATTTTCCCAAATTACACCATGGGACCCAAGTTACTCCTCACTTGGTACGGTGTGCGCCGGCCCCCGTGCGTCCAGCGCGTGCCATGGCCCATGCCAAGGCTTGGGGGTGTGACAAACAGCTGGATCCAATTCTAACCAAATCAAAAACAGACCTCGAGAGAACAAGACATGCAAAACCTAGTTATTGCACCAAGCATTCATTTAAAATGCAATACCAGCACCTTTGTATAAATATCTACATTTATACCAACCTCTTCTACCAAAAGGATTTGATTTTGTAAAACAGGAATGCTTAACCTACATAAATACCTACATAAATACCCAGTATACTTAAAACTTGCTTTCGACCTTATCCCACGCATTCTAATTTCATTTTTCAACCTAATTATTAGTCCCATAATCCTTTTTAACGAAGGACATTATATTTTTGATCTATTATTCTACGCAGATAACTTTGTTCAATTTTATCTATTCCTCTACTAAAATCTCCTCTCAGAAGTCAATAGCCTTAAACATCCAAAATAGTTTAGACGTCAAATTAATTTTGTTAACCTAATGTTGAATAATAATATGATACTCATAATTAGAACTACAAAAGATTCTCCCTTCACTATCAAAATTTTTAAATTAATTACCTTCATATATTACCTAAAATGAAGCCCACCAAAAAAGATAGTAAATTTCTCTCATCACTTTTTTTCCGAACTTTAACTAACAATTCATGCACCATTATCTTATAGGAACTCATATAAGGATGATCAATCTCTTAAAAAATCTTATCATCTGCATTCCTCAACTCAATGAATCAAATTAGAAGCCGATGATATTTCTCATATGAATAGATCTATACTCATAAACCTAGCATAACTGATCCTCTTGTAATGGAGTAAATGATTTGGTCATCGTAAGAAAGATAAGCTACTGAGTAATAATGCTAAAATGTCCATAATTTAATACCTAGTGATAGCCTTTTTCCAATATGTTGTTTTTCTTTTTCTCTTTTTTTGCTACACCAATGATATTGTTATTTTCTTATATAGAACCTATCATCTCGCATTCTTTATGGGACCAACAAGTCAACTTCACTTTGTGAAACCATCGTGCTCCACACCCTAATCAAAATCAACCAAACTCCTAAAAGCCTATTTTCTCTCATAGAAAAGCTATTCCCACATAACTTCTCTCTCTGCAATCAACACCTTGATCCAAATCTAACCAAATCTAAAAGAGACCTCGAGGGCCATGACATACAAAACCTAGTTGTTGCATGAAGCATCCAATTAAACTACAATACTAGGTTCATTATATAAGTATCTACGTTTATATCAACATTTTCTACTAAAAAGATTATCCAAATTAATTATGTAAAACATGTCTAACCAATATAAATATCTACATAAATACCTAAATTGATTCTCCAAAAAGTCTGAATTTTTATTCAATTATACTTAACCTTGGTTTCGATCTTACTTCACACATTCTAATCTTACTTTTCAGCTTGATTGTTAGTCCTATAATTCTTTTTAATAAAGGACATCATATCTTTGACCTATTATTCTACACAGACACCTTTGTTCAATTTTATCTATTCCTATACTAAAATGAAGCCCACCATAAAAGATAGTAAATTTCTCTCATCCTTTTTTCTCCTAACTTTAACGAACAATTCATGCACCATTATCACATAGGAACTCATATAAAGATGATCAATCTCTCAAAAAATCTTATCTACGTTCCTCAACCTAATAAACCAAATTCAAAGCCTATGACATTTCTCAGATGAATTGATCTTTACTCAGTCCTAGCAAAGCTCATCCTCTTGTCAGGGAGTAAATGATTTGATAGACGTAAGAAAGATAAGCTACTGAGCAATAATGCTAAAATGTCTATAATTTGATGCCTAGTGATAGCCTTTTTTCTATTCTTTGTTTTCTTTTCCCTTTTCTGGCTACACCAATAATATTATTATTTTTCATACAAAGAACTCATTATCCCGTATTCTTTATGAGATCAGCAAGTAAACTCCACTCTATGAAACTATCATGCCCCATACCTTATCCAATTCAACCAAAATCCTAAAAGTCTTTTTCCACTGATAGAAAAAACCCTTCCCTCATAACTTGTCACTTTGCATTCAATACCTCGATCCAAATCTAACCAAACTTTTCTGATTTATGGTCTAGTTTATTTAGAAGCCACCAAATCAATATATCCAATCAAGTCAAAAAACAAATATAGGTAGTTTGATTGACTCTAATTTGCACCTCATAGACGAAAGAATACAAAACAATGTGCCTGCTATCATATCATGCAACAATCAAGTAGAATCAACAAACGTCTTGTCCCAACTACATATAAGACATACTAAATTGCCTTATGATCAAATTATTCTTGTTCTTATACTGCTCCCTTCACAATGTTCTGTTTAGCTATCATCTCAAAGCAAGAATTGAGCACCACCAACTTCAGGTGGATATAAGAGAGGATATAAAGTTAGAATTTGTCTTGACATTATCACATAAGAATTTATAGGGAACTTACCTATTGAAATTAGCTTTGATATTACTAATTATGTTCATTGCATAACTATGAAATCTTTTAGAATGTTCAAACTTGAAATTAGGCACCAAACTTTGTTAAACTAATGTTGTATAAAACTATGATCATATAAGTTTTTCAGCAAATCAACTTATGATTTCATTCAAGACCATCATTTCATCCGGTTCACTCAAAACTAAAAGTACAAAATTTTTGCCCCCCTTTACTCTCAAAACGTTTAAATCTATAAGCTCCATATATTATCTAAAATGAAGCCCACTGATAGAAAATTTCTCTCATCCATTTTTTACTAAAGTTTAACCAACAATTCATGCACCATTATCACATAAGAACTCATATAAGGATGAGCAATATCTCAAAAAATTTTATCATCTACGGTTCTCAACTTGGTGAACCAAATTCAAAACCTATGTCATTTCTTGGATGAATAGATCTATACTTACAAGTCTATTATAACTGATTCTCTTGCAATGGAGTAAATGATTTAGTTACCGTATGAAAGATAAGCTGCTAAGCAATAATGCTAAAATATGCATAATTTGATTCCTAGTGATAGCCTTTTTTCTTATTTGTTGTTCTATTTTTTTTTTTAACTACACCAACGATATTATCACTTCCTAGTAAATTCCATAAGCAGATCTAGGAATAGATTGATATTATCACTTCCTAACACCCAAGCACTAAAAGGACTCTAATGCACATGATCTAACCATCTAAGCTTTATTTTATCTTACTTTGGTTGGACGATCGCTAAATCCCCTCCCCTCCCCCCAAACTAGTAAGTCAACTCCACTATATAAAACCATGGGACTCCACACCTTGATCCAAAACAACCAAAATCCTAAAGGCTTTTTTCCTGTCACAGAAAAATGCTTCCCTCATAACTTCACACATTGCATTCAACATTTCGATCAAAATCTAACCCAAACTAAAATCTCCATAAATCATCCAAAAAGAAGCCCACCGCAAAAGATGGCCAATTTCTCCCAACCATTTTGTTTCGAACTTTAGCCAACAATTCATGTCCCATTATCACATACAAACTAATACAAGAATAATCAATCTCTTAAAAAATCTTATCTATGTTTCTTAACTCAATGAAATTCCAACCCTATAACAATTCTCAACTAGAACAACAAAAGTCTTGCCCCCTTCAAACTCAAAAGTGTCAATACATTACCTAAAAGGAAGCCTACTATAAAATGTAGTTAAATTATCTCAACTGTTTAGTTTTCGAACTTTAACCACATTTCGTGCACCATTATCACATCGAACTCAAATAAGGATCAATCTTAATAATAATAAGAAAAAAAAAATCTTATCATCTTTGTTTCTCAACTCAATGAACCAAATTCCAAGCCTATAACATTTATCAACTGAAATTGCAAAAGTTATCAGTAAAAATATGAGTGTAAAGAGTTTAGTTGAGAAGATAACTTTAGATAAAAATAAGTGATATAGGAGAATCAGAACCAGTTAAATCATCTATCTTATTATTTTAAGTTTCTACCGATGGTTTATTTTTTTCTCTTTTTTTGTTATTTTATATTTATTTTTTAGTTTTTAATTTTTAATGTTATTTTCTTTATTTTTACTTTCAAACTTTGATTTTATTTTTTTTTTTCCTCTCTACTATATTTGTCTCTCAAATGATCAACCACAAAATTTGAAATTAATCTCAATTTTTTGTTGTTGTTGTAACCACAGATGCTTTGCACTCTTTCACTCTCAGAATGTCCATAAAGTTCTAAAATGAATCCCACCAAAAAAGATAGTAAATTTCTCTCAACTGTTTTTTTCCCCAAACTTTAACCTACAATTCATGTACCATTATCACATATGAACTCATATAAGGATGATCAATCTCTCAAGAAATCTTTCCATCTATGCTCCTCAACTCAATGAACCAAATTCCAAACCTATAACAATTCTCAAATGAATAGATCTATACCCATAAGCATAGCATAACAGATCCTCTTGTAATAGAGTAAATAATTTGATTGTTGTAAGAAAGATAAGCTACTAAGCAATAATGCTAAAATGTCCATAATTTGATGATTATTGATAGACATTTTCCTATCCATTGTTTTTCTTTTCCCCCTTTTTGCTAAATCAACGATATTACTATTTTCCTAAAAGGAACTTATCATACCACATTCTTTATCAGACCAGTAAGTCAACTCCACTCTATAAAACCATGGTTCTTCACACCTTGATCCAAAACAACTAAAATCCTAAAAGCCTATTTCATCTCAAAGAAAAACCGTTCCTTTGTAACTTCATCTTCTCTCCTTCAAATTCTCCACCAAGCATATAGTATAGCAAACAGCTTCCTTAGTTTATTAACCTTCCTTACCATAAAACCAAATCAATCATTTGTTAATTTTATTTGTTAAAAAATTTCAACCAAGCCTCCTATACAACCACAGAAGAAAAAAAAAAAAAAAAAAAAGATTTCCCATATCAATTCCGAAAATATATATATATATATATACCTTTTCCTTTGTGTCCATATCTAATTCAAATCTGCTGGTTTTAAAATTAGAATTATTGTTTCCAAAACATAATGGTGCATATCTAAATTTGTGTCTATAAAAAAAGATTATACATCAAAGCAATGGTCAACATAATAAATTTCCATGTTAATTGATAGTAGCAAAAAAAGTCAGAGAAAAGGCATTGAGATCTACAACTAGAAAATTCATATTTGCATAGACTAAACCTGATAGAAGTAGTAATACAAAAAACAAGAAAATGTAGTTTAAATTAAAGTGCAATAAAGTGCAACATACTGACCCTTTCCAGCAGTTGAAGCCATGCAGTTTTAATTGATGAACACCTCGTTCAATACATGGATCCAGCCTGTGAGCTTTCTCAAAGGCATAAAACTGGCCTACAACCAAATATGCATATGCTGTCTATTAATTCGTTGTGTCAATAGGTTCATGGAAATACTATGATGCAAAATAGCGACATTTAAAATTTTAAGAAACAGAATTAAGCAGCACATGGTGGATGAGAGGAGATGTAAATCATTAAGTTAAAGTACTAAGGCAACTCACCATCTCCCATTAAGATCAGGAGGCACACGAATTCAAATCAAAAATTAAAAAAAAAAAAAAATGACCGATGCATGATACTGAATAGCATTATTATTATTTTTTTAAAGATAAAATGTAATATCACTAAGTTTTGCCTATACATCAAAACGCATGCGATTCAGAAATGCATGTTGTTGGAACTTACTCCTGAACAAAGTCTCTCATAAACATTTCACACAATACAAACATTCCAAATTGTATGAAAACCCACTATTCAAAGAATCTATAAATTATTGAAAATGCATCTTCAGAGTACAAGGGAAAGAAACTCTAGCAACCCTAGGATCTTCAGAGTATAAGGGAAAGAAGAACAAGAAGAAATTCACAGAGATAAGATCAAGATTGTCCGGAAAAAAAAAATTAACAACAGAAAAAGAAGTTTAAACTTAAAGAAGAAGAAGAAGAAGAAGTCACCGAGATAAGCAACCCTAGGATTAGTGTTTTCAACTTCATTATCAACCCGAAGAATGGGAGCAAACATTCTAGAAAAGAAGAAGAAGAAATTGACGGAGATAAGATTAAAATTGTCCATTGAACAAACGTTCCAGGAAAAAAAAATCAACAGAAGGAAGTTTAAACTTAAAGAAGAAGAAGAAGAATTCACCGAGATAAGCAACCCCAGGATAGTGTTTTCAACTTCATCGGCGACACGAAGAATGGGAGCAATCTCGACGGGTGAAGAAGGCACAACTTCACTGTCAAACATAGACTCTCCCAAGTTCCCAGCGGTGTGCGTCGGCGCAATCCGCCGCTGTGGCGGCTCCACATTTTCATAACTGCTCTACAACTCTCTGAAAAAAAAAAGAAAAGAAAAGAAACTCTAACATTCACATTCACAGGTCTAAACTTCCTTTTCATAAGAGAACACAAAATGCATAAATAAATCTCTAGAGAGAGACACGGGAAGAAGAAAAAAAAAAGCAAGATCGGTGAACTTGAAAACCTATGCAGGAGAGGCCGTTACGCTCACCAGAGGGTAGAGAGAGACATCGCAACTTCAAGAAACAGAGAGAGAGAGGTGATACAGACGGAGGTTTGAAAATTCTAAACGCGTTGTTACCTTTTTACTGATCTCGGTGCGTGTCCCGATTCCCAATACCTTTCTGACATTAATGCCCTCAATCCTTCTCGCATTAACATAACTGCCCTTCCCACCCGTTGGTTTTCTTTTTATTCGTTTTTGTATGCCATCCGTAACTTCTGAAACTTTTCTTTTGCTAATTATCAATTCCTAATTAACATGATTATTATTACTTGAGAAAATATCTATAATGCCAATATTGATTATTTTTTTAAAAATATTATACGGTTTTTAGTTAATGCATTAATTGAGAAAAAAATTTATTAAATATTTTTAAAATGAAAAATGTAATTCAGTAACTCAATAAAAAAGGAAAGAAAAATAAATTTTTACAAATTTATAGAAAAGAAAAGGGATTCATTTAATTAAAATTTTTTTGATCAAATTATTAAAATAAATTATAAAAAGGGATTATAATAAAAATACCTGGGTATGTAACAAAAGGGTTTGGGGAGTAATTTTATCCATTACACTTTAAACAAACTTTTTCAAAATTTTTGAACAAATCCACAAATTTCAAGGCAACAAATATGTTATAAATTTTAAATACTTATGACAATGACAACAAAAGTAACCGTTGGGTGTAATGGGTAAACCTTGTAAATTAAAATATATATATAATTTTTTCTTAACTAATAAATATTATAAATAAAATAAAATAATTATATTTATAAAAGACATTAGAGGATACAACTATATCGTACCAAGATTTGAAACAAACTACAGAATCAAAAAAAAAAAAAAAAAAAAAACCGATTCATGGTTCAAGCATATGAGAATTTAAAAAACGAAGCATTTTAAACCATGAATTTTAAAAAAGAAGCATTATGTGAATAAGAAATATTATTCACATAATGTGATTCAATTGTTTTATAAATAAAAAATTTTAAAGGAGCAAATAACATTTAATTTTTTTAAAAGAATTTCTTAAATGTTTTAGTGGCAAATCATAATTTTTAGGGTACAATTATAATTTTTAGAGAACAAATACTATTTAAAATTATAGTTTTTACAATTTATATAGTAAAATGAAAAAGAGAAATCAGTTGGGGAAGGGTCTCCTTCCGCCACCGCCGCAGATTGCTAAAAATATTAAAATGTAATTATATTGTCCCAGAACATGTAAATGTGCTTAGATATAAAATAATTAATAATATTTCTTTCTATTAAATTAATCTTTTAAAAGGATAATAATTATATAAAATATTAAATAATATTAGAGAAAATGATTCTAAATTCGAATTAGGCCAGACACAATTTACTCTATTTAAAATCCTCATATAATTGGAAAAAAAATCTAACATATCAACGAAATGTTAAAATATAAAAAATTAATAACATGTCCTTCTGGATGACAATTGAATGATTCTTGATTGTGATGGTGGAGTTGGACGCCATTTTGTTTTTTTCAGCGTTGTCATTCTCTCTCTTTCTCTTTCTCTCTCTCACAAGGTCACCCATTTCAGAATTAGAGTTTCTCTCGTTTGACATGTACTTTTGGTATTCGTATCTATCTAATCTAATCTAGTTAGTGGGCATTGTTTTAATTTTTGAAAAAGGTTAGGACGTCAAAGGTTGTTTTAAAATTTAGTAATTTGTTGGATTGAATAAAAGTTTCAATGTAGAGAGAGAGAGAGGAGCATAGTTAAAGAAACGGGGAGAGAAAAAAATGTCTGCTTGAAAAGAGAGAGAAAGCATTGCAAATTTGTGAGAGAGAGAGAGAGGGGCAAAAAGTGGGATAGTAGGAGAACAACACAGGAGGCGTGCTACCTCGTTTTAGACATAACTAGCATGCGGTGGTGGACACATAGCACAAGCAAGATATGTGCCGTAAAAAGAAATAATTAAAAATAATTATAATTTATTATATTTATAATATAATTATCAAATTGTAAATAGCACAATTCAAAAATTAGGTAAAAAGATAAAGAGAAAAAAAATGAATGCACAAAAAACTATGTTCAAAAAAACGAATGACTCAAGCAAAAAGAAATACCGGATCAAAAAAATAAGAGCAAAAACCTAAATTCACAAGCATGGCCAAAAAAGGAAAAAATTTGTGTTAAGAAAACGAGGGAGTTGGGGGAAAAACTGGGTAAAAAATAAAAAATGAAAGGATCTGAATGAAAAAAAAAAGATAAAAAAAGGAATGATCTGAATGAAAAAAAAAACTATGGTCTAAAAATAAAAAAACGATAATCCAAGCATGTCATGGACAAGTGGGACAAAAAAAAGGAAAAAATATGTAAAAAAAAAATGAAGAACTTAAGTAAAAAAATGAGTAAAAAAAAGGAAGAAAGAAAGACCTGAACGGAAAAAATGGTAAAAAAAGAAGAACATACACGAAAAGAAAAAAAAAATTGTGGTCAACAAGTGGGGCAAAAAACAAAAGAGGAAAAACATATGTCCAAAAAAATAAGGATCTAAGCGAAAAACAAAATCAGATAAAAAAAAAAAGACAAATGATCTAAATAAAAAAAAAACGAGTCAAAAAAAGATGAAAGACTTGAAAAAAAAAAGGACCTATATGAAAAAAAAAAAAGGTCCAAAAAGACCACACCCTTTCCCCCTTTTCTTTTATATTTAGACAAGTGGGGTAAAAAAATAAAAGAGAAAAAACTTATATTTAAAAAAAAATAGAGAGAAGAAACCAAGCGAAAAACGAAACTAGGTAAAAAATTAAAAAAAAAAAGTAATGTCATGAAGAAAAAAATAACCGAGCCCAAAAAAAAGAAAAGACTTGAATTAAAAAAAAAAAAGACCAGAATGAAAAAAAAAATCCCGAGTTACAGAAAAAGCATGGGATGACTACATTTTTAAGCATTTTTATTTTATATATAGATATACAGAGTATATAAATATATAGATTAAAAAAAAGAGAGAAATGACCTGAAAAATTGAGTCAAAAAAAGAAGACGGACTTAAACAAAAAAAGGACTTGGATGCAAAACAAATTGGGGTCTATAAAATATTAGAAGGACTTGGATGCAAAAAAAAATGGGCTCTAGAAAATATAGAAGGGATCTAGATGAAAAAAAGGGGTCTAGAAAAAATGGGAGGGACAACCACTCCCAAGCGGCATTTTCTTTTATATACAGATAAGCGGGGCAAAAAAAATAAAAGGAAAAATATCTATATAAAAAACCGAAAGGCTTAAGCAAAAAACAATAAGGGAGAAAAAAAATAAAAAGAGGAAGAAGCCGAATGAAAAAAAAAAGATCAAAAAAGGGAAAGACTTGAATAAAAAAAAAGATCCCAAAAACAAAATGGGACAAAAAAAAAAGGGAAGGATCCGAATTAAATGTGATAATACTAGTGAAATTAATTTAATAAAAAATCAAGTGCATCACTCAAAAACAAAACATATAGAAATTAGACACCATTTTATCTGAAATTACATTTTTAAAAATGATATAATTTTGTAATATATTGATACTTAGAGACAAGTTGCAAATATATTAATCAAACTCTTAGACAAAAATAGATTTTTTGAACTAAGAATAGAGTTTGGGTTAATTAATATAAGTTAAATACAAATTTCAAAAAAAATATATTGATTTTAGTCGATCAATTGGACGAACCAGTCAACCGAGTATGCTAGACAGTCGACTGATTGCAAGCAGCAGTCAACCGCGCGCTAAGCGCAATCGACTATACCAAGCCATACAGTCAACCGAGTTGATAGGCAACCGACAACATTGAAAAATCAGTTGATCATATGGTATGATACAGTCAACCGCACACAAAAAGCAGCTAACTGCACATAGCCAACCACACTCAAAGTGCAGTCGGCCAAATGGTCACTTTTCTTGCCTTTGTTATTTATTCCCACAACAATCAACAATTGACCAACTAAAAGCCCATTTGATAGAGTTTTTTTTTTTTTTTTTACTTCACTTCTCCTTTTAAGGAGAAGATTCACCAAATAGATTTTTTTAGAAACTCTTAAAAACTCAAATGGATTTTTTTTAGAAAACTCACCAAAGAAGAGCTTTTTTTATGAATAAAAATTCAAAATATAGTTTTTAAGTAAAAACTCCTAGGAGGAGATTTTGCTTCTTCTTATTTTTAAAATTTAGCTTTTTATTTTTTTATTCCACTTATACCCTCACTTAAGAAAAATAAAATTTCAAATATGTCAATATTATAAATTTATTTACCCTTATATCCTATCTTTTTCTTTAATTTTTACTTTTTACTTTTAATTTTTTACTTTTTACTTTTAAATTTATTTAAAATCTATAAAATAAACTTATTTTTAAAATAAATTTACCAAACAATTTTTAACTTAATTTTAAAAATTATTAATTTTTACTTCTTCAAGAGAAGCTAAAAAAAACCTACCAAATAGCCACTAAAAATACAATTAATTGAGTGGCTTTTCTTCACCACCTTTGTCTACCGCCACATGCACTTAGTTAAGTACACACTCTCTAACATAAATGCATAAATATATATTTTTATGCTCACTGCTCACTTTTTAGAAGTGACCCAATAATCTCATCAGTTATCGCTATGTATCACTCTCTCTCTCAAATATTTTACACCCCTTCTCTCCACATGCGCTGACCAAGCCTAAAAGTGCAATTGACCATGTAACCCATTGTGTGCTTCCTCTCTGAATTTTCCACCATGTGTCAATCACCATATGTCACCATATTTTTAAAACACATTCTCTCTCTCTTTTTAAATTATATGGGACAACCACACCCTTAATCTTTTTTTATATTTATACAAACGGGAATAAAAAAACAAAAGAGAAAAACCTATATTAAAAAAAAAAACAAAAGACCTAAGCAAAAAACAAAATCGGATCAAAAAAATAAAAGAGAAAGGATGCAAAAAAGGGGTTAAAAGAAGGGAAAGACTTGGATAAAAAAGAAGACCTGATTTAAAAAAGGGGTCCCAAAAACAAAATCGGATAAAAAAATAAAAAGAGGAAGAAGTCGAATAAAAAAATGGTAAAAAAAAGAGGAATGACTTGAATGAAAAAAAGGACCCGAACGAAAAAAATCCAGATCCCAAAAAAGGGGACCAAAATGGAAAAAAATAAAATAAAAAGAGGAAGAACTCAAAAAAATGGGTCCAAAAAAAGGGAATGACTTGTATTAAAAAAAAGACCTGAATTACAAAAAATGGGTCTCAAAAACAAAATCAGACAAAAAAATAGAAAAGGAAGGATTCAAATGAAAAAAGGGGTCGAAAAAAAAGGAAGAACTTGAATGAAGAAAAAAAAAACCTGAATGAAAAAAAGGGTCCCAAAAACAAAACCGGGCAAAAAAAATATAAAGAAAAATGACCCAAATGAAAAAAATTGGATCAAAAAAAGAGGAACGACTTGAATGAAAAAAAAAAAAGGAACCCGAATAAAAGAAAAAATCTAGGTCCCAAAAAAAGGATCAGAATGAAAAAAAAAAAAGGTCACGTGCTTGGACGACTACGTCGAAGCCTTTTTTATTTTTATATATAAATATATAGATATACAAAAAAAAAAGATTTGAATGAAAAAAGGGGGCCCAAAAGAAGTATGGGCGACCACACCTTTGAGAGCTATTGCGAAGATCCAAGATTCTTGTTCTTGATGAGGCAACAACAGTAGTTGATTTTAGAACTGATGCTCTCATTCAGAAGACTATCCGAGAATAATTTAGATCATGTACAATGCTTATTATTGCTCACAGACTTAACACAATTATTGACTGTGACTGAATTCTTTTGTTAGATGATGGCCAGGTTCAAGAATATGATACACCAGAACATCTACTATTGAATGAAGAAAGTGCATTCTCAAAGATGGTTCAGAGCATAAGTGCAGCAAATGCTCAGTATCTACGAAACTTGGTTCTTGGAGGAGAAGAGAACATATTAGGCAGGGAAGAGACTAGCCAACTCGATGGCTGAAGGAGATGTTGGCCTCTTCCCGCTGGACTGCTGTTGCCCAAATTGCTCTGGCTGCTAGCCTCACTTCATCAAATATTGACCTTCAAAGATTAAAAATTGAAGATGAAAACATTATTGTCAAAAAAACAAAGGATATTGTTATAACATTGCAGGGAGTTTTGGAGGGAAAGCATAACAAAGATATTGAAGGAACACTGAATCATTACCAACTTTCGACAGAGGGATGGTGGTCATCTCTCTAGATGATAGTTGAAGGTCTTCAACAAGCACTACTAGAAAAACGGGCATCAGCGACGGAAATATCCATCACTGATACTCAAATTTTCGTCGCTGAAAATCACATCGATAATTTAGCGACAGAAAATTACCGTCGCTAAGAAAATTCATCGCTAATCCGTCGCTAATTTGAAAATTTTAGCGACGGAAATTTTCCATCGGTAATGTAATTTTATATTTTTTCAAATTATTTCTAATTAGCGACGGATTATTTCTGTCGCTAATCCGTCGCTGAAGTGAGTAAGAGCAAACCCAAGAGTATGAGTCCGGACGCCCGTCCTGGCTGCCCAACCCGCCCGCCCACCCTCGCACGCTCCTACCCCGGCACCGGCCCGCTCGCCCGCGTCTCAACTTTTAATTTGTTAAAAAAATGCTCACACCTCGATTCAAATCTGGATATGAGAGAAAAATTTAGAGAGTCTTAACCATCATACCACCATCACCTTTGTGTTATTAGTTTATTTTTTTTTTTACTTTTATACTTTCTTTCTAATTCTCAATAATAAAAATACAATACCCTAATTTAATAAAAATTTAAAATTTTATTTAATAAAAACATAAAATTATATTTACAAAATATAAAATTATATTTAATAAAAACACAAAATTATATTTAATAAAAAGAAAAAATAATATATTTAGTAAAAAGAAAAAATTATATTTAATAAAAAGACACAATTATATTTAACAAAAACAAAAAATTATATTTAATAAAAATAAAAAATTATATTTAATAAAAACAAAAAATTATATTTAATAAAAACAAAAAATTATATTTGATAAAAACAAAAAATTATATTTAATAAAAACACAAAATTATATTTGATAAAAACATAAAATTATATTTAATAAAAATACAAAATTATATTTAATAAAAACAAAAAATTATATTTAATAAAAACAAAAAATTATATTTAATAAAAATACAAAATTATATTTAATAAAAACACAAAATTATATTTAATAAAAATACAAAATTATATTTAATAAAAACACAAAATTATATTTAATAAAAACAAAAATTTACATTTAATAAAAAGAAAAAATTATATTTAATAAAAAAACACAATTATATTTTATAAAAATACAAAATTATATTTAATAAAAAAATTCAAGTTTTGGTGACGGATTTTTCCGTCACTAAATCCGTCGTTAATTTGTTCAGAAAAGTTTTAACGACGAATTAACAACAGAAAATTTCTGTCGCTAATTTTAGCGACGGATTTTTATCCGTCGGTAATTTTCGT
Source organism: Dillenia turbinata (assembly GCA_037126225.1). Classification (NCBI taxonomy): domain Eukaryota; kingdom Viridiplantae; phylum Streptophyta; class Magnoliopsida; order Dilleniales; family Dilleniaceae; genus Dillenia; species Dillenia turbinata. The sequence continues at coordinate 1,137,750 of JBAMMX010000015.1, forward strand.
CGCTGAATGATCGTTTTTTGGTAGTGAAGAAATCCTTTTTTTTTGTGAATCTTGACGCAATGGTTGAGTTGCTCCTTTTGTGACTTCAAGGTCACGGGTTTGAAGTGTGAAAATAGTCTCTTTGCAAAAATACAAGGAGAATGCTACGTACATATACGCCCACTCCAAAACTGATCCCAATTATTGAGATTAAGATTCTGATTGTTGTTGTTGATGTTGTTTAAATAGATATATAGATAAAAAGAAAAAGAGATAAAGGACCCAAGTGAAAAAAATTGGGTTAAAAAAGAGGACGGATTTGAATGAAAAAAAAGATCTAGATGCAAAAAAAATTGAAGTCTAGAAAATATGGGAATGATCTAGATGCCAAAAAAAAAGGTCACATGGAGGTGTGGTCACGTGTTTGGACGATCACACCCAAGCCTCTTAGAAAAATATAAAAATAAGATTTTTCAAATTAATTATTTTTTTCAAAAAAAAATGTTTTGTATTTATTTTCCCCTGGTTTATTTGGATTGCAATTAATAATTACTTGGGCCGTGGGGGTTTTTTGGAAGTCCAAGACCAAGGAGAAAGGAGAACTCAAACTCACCAAACATTTAATGAACAGTAAATGCATATTTCCTTCTATAAAATAAACAAGGCATCTGTCACGCCCCGAACCGGGAATCGTGAACAGTCGCCCGTTGACCTGGATGCCGGCTGTATTTCTATAGAAAATCGGGCAGAACCTCCCCATAAATCGGAGGTCTCCCATGTACAATTAAACCTGTATAAACCTGTGAAATTAAAAATCATCATGTAATTTAAACACATGGCCATCCCGGCCTCAACCAATCCACCAAATCTCCCAACCGACATCCAGACAACGCCAGGCTAACAAATCAATAACAGTCCTAGCCACAGACCTCTACTGTCATGCCCAACTAAAGCATGAACAGCCGCCATACCGAGCGGACCTAAATTTATACAATTATATTACAAATTCCCAAGTTAACACTTTAAATATTTACAAATGCCTCAATGCAAGTGAAATGAGAATTTCGTAAACAGAAGTCCAAAAATTATACAGTCATCCCAAAATATGTACACGGTCAACTACGGACCTCAATATCAAGACCACGCAGGGTCAACAATAAAATACGAAATTCATATTTTCAATTTAAAACTTAATCTCACCGTCGTGAATCCAATCCACCATCAAGCTATCATACCTCTAGCGCCAAATGCGTCGCCCTAGCACCATAATCCTGTCTGGGGAGGGAAAGAGGAGGGGTGAGTATTCAGGGAAGAATACTCAGTGAGTGAGTGGGTCAATGTAATCGTGTAATATGGGGTGTGAAACTGGAGTGTCAAAACATAAGTATACAAATCATATTTCAAATCATCATGCTTTTCATTTCAACAATATATCATTTGCACGCATCAACAAATCAAATATGCATCCAAAATACTTTCATCAAAATCATAGAGCCGCAGTAAAACTCCCTCGAGAGGTCTACCACGACCTATGACAAAGGCGCAGGGGTGTTATATGCGATTTTATTTAAAGTGCTCTCTACCCCGGCGTTGGCGACGGACCTCGTCCAGGTGCTAGACTTGGAGAGTGTATCCAAATCCTCCCCCTTTCGGGTTCAACCTGCCCAGTACCGTGTCGTAAATATAATCTCGACCACTCGTGGGATACCCCAGGCCTAGGCATATCCGGACGCCACCAAAGCGCCTCTCACGGTGTCCTTCGTAGCCACGGAACAATACATATCACAGCCATCAAGGCCAATATCAATATCATCAATCCATATCACAGCCCTCAAGGCCAAAATCAATTTCATATCAAACATGTGCCGTAATCAGGTTCAAAAACCAAATGCAACATATATCATAAAATGGCACATTTTACATTTTAATCACATGGATGCATATTTCATAATTCAACCACATTTTCGGACACTCCATTGGTTCACAAATTCATTTCCAAATCCAGTCAAAACATTTCAAACACGCGATAAATCATGCTCATTTATCAAATTGTTGTAAATCAGAGTTTACATATTAAACGAAAACATTGAAATAAAACCCACTCACAGTATACGGGAGGGTCAATCACTCCCTATAATGCACAACAAGTGCCGAAACTGTGCTCCCCTCGATCAAGACATCCAACACTTACGCATGTATAACATCGGCAAGTTTCAAACCTGCGCAGTTATAGAAAATAGGCTATAACTTCTGATACACCTTTACAAATCAAGGGGTTTCTTATTTCATTTTTAAAGCTAAGGATGTCTAGTGTCTAAGGCAGAAAACCTCACGTTATTCGGAGCTGTGTAGAGAAATTATGCTTACAACATATCCACAAGACTCAAGTGATATTGCTTAATCAATCCTACACAAAGCTCACACCAATCCAATCTCTCGTCGTACATAAGAGTCAGCATATACACCAACACACTTTTATTCAAAATTCTTTATCAACTTCTTCTCTTCAATACCTCAATACAATTCTATACATTTATCATATAAATACAAACACATGCTTTTGCTCATTCTTTATAATTGCACATTTTCATATCACTTTAACACACCAATATCACTATATAAATGCACACTTTCTATACCTTATTACATACACATATAAACCTCCATCTTGCTTACTAGAGTCATTCACAATCTCTCCAATGGATTCGATCAATACAATGTTACATCCACATACTCACTAACCTCTATCCAAAATTCAACATGCATAAATCCTCACACTCTTGGCCTCAATTTCCCATATACATAACCAATAACACACCACACTTAAATGCCAAAACACAAGTACATCAAATCCACATTTTTACACTCAAAATCACATTAAAACCCATCAAATTTCATACTCAAAGTTCTACATTTTCCTGTACATGTTTCCTTAGGGTTTCTCCCCTCAATATGTGCTCATTTAAGACTTAAATCAATCATTTACACAATCACCTTTCTAGATTCTCATTTCATCACTTTCATTCTATTTATAACTAATTAATCAAATCAAAATCAAGTCTGATTCACTCCTAAAACCAATCAAAATTGGAAATACGCTTAAAATAAATAAGTTTCCTACGAACCGAAAAATCTTTGAAAAATGATACACTTTTCACTTTTCATCCGATTTCTTCAACCCATATGTCATTTCAAAGGTATTGAAACCTATTTTCATCATATGGAATTTGTATTTTGATTGCCTATATGTAGGACAACTTATAATGAAAAGACTGCATAATTTCTTAAACTCAAATCCCCAATTTTGACTATTTTCATGCATTCATCAATTTAAACTCTAAGAGAACTATTCTAATCAATTCAACATAATTCTATCATCCGGAACAACCCAATTCATATAAAATTCTATAATTAACCTCAATAATTACATATAATTTCACCCAAAGCATTATAATCGAATCTAACATACATCCTACACATATACAATACTTTTTATCCTAATTTATCCTAAATACATCCAAATAATTCGAATGAGTTAGAAATCCCTCACCTAGGGTTCACTGCAGTCCAAAACCCTAACGTCCGTGCGACATTCGATTTAGTCCGAAACCTACAATGCTTCCAATTTGAAGCAAAAGTCAGCAAATTTAGTATAAATCTCCAAGAAATCGAAACCCTAGAATTTGGGTTAGGGTTTGATCTTACCTTTGCAGTGGACAAGACAGTCGACCTAGGGCTTTCGGTTGGGGCTTCCGCAGTGGCGAAGCGCGCAAGAAGCGTCCGCGCGAGGCGAGAGGAGGAGCCAGTAGCCGCGCAGGCGGCGCGAGGGGTCGCGCGCTGGGCAGTCTTGCGCTGGGAGCAGGGCTGGCGCACTGGGAGACGCGCGCAGTCGCGCAGCCTCGTGCAGTAGCGCGAGCAGCAGCGCGCTGCCGCGCGCAGTCGCGTGCGCGAGCAGGAGGGAGAGGCTGCTGTGGGTGGCAGTGGTTGGCGGTGGAGGACCGCGGTGGCGGCGGAGGAAGAGAAAGCCGCGGGAGATCGGGAGAAGGAGAGGGAATCTGGGAGAGAGAAGCTGAGAGAGAAGGTGGGTCTTGCTGGCCGTCTGCGGCGGCCGCGATCAGCGGCGGCGGCGGAAGAAGAAGCGCCGCGGTGGAGGCGGCGGAGCGGGAAGGAATGGCCGCGGGAGAGAGAGGAAAGGGGAGAGAGAGAGAGAAAAGTGAAGGAAATTAGGGCTAAGCCCTAATTTCAATTTTTTTTTTTTTTTTTATAATTATTATTATTATTATTATTATTATATTTCTTTTTGTAAATAAATCTAAAAAATTTAAATGAGTAATGTATAAATAAATAAATGAATAAATAAATAAAAAAATCATCTATGTATTTTTCATACTCACTTTATTTTACAAATCGAAAATACGGATATTTTAAATATCCCAAAAATTTCAAATTACATACCTCAAAAATCGAAAATCAATATAATTAAAATTCTCTCTCTATATGTAAACGGAAAAATATTTTATTTAATTTCATGAACAGTATACTTGTACGGACACCGCAGTGTCGGTTTTACATTTTCTAACCCCCTAAAAATAAGTTTCGTCCTCGAAACTGAAAGAAGGCTAGATACTTCCTTAGTATTGAGACATGAAGGACAGTACGAACACGGAATAGTTCACTTGGCAACTCAAATCTGTATGCCACACTTTCGACCCTCTCAAGGATACGGAAGGGTACAAATATATCTAGGACTTAGATTGTCTCGCTGCCTGAATCGTATAACTCCTTTTAAAGGAAATACCCTCAAGAAAATCATATCTCCTGTGGCAACTCAAGGTGTCGCCATCTACGATCGGCGTATACCTTCTGCCTGTCCTGGGCGGCTCTCATCCGCCCACAGATACCCTAACTTTATCTTTTATTTCCAAATCAACTCAACATTGTTGAGATGTCGTTCTACGAACTCACCCTAACATATCGGGGTACGGCACTCCCTTGTCATACAGTGCCTCATATGGGGCATCCTGATACTGGCCTAACCAGTGGAAGATGTCGATTCCAACTACTCTGGAAATCCCTATAATCTGGACCAAAATCTAGAAGTGAATCTGGGGTCTCCGTCTGATACTATCGACAATGGTACCCCATAGAGTCTGACAATCATGTCAATATAAAGACGTCCCAATACCTCTACAGAAGATAAGCACGAATCAGAATGAATGTACGGACTTGGTGAGTCTATCAACGATCACCCAATTAGCATCGTGTCGTGCTAAAGTCCGCAGCAATCCTTGTCACAAAATCCATTGTGACGTGTTTCTACATCCACTCGGGAATGGAAAAAGGCTGTAAGGCGCTTGTGGGTCACTGATGCTTGGCCATCATCTACTGACAAACCAGGCATCAAACAACGAACTCTCTCTTTATATCAGACTACTAATAACTATCTCGGATAGTTTGGTACATTTTTTCACCTCTCAAATGCATAACGTAAATGGAGGAATGAGTTTCCTCTAGAATATCTCTACGAAAATTCACTGTCGGCGGGAGTGCAAACCCGCTATCGATATACTATTTGTCCGTTATCACGGACTCGGAACTCTCTGTCATCATCTCTACAGATCTATCAAGAATACCTTGGAGCTCCTCATTTGCTCCCTAAATCTCTCTAATGAGGTCGAGCAAGGTCGGCCTCATTTCAAATCGAGCTAGAAATGCTGCTCGATTATCACTAGTCAACCTAACCCCTAATATATGGGGTCCCGTCAAACAAGAGAGATAAGCACTCTCTATGCACTGAATTTCAAATCAACTGCTCACTAAGAGGAGTGAAAATCAATAGCTCCTCATTTAGCGACGATAACAGTCTACTCAACTGTCGAGCGAAATAATACTCTCACGTAAGAATAATTTGAACCAGTGTCAATAAGAACACGGGCATCGACTCTGAATATTTTTATGATACTCATGATGCGAGAAATTGAAAAAGGATCCAATATAGGATACGCAAAAGGTATACGTATATATATATCAAGTAGTCAAGCCTCTAAGGCTTTAACCAGTCATAACCGTACATATCATCATGAGATGCATGGTTTCGAAAGAGGATCACAATAGTTAAGCTTCTAGAGCTTTAACTTGTCAAAACGGTACATAGGTATCATGATATACATGATTTCAAAAAGGAGCGTATCTATAAACTCCTAAACAAAAGAATCTACTGGAGGATTACCCATGGTCGTATCTGGGTTCGCCTAAGCGTCCTCCTGAGTCGTAACATACACGTGGGCCTATGCCCTCGGCTCCTATAGTGAAGAGCCTAGTGCAGTGTTGCTCCCGGCTGCAGTCCATGGAGCGGTGTGTACTGAATGTGCAGGTACTCCCTGCTAACCTGTCTATGGTCCACCCATGTGTGTCTGTGACACCTGACCTCTGAAACCTAGGTCAGGACAAGAGCGACAAATATGTCCTTGCTTCCCATATTAGAAGCATCTAAAGGGAGCTCCGCAAGCTCCAAAATGACATCAGCCGCGGTCGCGACAAATAGAATGGTGCTGTGCTATGGAATAACTAGAGGCACTAGAGGCCTGTACTCTAAAACTCTAGGGACGTGGTCCCTGTCTAACCTGTGTTGATGAAATGTGAAATAGGCTTCCCTAAAAGTAAGAAGTCCTACCCCACTTCGAGCTCTGGCTCGTCTGGGTCTCAACCCTATATGGTCCTACTAGGACTCCGTAAAATATCTGCGGTCGAACTCCCTCAAGAAGTCCTGCTATCGCAGTGAGTCAATAGTCTCGTCACAAATAGCCTCTCACTAAGTGAGGGCATCACCGTTGAGGAGTCTCTCAACAACTCTCGATCTAAACTCCTCTGACAATCCCACATCAGTAAGGATCCTGCGAATCCTATAGATCCAGTGCTTCGCCGCTATGGCATCACTAGATCCTGAAAAGTCTGTATATCTGAGCTGTCGTAACTCTGTCACCAACTGAGTAAGCTCATGGATGCGTCTCAAAGTAACCTATGTCTCATCGGTTGGACTAGAAATGGAAGAACCGGTCACCGAAGGAGGAATCGGTGTCTTAGGAGCAAATATGGCCGCAAACCCAAGAAAGATACCTGGCCACTTTTGCTTTTCCATTCAATCGACGACAACGAAGACGATGATGAAGACAAAGGCAAAGATGAAGGTGGTGATGAAGATAAACAACAACTTGCATTTCCATTCCGGTTTCGTCATTGATTTTGGTTCCATCTCCGCTATGGCCGTTGCCCGCAATTCTTCATCGCCAACTTCTAATTCCACCGTCGTCAATTGCTGACGTCAACTCGTTCACCATCGAAGTCTGTTTGCCTTCAAATGCGTCGTCTCCAGTTTTCACCGTCGCAGACATATTCATAGTTTTCATCGTCGTCTATTCGAGTTCTCTATCAACTGCATCGTCTCCGGTTTGTTCGATTTATTAGCCATCATCACTTGCAATTTCATCGTTCGCTTGCAACTCATTGTTTGGCTTTTCATTTTTTATTTTCCTGTCTTGCCCTCCTTTCATTATTTTCGTTCCATTATTGTATTTCATTTTAAAATTTTTATTTTATAAATATTTTTTAAACTTTAATTTTATAATTATAGTTTTAATTTTCAAAAATAAAATAAAATTTTAAAAATATTAATTTAGATATCATTAGTATCTTAGTTATTTGGTATCTTAGTTACCTTAGGGTAAAAATATTAATTTTATTTTTTTAATCAAAGCAATATTTCTTCATTCTGTTTTTATATTTCTTTAATAAATGTTTCTATTTCTTTAATAAAAAAACATTTTAAATTATAAAAAAAAAATTTATCAAGGGCAAATTTGATAATTACATGATTCTTATTCCTTAAGATATACAAACAAAATATCAATAATGGTAATCGTGTTCATTCCAAAATTTAAAATAAATAGTTGATATCAAAATCAATTTTTTTATTCCATTCTTAAGATTTTTAATTCCGAAATGTTCAGATAAGAACTCCGGGCATTGATTCTATCTCTCAACTATGGTAAATCTATGGTGACAATTGGTAAAATTACTCAAACGTATGGCTAGGCCAGAACCTATTTAGGATTTGCCTTTTAACTATGGTGAAATATTATGTCTTTTCAAAAAATTCTTTTAGAAATTGCGTCCTAATTAATAAATATTAAAGTAAAACAATATAAAATATCAAAATTGTCTTGATGCCTACTTTCATTTTAACTAGGACTCCTTATTTTCTTTTCAAGTTTGTTATCTTTGAGATCAGTTTGAAAAATATTTATTTATGATTATTCCTTTTTTTCTTTATATTATCTGCTTATAATAATTATTAATTAAAGTAAGAATTTATTAAAAATATATGAAATTTTTATAAATAAAAGTAATTTTTAAAAAGTTAAAATTATTGTATCGATAATTTTTTATATTAAAAATATTAATTTTTACTCAACTCCGAAGTTCATGAGACAGTGAGGTCATTGTCAGCCTTTAGTCAGGTTTTTAAGTATTGGTGGTGATGACACAATCGGGGAGGTGTTTTGCCTGAAACCTCCGCCGGGGAAGAAATCGCCCTGCACAAATATTTGCGGGTAAAAATTTTATCTGCCCCAGTCCCGGATACCCATTGTTCTTTGAGAAATCTTATTTAAAAAATTAAAGACAAAATTATATAATTAATAGTAAAAATTACAACCATTAAATATTAAACTATAAAGATTTTAAAATTAACTCATAATCCCAAATGAAATATCCAATAAAAACAACAAAGAAGATGAAAACTATTGAATAATATTTAAATCATAAACTTTTAATACAAAATCTTTTATTTTCAAACTTTAAACAAATTTAATAACAATCATTCTCAAAAAAATATTAGGCAAAATTGTTAAAAAAAACAAAAATAGTAATTATTTTTTTAATTATTTTTACAGTGTTTAAAAGTCATATTTACTGCTTTTTATATAGTATAATAATAGAAACAATAATTTTAAAAAATAAAAAGTTAGTTTAATAATTCAAAAAATTAAATAAAATATGTATATCCAAATTATTCATTTTATTCACAAAACATGAAAAATACCTTAAGATTAATTAAGTGGATGAATAAAATTTCATTTCATGTATAAATATCATCATCGTCATAAAAGTATGAAATCAAGAATCATGCAAATCCAATTTTACAATATGAAATTTAAACAAAAATAACAACTCCAACAAATAATCATGCAATAGGAGAGGATGATTAGGAAGTGGTGGAGAGAAGGAGAGCTTTCTTGGATAAGATGGTGAAGCTACAAATTCAATCAAATTTAATAGCTTGAGCACGAAAGGACATGAAAAGGTAGAGACAAAGGTGTTAAAGTACTCCTAATAGATCTCAACGTGAGAGAAAAGTCAAACAAAGAGAGAACTGTGGAGCGAATCCTGGGATATGACCGTTACAGACGGGATTACGAAAATCCTGCTGCTCAACCTTCTAACGGACAATGATGCCGGTAAGGGTGGCAGGGCCAGAAGTCTCATGATTGATGTCACGCCCCGAACCGGGATCGTGAACAGCCGCCCGTTGCCCTGAATGCCGACTGTATTTTTACAGAAAATCGGGCAGAACCTCCCCATAAATCGGAGGTCTCCCATGTACAATTTAACCTGTTTAAACCTGTATAATTTAAAATCGTCCTGTAAATAAAATAAAATGGCCATCCCGGCCTCAAAACAATCCACCAAATTTCACAACCGACATCCAGACAACGCAAGGCTAACAAATCACCAACAGTCCTAGCCACAGACCTCTACGGTCATGCCCAACTAGAGCATGAGCAGCCGCCACACCGAGCGGACCTAAATTTTATATAATATACAATAATTTCCCAAGTAAAGAGTTTAAATGTTTACAAATGCCTCAATGCAAGCATAATAGGAGAGTTTCACAACAATGTCCATAAATATTACAGTCATTCCATAAAAATGTACACGGTCAATTATGGACCTAAATATCCAGACCACGCAGGGTCGAAATAAAGTGCGAAATTCGTATTTTAAATTAAACTTAAACCTTACCGTCAAGAAGAACCAAACCCGCCTAGGATCAACTGAAATCTCTAGACTCTGAAACGTCGCTCTAGCACAACGATCCTGTCTGAGGGAGGAAAGAAGAGGGGTGAGTATCTATGAGAGGATACTCAGCAAGTGAGGGGAAGGACATCGTGCTATCAATATCAAGTGTGAACTTGGAGTGTCAAAGCATGTAATACAATATCAAGTATACGAAAACAACGTGCAGTTTTAACATATCTCAAAGCACACATCACAAAATAACATATGCATCCATCTATGTATCAAATCACATGAGAAGAGCGGCCGAATAAACAACCCCGACAATGGTCTACCTCGACCAAGAACGGGCGCATTGGGGGTTTTCACAATGCAAATATCAAATAATGGCTCTCTACCCCAATGTTGGCCACAGGCTACTCCAACTAGCCTGTAAATAATAATATACATATAAATAGTTAGTCGTGTATGATGCCCCCGCCCAGTGCTAGACAGAGGTACAACTCACGTCCTCCCCCGATTAGGGTTCAACCTGGGATAACCATACACACGACAATCTGGCGGATACCTCCGGCCGAAGAGTATCCAGGCACAAGGGGTGCCGCTACCAAACGTCCTTCGTATCTACGGAACAATATCAAATCAGCCGGGCACGTGGCCCCATGCATCCCAACACCATATCAGCCGGGCATATAGCCCCATGCATCGTATCATAATATCAGCCGGGCATACAGTCCAAATGGTACGTATAAATCCATTCAAAACCATGTGCCAATGCAAGTGGAAGCATTAAAACATGTCAATATATCAAAAGGGTGGCACAATATCCGGTTATCAAACTCATAGATGCATATCAATAAAATCAGCAGTTGGGACACTCCAATGGTCACAAAAATATGTACATATACTTATCAAAATCCAAAAATTAAATTTTCACACGTATAGAAATCATGTCGTTTGAAAATCGGTAAAACATGATTTGTCAATCAATAGTAGATGTCGTAGTTCCACTCACAATATGGGGGAGGGTAGTGCACTCCCCAATAATACCACGAATCGAACCAAACTCGACTCCTCGAGTCTCTAAGAAGTCAACCTAATCAAATAATCACGAATTTCATCAATTTTCCAACTAATTTCAGGGTTTATCATTTTCCTTAAGTTCGTACAAACCCTAAATTCTTCGATTTATAAATGTACTCCAATGTAATCAATTTCTTTCCATTTATAAATAAATAACGAAATCAAAACCAATCTAAATTCAAACCTAAAACCGTTCAAAATTGGAAATACGCTTAAAATAAATAAGTTTCCTATGAACTGGAAAAATCTTTGAAAAATCATACACTTTTCGATTCTCATCCGATTTTTTCAAACCATATGTCATTTTCAAGGTATTGAAGTCTATTTTCATAATATAGAAGTTGTATTTTGATTGCCTATATGCAAGACAACTTATAATGAGAAAGACCGCATCGATCCTTAAACTCAAATCCCAATTTCCCACTATTTTCATGCATTCGTCAAATTAAACTCTAAAAGCAACCATTCAAATCAATTCAATTCGATTCTATTATCTCTTAGCATGCTTTTTCCGTATCAAACGGCCTAATTTACGTAAATACATAAACTCAATCCGAACATTCAATTATAGAACTTCAGAAATGTATTCAAATCAAATCAAGTATACATTCCAAACGTACACCAGACTTCTAACCCTAATTTATCCTAAATTCATTTAAATAAATCGAATAGGTTAGAAATCCCTCACCTAGGGTTTTCTCGAATCGCAGATCTGACTTCTGAATGTATTTCATTCAATCCAGGACCTGCAGTATTCCTAATTCAAAACGGATTCTAGCAGTTAGACTAAACCACTTAAGAGTATGAACTCTAGGGACAAAAATCAGAAATCAGCCTTTACCTACGCAGTGAGAGGATCGCAGGAAACCGCAGCCTAGGGTTCTTTGTTCTGAAGATTTCAGTGGGCTCTCGAAGGAGAGAGCAGAGCACTCGAGCGTGCGAGCAAGGGGGAGAAGGTGCTTGCAGCCACGTGCGCTAGGAGCTGTCGCACGCGGGAAAGGAGTCACGTTGCAATCGCGTGCGTGCAGGGGCAGTCTTGCGCGGGGTCACGCGCGCGTAGGTGCTGTCTCGAGACCGCTGGGGCAGGGGCAGTCGCCCGAGCAGTCGCGCGCTGTTGCGCACGCAGGGAGTAAGGCAGGGAGAGTAGACCGTGAGAGAGCCGAGGGTAGAGAGAGAGAGAGAGAGAACGACAGTGAGGGATAGAGAGGGAGAGAGAGGTAGAGATAGAGAACCGAAAGGGAGGAAGATGATCAGCCGGTCGTGGGTGGTGGAAGGAGGCGGAGGGAGTGACGGTGTGGCTCAGCGGCGGAGGACCGCGGCGGGGAACGCGAAGAGATTCGCGAGGGAGTGAGAGACGAAGAGAGAGCGACTGTGAGATGTAGAGAGAGGGGTTGAGAGAGACGATCGGCGGTTGCTAGTGGCCGTGGGTGGCGGAGCAGCTGATGTGGCGGCGGAGCGGGCGGTGCAGCGGCGGCGATGGCGCGTGTGGGGGAGAAGAAGAAGAGGCGGATGAGGGAGAGAGGAGAGGGGAAGAGGAAAGGAAATTAGGGCTTTAAGCCCCAAATTTCAATTTTTTTTTTAAAAACAATTTATAAATGAATAGATAAATAATTGTTAAATTAATAATTAAATAAATATTTTTTATATCCACTTTAAAATTAAAGTTCTAATTTTAATTTAGATAAATAGATTTATAAATAAATAATTGAGTAAATAATTAAATTAATAAGTGAAAAATATATTCTTCACATCACGAATTGGGATACGGATACTTTTGATTATAACAAAAATTAAATTTTAATACCCCGAAATCGAAATCAATAAAATTAAATATTTCACTTTATATATCTATAAATTGAGAATTATTTTATTTAAATCCAGGAACGGAAGTACAACCGTACGAACACCGCAGTGTCAGTGTTACAATTGAGGAAGTAGATCAGTGCATTAGGAGTAACAAGAGAGTGAAGGGCAACGATGGTGTCGAACACCCGGCCCTTCATCGAAGCTTCAAAGAATCATTGTTGGGGTCTGATCGACTGATAGAAATGCCAAAAACTGTGTTCTTCTCCAATGCTTATAAGTGTTCTGACGTGGAAGAGGATGAGGATAATTCCCCATGACACTCGACAATACTCTTTGTCGAAATTTCAAACGATCATCTTCGTCTTCTGAGAGAACAGTGGAAATGGTTAATTATTGTGAAACTCTGAGGCAAGACAATCGGCTATCATTTTCTAAGGAATAAAGTTCTAACACTCTGGAAAGTTGAAGGAGAGCTTGACCTTATCGATATGGGTGATGGATTTTTCCTCACAAAGTTTGAGGACTAGTCAGATTACAGACGATCCATACCTGAAGGTCCTTTGGTCATTCAGGACCACTATCTGGTGGTAATGAAGTGGCGGCCATGGTTTATGCCATTAAGAACAAAGATTCGTTGGACGGCTATGTGGGTTTGACTGTCGAAATTGCCGATTGAACTATTTGATGAAGAGATCCTCTATAGGATTGACAAGCAAATTGGTAGACCTATTCTTGATTTTAGCCAAAAGGCCGAGAAAGGTATAGACCTATTCGAATCAATGTGAATAGAGCAACTGCATATGAGGAAAGTACACCTAAATCTGCATGGAGGTTGATCTGGAGAGAGCTCTGGTTCCTAGTATTTGGATCTGGAAAAAGATCCAATAGGTGAAGTATGAGGGTATTCACTAAATATGCTTTGATTGCGGTAGAGTGGGACATGTCAAGGATCAGTGCCAAGAGGGGACTGAAGTGGAAGTAAATCTTACTTCTGTTAACGTTGCTTTTTCAGATGACTGTGCTTCGCGATGCTTTGATTTGAAGAAGGATATTCGGGTGCTAGAGTCAGAGTTTGGACCGCGGATGCAGGTCCGTCGGAAACCCAGAAGGGTGGGAGGATGATCATCGGATCCTGGTTTTGTTACTAGAAATGGGTTGAGCAACTGGTTTGACCGACTGGAGAATCTGACCGACAGTGAGAACACTTCGACGGAACTTCTTGTTGCCCGCAAGGAGTGTGAATAATAGGCTAAAAGAATTAGGCTGAGTAATCTAAAAAGAGATGAATTATGGGCTTTGTAATGGGCCAGCCCCAAAGCAAGGAAACACTACAAGCTCTCCTCACAGTGGGCCAAGGAGTGGCATGGTCTCTTCTGGGCTAGTCTTGAAACAGATCGGTACTGGCCCTAACAAAGCTTCAAAACCAGCTCTGCATATTGTTCAAAGCACTCCAACTACTATCACTAGCTAGAATCAGCGTCTGGCCCCTAAACCCCATTGGATTATCCTTTTCGATAGGGCCACAGTGACTCAATCAGCTACAAAGGCGAAGCAGGTTGTTCCTAGGTTTGGTGTGGTGTAGTCCTCTGTGTCGATACAAGTGGATGGGACCCATGACCTAACGTAGTGGACTAGAGAATCCTCTACAATGGTGGGAGACCAAGAGAATACATTACAAACTAGTATGATGCATATTGATCCCAGAGATTTGACACTTATATCAGTCCCAGTTGAGATGATCGTAAAGCTCCCTTGTGTGGAAGTAAGCGGAGCAATGGCAATTGACGAGGTTCTTTAAGCTAGATTGGTACGCCTCCTTTCTTTTTATTTATATTTATGATAATGAACTATCATTTACTGGTTTGGAATATAGTTCGGATTTATAATCTGCGGCTTCAATGAGCTATGAAGGAGTTGACCAAATAATATGGGTCGGATATGATATGCCTAACAGAGACAAAATGAGGCTTCCAGCAAGTCCTAAGTTTTCTGAAAAAGCAGGGGTATGATAAGGAATTTGTTGTGCTAGTTTTGGGATATCAGGGAGGATTGTGGCTATTTTGGAGATAAGACAGTATTGAAGTTTCAATCATAGACAGTTCAGACCAGCTAATCCACTGCAGAGTTTGATTAGGTGGTATGTGTTGGTTTATTACATATGTTTTTGTCTAGCCGATTTGTAGTAAGAAATTGGAGGGTTGGCGGGATACCTATAAGTTAGCAGCTAGAGTCATTGATGCGAGGTTTGTCCTTAGTGATTTTAATGATATTGCGGGTCAATCTGAAACAAATAATAGAGCTACCAAGATCAATCATAGAGTTTATCAATTGCGAGACTGGTGGAATCAATGTGGACTACATGATCTAAGAGCTACAGGGAATCTGTTTACTTGGATTTGTAGAAGAGAGGGTACTATAACTCCTCGGGAATGTCTGGACAAAGTTTTGGGGAATGCATAAAGCTGTATTACATTTTCGAAGGCATGAGTGATCAATCTGCCTCATCTTTAAAGAGATCATCATCTGATTCTTCTACACACTCACGTGAACTCTCCCCCACCAACTGGGAGATCATCCATTTCGATTTGAGGTAGCTTGGATCTGTTACCCTCAATTCCAGTTAGTTTTCGCTTTGGCCTGGTGTGAAGGGGACAAGGTCTTTCATTGTTGAGTTTGATTCACTCTACATCTACGATCCTTAGACTTTGGAATAAGCAGGTATTTGGGAACATTTTTTGTAGGAAACATTTGCAGCATTTCATCATGGAAATAAAATGCTTGTTTCGAGTTGTCTTGGCTGAGGTGATCATTTATTAGTGATATGTATGTGGATCGATCAGGGTTCGCACCACTGTCAGTCATCTTTCTAAGCATTAAATCTGCCTCATACATTCTACCCTGCTTGCAAAAACCATTGATAATGACATGGTATGTAACAATATCAGGAAACAACCCTTGCTTCTCCATTTTATAAACCAATACAAAAGCACAGTCCATGTTTTCTTTTCTGACTTATCGATGAATGAGTGTGTTATAAGAGGTGATATCAGGAAGAATTCCATTTAGTACCATTTTGTTCAAGAATTCATCTGTCCTATCAGCAATCCCCTGATTACAGTGTTACATGTTATAAGACCAGGTCCAATACCTTTTTCAACCATCTCATCCAATATTCTAAATGCATCGGCAACTCCACCTTTGTTGCAAAATGCGTTAATTAGAATGTTGTATGAAATGTGGTTTGGATAAATCTTTCTAGAGATCATTTCACCCCACAATTTGTCAGCTTTCTCCATTTTCCCACTCTTGCAGAAACCATCGAGTAGCATACCGTAAGTTACGGTATCTGACTTTATATTCCTCTCATTCATCATCTGGAAAAAACTCAGCGCCTTGTCCATGTTCCCATCTTCACAGTACCCATGAATAAGTGCACTGTAGGTGCAGAAAAATGGGGAAATGCCCCTTTCAACTATCTCATCAAAAAGGAGAGTGGCATCACAAAGTAACCTCTCATTGCACAACCCATTCAAAGAGTGTTGTATGTAACAACATCCATAGAGCAACCCTGCTCAATCATTTCATCCCTCATCTTCATGGCCTCCTCACACTTAGGGCCCTTGTGACAAAAAGCATCCAGTAAGAATGCTATAAATAACATTATCAGGTACCAAGTCAGCATGCTTCATGTCCCTACAATAAGCAAGTGTGCGGTCAAGGTGTCCCTTCCTCGATAACAATCCAATAAGTGAACTATAACTTATCAGATCAGGAAAAATATTTAGACATGACATTTCAGCAAATAATTGTCCTTCCTCGGCCCATATATTGTAAGTAGCAATATCAGGAAATAAGCCACTCTGCAACATCTCACCTAGAACCTCTCTTGCTCTTGTATGGTTCCCATTCTTACACAAACCATTTATGATTGCATTATATGTATAAACCCCTTGCTTTAAGCCCTTGTCTAACATTGAATTCATCAACTCAAAGGCTTCTTTCATAAGCTCTTTGCAACAATATGCATTTATTAGAGTATTATAGGTCACAGTATCTGGAAATACTCCCTTCACTTCCATTTCAGACAAAAACGACTTGGCATTTTCAATTTTTTGATCTTTAAAAAGGGCATTGACCATTATGTTAAGAGTATGTACATTCAGTTGAGCTCCACTTCCAACAACTCCCCCATCAATTTCCCATGCCAAGTCAATCCAATCAACCTTAACAAGCCCACTGAGAAGGATATTACAAACATTGATAGGGGGACAGATACTCCTTTGCTTCAACACCCAAAATGCTTCCGTAGCTTCCCTTACTTTTCTAGCCTACACGTAAGTCCTAATCAAAAGATCAAAAACCCCATCAATTGAACCCCAGACAGAACTCACTGAATCAATGAATCCACAATCTCAACCCTCGAAGCACTGCTCTTCCTCACCATATGAAGAATCAAAGATTGGGAATCCGATATTTGCCTGCGCCTCACTAAAACATGAATCAGAGCACTCAAAAGACGTAGATGAATGGTTAAACCCTGGATAACTTGAACCAATAAAATCAACAAATTTTAGAGCCAATTGCGAATTTCCACAACACCGCGGAAGGACTTCGACTACAATTGAAGGGCTCATCCTGAAGTAAGGGTTTCCATAAGAATGAAGCTTTCCTCGATTAAGCTTCAATAAAATGTTTTCTATTAATAGAGAATCAGACGGAGGAATTGAAAAACTTGGGTCTGTTGAGATTTCTAGGGTTTGAATTGAGTTGGGATAAAGATGATTAGTACTAGGGTTTGAAGAGGGAGTACCTGCAACTGTGAGATTGAGTCTTGAGAGAATGAGGCGTGAGAAGGCACTGTTGTATTGCCATTTTTTGAAAGCCCAAAATGTAGCCGTTGGAAGGCTGGGCCCTTGATCGGTCACCCAAGAAGGCCTTGTTTTTATTTTGCATTCCACTTCCTTTTTTAAATTTTTATATTTTTTTAGGGCAATTTGAAAACATTTTATTTTATTTATTTTTTCCCCCAAAGAACATAAACACATTCTGGAATACAAAGAGTGGGAGGCCTTTTTTATTTTGCATTCCACTTCCTTTTTAATTTTTTATATTTTTTTAGGGCAATTTGAAAACATTTTATTTTATTTTTTTCCCCGCAAAGAACATAAACACATTCTGGAATACAAAGAGTGATGCATCTTTAACACATTCTGCCAAAACCCTACTTTTGAATGTTTGCCCATGTACTCCAGTGGGAAACTGAAGCTCAGGCCTTGGTATTTTGCATACACCTATCAGAGGTTGTTATTTACTCAAAAGTTCCAAATTGAAGGAGAAAACTGGAGTATCAGAACATAAAGCCATGACAGAGGCCATCAAGAATCGTTTTTAGACACTTGAAGTGCAGCTAGATTCTAATGATGAAGGGGAAGTTAAATAGAAGTACATGCAGGTTTATTAAAGAAAATAGATCTAGGTCTAGAGAGAACATAATACTGTACACTTGGTTGTGATTAGAAGAGGCTTAAAAGGGGTTTTGACTCTTTATCATCATGAACATCTGGAGTTGGAAATTAGAGGTTTGAATGATCCTTTTGATGTACATATTTATGAAAAATATCACTAGAACCTCCACTGTGAAGGGACCTCTGTTATGCCTTAAACAAAGCTGATTATGGAAGCAATTAATTGGAACTCAGACTCAGAATTTTCCGGACCAAAATACAACTCCATTTTCTGATCTAGAGCCTAAGCTCTCCCTCCAGCTCAAGGCTGTCCAATCTACAGAAATAAAACTCTCCCCCCCTCACTCAAATCACACCCCTTTTATTCTCATTCTAACCCCTTCATTCCCTTAACAACTTTAGATTCCTTTTATGAGGTTGGTTGAAGCGTCCTTTCTGTGCTGATATACCTTCAGATTGGATTCCACCTTAGCAGCCACCTCATTGTCCAGATGGCCTGCTGCAGAGTTGTCCTGGCCTTTCAATCCCTCCACAGCAGTGACTTGTTCATCCCCAGGCTTCATGTAATCCTTAGCATGGACAGCAACTTCTTGAACATTCCTGGTTCCTAATTGATCCCCAATGAATTCCTCCCTAACATTGGCCCCTGCTGAAAGTCCAGCCTTGTCCTCAAGGCTGAAATCTGGGAACTGTTCTAGGAATTCAGAAAGTTCAAGCCAGGTTGCATCTTCTCTGGTGCCCTTTTCCCAACGGATCAGCAACTCACGGTTAATGTGTCCATCATATGTCAGCACACGTTCCTCTAAGATTTCAGCTGGTTTGTAGGGTCGGACTGCCTGCTCTAATTCCTGAGGTAAGTTTGGTTCGGGAACATGCTGGCCTCTCAATTTCTTTAATTGAGATACGTGAAAATTGGGATGGATGTGTGAACCTTCGGGCAACTGAAGTTTATAAGCAGGTGTAGCAACAAGAATCAACCGAACTATGACACCCCCGAAATACATGCTTATAAGACCATACATAACTATAAAAATTGTAGCATCTGACAATCGCGTGAAGCAAAAGTATAGGCCGACAGTGAAAATAAAAAATAGAATATGGAAATTAAACATGAAAGATGACCCGGTACCAAACTTCCTTTTAGGAAAGTTTCTTTAAAGAGGTCAATGAAGAAGGATTTCCGAGCAGAGCAGGTTCCCCTGATAAACAGACCGTTTGTCCTTGCCAAAGGAACGTCATGGTCATTAGTTGCCAGTTGACGCGGACTTCTCCTAAAGTGGTCAACCAAGAGATGCCTAAAATAATGTCTATTCCCCCCAAAGGAAATAGGAAGCAGTCAATTGAGATAGTGAGGCACCCCAAATCAACCGTCAGGCCCATGCAAACACCAGAAGAGACTAAACGTCTCCCATCGCCCAGTCGAACCCAAAATGGTTCAGTAGGTTGCACTCGCAGCCCTAAACGTCGGGCAGTGTGGTCAGCCACAAAATTGTGACTTGCCCCACTATCAATCATGACAATTAATTTGCAATTGAGAACGGTACCTTGAACCTTCATGGTGTTAGGGTGTGAAAAACCTCCATCAGAGAACAGGGGAAGCTCGAGGGAGGCGAGGGAGATGCCGTTGTCATGCACCAGGTGCTCTGCAAGTGATTCTGTAATCGCGGCGTCCTCGGTAATGGGGAGTTCATCGTCACCCAAGACCAGAGCACGAAGAGATTTGTTGGGGCAGGTATGGAGCGGATGATACGGCTGCTTACATTTGAAACACAAACCCTTAGATCGCAAGTCCATGAGCTCCTGATGAGACAACTGCCGGAAGGGCCGAGGAGGAGTGTTTGACAGAGTGTTTGAACCGTCGTTGGCAGAGCTCGAGGAAGAAGAAGAATGAATGTTGGCGGGGAATGTGCGAACCGAAGTTGGGTTAAAAGAAAATTGGGTACGGGTTTGAGCTTTTGGGTTATGGGGCGGTTCGGAGCCCCCATGGTTCGGGTTGGGGCCCGCCCATTTGTCCGACCCGACAGTAAGGCGGTTGTTATCCCCTCTACCCGGAAAGGCAATTGATTTAAGAAACCCATTCTCCCTTTCGATTTCCCGAGCTAGCTTCATCGTTTGGAAGAGGGAGATGGCTTCGTGAGAGCGGATTCGGACACGAATCTCGTCCTTGAGGCCATTGAGGAAGAGTCCTAAGTGAATCGAGGGACTCAAGCCCTTAACCAAGGTTGCTCGTGTGACGAAGTCATCGATGTAGTCATCAACCGACGTCGTTTGTTTGGTGGATGCAAGACCCTCAAATGGGTTAGCCGATAGCCCTCCTCCGAAGCGTTCGAACAGCTCCGTCGTCAAGTCAGACCAAGAGAGTGAGGGGTGATTGGTGAAAAGCCACTGGACCCAGTGCAGAGCCGGTCCATCCATGGAGAGGCGAGCCATGGAAACTTTCATCTCGTCAGTGAGATGGTGGATAGAGAAGAATTGTTCAGCTCGCGCAACCCAAGCCGCCGGATCGTGGCCATCGAAACAAGGGAGATCGATTCTCTTCAATGCGACTGGAATTTCGTCAACACAGGGGCCCTTAAACATGGGTTGTGGTTGCGATTGGGTCCCGAGGATGGGAATCGAACCAATCTTAAGTGATGGAGAGCCAAGGGTCACATTCGGATTCGAGGAAGAAGACCCTGCTTCCTCACGGCCTGCTGGTTTCGGTCGAAGGAGAGCCGTTACCAATTCTTCCAACGAGTCAAGTTTCTCCAGCCTGGTGCGGTGATGAGTCATCTCTTCGAGCAAGGTAGCTACACTCTTCCCAATCTCGATAATACTCTTCTCCAGTGAATCTATTTTTGCATCCATTCTGGTTTGAGTCATAAATGTTGGGAGAGATTTGAAGTGAGCCGAATTGCCGTGGGAAAGAAGGAGAAGATAGAGAGGGGAAGAGATGGTAGGTCGGACCAATTGTTATGCCTTAAACAAAGCTGATTATGGAAGCAATTAATTGGAACTCAGACTCAGAATTTTCCGGACCAAAATACAACTCCATTTTCTGATCTAGAGCCTAAGCTCTCCCTCCAGCTCAAGGCTGTCCAATCTACAGAAATAAAACTCTCACCCCCCTCACTCAAATCACACCCCTTTTATTCTCATTCTAACCCCTTCATTCCCTTAACAACTTTAGATTCCTTTTGGGAGGTTGGTTGAAGCGTCCTTTCTGTGCTGATATACCTTCAGATTGGATTCCACCTCAGCAGCCACCTCATTGTCCAGATGGCCTGCTGCAGAGTTGTCCTGGCCTTTCAATCCCTCCACAGCAGTGACTTGTTCATCCCCAGGCTTCATGTAATCCTTAGCATGGACAGCAACTTCTTGAACCTTCCTGGTTCCTAATTGATCCCCAATGAATTCCTCCCTAACAACCTCTGTTGGACAAAGGTAGAATCCACAACATTTGATTGTTCTAGGTATTACTTTCATTTGGTGCTTTTTTTTGAGAAGGGGGGGGATTTGATTATGTCTAATATGAATATGCGACAACGTTATAGATACATGGTTTCTTGTATAAATTATTATTGAGATTAAAGGTTAATGGAAACTGGTGGTTTGCTTCCAAATACAATGCAAAAGGTAATACGAATTGGGTTTTAAAGATTCTTCTTCTTCTTCTTCTTTTCCCCCTCCCCCTTGAGAAAAGGAAAATAATTTCATTAATCTAGAAGAATGCACAAAAATACATGAGACAATGGTTTCACACTCTAGGAAGAATAATGAACACAGTAATCAATTGGGTCTTGCGAGTATTATTTGAAGAATTTGGATCCCCCTCAAGATAGCATTTCTTTGGCACATGGCATTTAATACGATTAATACTAATGACTTGCTGCAGCTAAGATGACCTAACAGGGTGACATGTTACTGTAATGGTGAGATGAGTAATCATCTCTTCTTACATTGTTCAGCAAACATGGTTTTTATAGCATAGACTCTTTGATATCTTTGGAAAAAGAAAGATGCCATTGCTTAGAATATATTTCATGTGTTACCTTCCCAACCTCTGCATGTTTGCACATATATCTTTGCAATTGGAAGAGGGTGACAGCACAAAATATTTTTAGAAGGTGAGTTTGGAAAAGCTACATTGTGTGTGCAAAGAGCTTAGAGTTTCAATGAAGGAATTTGAGGATAGATTGCTCAACCTTCTAAATTATATGGAGAGGTACAAAAATATGGAAAGCAAAAACATTATCAAACAACAGAAAGGAGGAATTTACTAAAATAATGATATTTTAAATAAAAATTAAAAAATAGGGCTTTTTTTTTTGTTCCAAAAATAGAGATTTCGCGCTCTATAAGGCCTCCCTCACCTTCGCCAAAATGAAGGGGGAAAAAAAATACCCACCAGTTACGCGCTCTGGGAGCGCGCAATAACTAGTGCGGACCTAGAGCACGCCACTGCGCGCTACAAAGGCCCGCGCCTCCCCCACAGCGCAATCACTTGCACGAAGTTCTCTCCCGACTGGCGACTGCGCGATCCACGGGCGACATTTCTTGCGCTCCATCAAGCTGGTTCTTGCAAAAATCAAAATTTCATTTATATTTTGGAAGGTAATATCACAGTATCACTTTGTTTAATCTCTTGTACTTTTCGAATCCTTCACCAAAAGCATGCGTTTTTTTGTTTTCTCTTCCATCACATGATCTGTTCACTTCATTCCATTCACTTCATTCCATTGAATAATTGCATCCCCATGCTTGTTGTACAACCATTGTAGGTAGAATAAAATGTTAATTTCACAGGAAATTAGACAAATTAGGATTAGGGTTAGGGTTAGGGTTGTGTATCTATTTGTTTATTCTGTTGTCTTTGCTTGTTTCTTGCTTCTCTCTTTCATGAAGTATGTTAGGGTTAGGGTTAGGGTTGTGTATCTATTTGTTTATTCTGTTGTCTTTGCTTGTCTCTTGCTTTTCTCTTTCGTGAAGTATGTTAGGGTTAGGATTAGGGATTTGTTGCTATAAATGTTATGAATATTTATCTTGATTATTTATCGATGTTGATTTTAATACTGACATTTATTGTAATTTTCATGATGTTTGAAGGGAGATGACTGATAACCGTGTGAGACTTGTGCTTTATTGGAGGGGTCAAATTGGTGAACCTGAAAATGAGTATCGGTATAGTGTCGGACCTAAAACGGGTGTTGTAGTTCGTAATAATATTGGATGGGATGAGTTTATAAATGTATTGCATCAGAAATGTAGGATTGATTCTAGACAATTCAAACTGAATGTTTCATGTAGATATCCTCTCTGGTCTGGTAATTCTCTTTCATATTGTGTATTACCGGTGGAGGCTGATTTTTTATCGGAAGTGTTGTCACTGCCTAGATATATATCGGGTTTGTCATCAGTTAAAGTTTTCTTAGAGCATGAACCAATTATAAATGCTACCGTAGATGCACCAATTCATATGGTAGAAAATGAGTCAGAGGTCGCAGGTAGTTCATTTAGGAGAGATCCAGGCAGTTCATTTGGTGGAATTGGAGTTAGTTCATTCGGGGGCGTAACAAATTTTGGATCCTACACTGAAATGTTGAGAAATGTGAATGTTGGGGATGAATGGTTACAGTATGGGGCATTCATTTTCGATGATGTTGCATTGAATGCTCATTGTGAATCAGTTATGCCTACGACAAATGAATTTGGAGAGCCTAGTTCTAGAATGCCTTATCAGGGGCAGGAGACAGATCCTATGGATACATTTGTTGATGAGGAATCAGAAGGTGAAACTTATGATAATCAGAATGTTGTAGATGAAGAATACAGTGTAGATGAAGAAGAAGAAGACATCCCATTTTTATATAATATGGGAGAAGGGGATATGATGGTTGATGAGTATAATGACTTTAACCGTCCTACATGAGATGATGATCGCACTTCGGAGTTACAAATTGGGATGATTTTCAATTCGAAAGAGGGAGTTCAGCATGCTGTGAAGTGCTTGTCCATGCGCCAGCACAGATATTTTAAAGTTCATGAAAGTAACCAACATATGTGGTTTGTGAGATGTTCTTTCTACTATGAGAACAACTGTTTGTGGCATGTTCGGGCAAGATTGAAAAAGAAGTTTAATATTTGGGAAATCACAAGGTTAAATGCAAAACACACTTATTTTCCTCAAATGCCTGCGGGAGATCATCCTAATGTAGACTCTAATATGGTGGGTCGTCTTATCAAGAGTCATATAAAACATAATGTTGACTATAAAGTGTGTGATGTAGTAGAGGATATGAGGGACTATGGGGTAGATTTGTCGTACAAGAAAGCTTGGTTGGGGCGTCGAAAATCGATAGAAATAGTGTATGGTAATTGGGAGACTTCTTATACATTGTTGTCCCAATTTATGGCTGCTGTGCAAATGAACAATCCTGGAACTGTTGTTGATTGGAGGTTTAATGAAAATTTAGGGGCTGCTGATCGAGTTTTTAACTTAGTTTTTTGGGCTTTCAAACCATGCATTGATGCATTTAAGCATTGTAAGTCTGTGATAAGTGTTGATGGGACCTTCCAGTATGGGAGATATAGGGAGAAAATTTTGATTGCCGTTGGAACTGATTCGGCTAATCATATTCTTCCTTTGTGTTTTGCTATTGTCGATGAGGAGAGTATTATAAATTGGGCATGGTTTTTAGAGAATTTGAGAATGCACATCATTGGCGATCGACAGGGTGTATGTCTGCTATTAGATAGGCTCCCGGAATATTGCAGGCTGTAGAGAGGAATTATATGCTACAACCACCATTTGTGTATCACAGATTTTGTGCGCGGCATGTTGAAGCTAATTTTAGCAAACGGTTTCAAAATAAGCCGTTAACTGAGTTAATGCATATGGCGGCACAACAAAGACAAGTTAGAAAGTTTAATATTATTATGAACCAAATGAAAGAGTTGAGCGAGCTCGCTTATAATTGGCTGATGGACATTCCTCTCGATAAATGGACGTTGTGTTATGATGGAGGACATAGGTGGGGGAACATGACCACTAATCGATTGGAGTCGTTTAATAGTGTGCTGAAGGGTGCAAGAAAGCTACCAATCACTACATGTCTGCGAGCAATAATGTATTGTATGATTCGTTTTTTTAACAAAAATCGAGAAGTAGCATCTAATAATCTGGAAAGAGGCAACGTATGGCCAACAATAGTGGCTAAAAAATTGGCTAGAGTTGAGCAGAAAGCAAAATATCATCGCTGTGAGATATTTAACAGAGCAAGAGGGGAATATAAAATCATTACTGGTTTTCATGGTGGGAAAGGTGGAAACAATCATACCGTGCTCATGGATGTTCCAACTTGTACTTGTGGTAAATATACTATATACAAGTATCCTTGCTCACACATGTGGAGAGTTTGTGCCGATTTGGGACGTGAATTTATGTCATTTGTGAGTCAATTTCATAGTTGTCGATCAATGTTTCTTACTTATAATGGTCAGTTCCATCCACTTCCACACAAAGACTATTGGCCCCCTCTTCCTTTCAAGTTGGTCACCAATCTTACACGTCTTAATAATCAGCCGGGTAGACCACGCAGCACGCGAATTCATAATGAAATGGATAGAAGAACTCAACGCTGCAAAGTTTGTGGAGAATACGGGCATAATCGAAATCATTGCCCAAACATTGCCCGGTTGCAAGAAAGAGCAAGGCGAGGTTGAAAAAATAATCATAGCTACGAAGTTTTTTAACATGTGTATAAGTTGTATGTTATTTATGACTTGTTATTGATAGTTTATTAATTATGAATATTATATGTTGTATTTCATGACTTATTATATGTTGGATGTTATTTCATGCTTTCTTTATATATGTATATTTAATGTTGAATTATGACTTATGTGTCGTGCTCATAGATATAGAGTACTCTCAGCCGACATTTACCCCAGGTCCACGGGATGCTAGTGTTTTGACCCTACAGCCCTCATACCGGTCTCAGTCTATATGGGAGACCGGTAGTGATACACCTCTAGAGGTGCGGCGGTCAGATCGCGATTTTTGGGCTGCTCGACCGCTTGATGTTAGAGTTCAGTAGATTTTGTTGCGAGTAGGTTTTTACGGAGTGTATAGATGTGGGCATATTCAGTACGATCATGCCCTGATTACAGCTTTAGTTGAGAGATGAAGACCGGAGACACTTTTCACTTACTGATTGGTGAGGCAACTATTACTTTACAGGACGTTTCAGTCCTTTTTGGCTTGCCTGTTGATGGAGAGACAGTTATTGGGGTAGATAGGAGTCGATCCCTCGTTGAGTGGCAGGATTTGTGTCGTAGTCTTTTGGGTTTCTATCCTAGTCTACAGAATTTTCACGGAGATAGACTTAAGTTGAGAGCGGTCACAGAATTTCTTGATTCACATCCTCTAGGGCCCGACTCGGATCAGATTTTAGTTCACTTTCATGCACGTGGTCGGATTATGCAGCTATTGGGTACTCTTTTGGGGGATAAATCTGGATCGATGGTAAAACTTCTATATTTGGAGCTCCTACGAGATCTTGACTGTGCTGGGAGTTATAGTTGGGGTAGTGCAGCACTAGCGACACTCTACAGGAATATGTGCCGGGCTTCATTTGATGGTGTTAGACAGATTTCAGGACCGGTACTAATACAGGTATTTCATCTCTATTTTCTTAATTGTTTTGCATCAATAATTTTATATGAAATGTTATGTTATGTAATTTATTTACCTTCTTTTGATCTATTTCAGCTCTGGCCATAGGAGAGAGTGACTATGTTTACCCCTACTAGATGACACATCACTGATCCACAACCTCTTGCTCCGAACATGCCGGCCGATCCTCAAGGATCTCAGTACGTAATAGTAATTATTTATCAGAAACTATGATATTGTTTAACTTTATCTAATTTAATCTCTAATCATATTTTATTAGTTGGGATGTTCCTCGTAGCTATGTGCATACGGGACAATTTGTGCTACGATCATATCGAGACTAGCTTGATCATATGAGGGACGGTGGGGTGAGTAAATTTCCTTTCCTTTATCAGCTTGTGCACTACTTGTAATATTTATAAGACTAACTAACCCAATTTTATTTTTTCAGTTTCTCTGTATGCCATATTCGTATTCCGACATTAGAGCATTACCTGATTATTGTCTCGTCGGGAGCGATATATGGCGAGCAAGTGTGCCGCTTATATGCTTCGAGGTCGTTGAGTTTTATTATCCTGCGAGAGTTTTACGCCAGTTTTGTTATCGGCAGTATATTCCTACTCCCGTACACACAGATATGGAGTTGCATCGTATTGACCGACGTGGAAAATCTGGTCGTGATTGGAGTATAGAGCATGCGGCATACTTACAAGTATGGGATAACCGTCGAAACCATGTCGTGACCGGAGATGAGTGTTATGATGATGATATGACGACACCTGGTTATATGGCTTGGTATCGACAAATAACACGCATCTTGATTGGCAGTCGTGCACATCGATATCAGCAAGGTTTTCGGCCAACCGCAGACAACGTGACATTCATGGTAAGTCATAAGCACTTGATCATTTTATATACTTTTATTCTTTACTATCTATAGTTACAAATATATATTTTTTTGCAGTGCTACCAACTCGAGAATCTCCATTTAGTAGCCTCTGATGTTCTCACTGTCCCAGGAGTGGATCCTCGAGTTGGTTATATCAGAGATGGCATATGAGACATATTGCAGTGCTTCGGACATACAGCACCTCGGAGAGATCATCCTTCGACATCTACACTGGGACATATAGATCCAGACGTTCCCTCTACTTCTGGTGCTATGAGTGCCTTTGAGGAGCATGTAGAGACGCAGATATATTCGTATCCGACTCCACCCAGTCCGACATTTACACAAATGCCAGCATTCGAGGAGCATATGGATACTCAGATGTATTCGTACCCGACTTCTATACCCACCCCGACGTTTACACAGACACCTGCCTCCGAGGAGCATGACGATGTTATGCCGGGTGAGCCTCCACGACTTAATGTTTATCAGCGGCGGAGGAGGCGTCGATATTTAGAGGATAGTACAACTGCCGTGCTTCAGTTCTCTGAGAGTCATGAGGGTACGCAGGATCAGGCTCTAGTTCCAGTTCCCACTAGACGTCAGCCGCGTAGAAATGCTGGACAACCTAGATGCGGTACTTAGTGTAGTTTGTCTTATTTGTGTATATCGATGTTTCTCTTGTATTATTTTCTAACTTGGTAACTTAAAGATCTATTAATTGTAATTTTATAACTTTTGTTTCATATTTATGTGATATGTGTTTGTTCATAATTTTACTTTTGGTGTATTGATCGATGATTTTGGACTTTAGAATTTGTAAAGTTTGATGGTTGATATTTGTGAAGTTTGGTGATATTTCAAGAGTTTGGATGTTTGCTATTTGATATTTGTGAAGTTTGGTGATTGAAATGTCTGTAGTTTGGTGATATAGGAAATGTTGTTTTGCTGTGGCTGTATTTGTGAAGTTTTTATTACAGGATGACTGAGAATGAAAACAGGCTCGGTGGGTGGAGCGCGCAACAGGTTGCGCGGTCTCAGACCGCACAACCTCATATTTTTTTTCCCTTCATTTTTTTTCTCACAGAGTGCGAAATCTCTATTTCTGGAACAAAAAAAAAACGCCCTATTTTTTTTAATTTTTATTTAAAATATCATTATTTTAGTAAATTCCTCCAACAGAAAGAATGTGGGAGAAGGCAAAAAAAAAAAAAAAAGTTAAACGGATTAGAATGGAATAAGGTGTAGGAAAATAAGGGTGGACGTGTAGAAAGGTGCGAGGCAGCAGAGGAAAACAGTTAGTGTTTGTCCAGAAGGCATCGCCCAGTAATTTTATTGGAAGGTTAAGCTTGAATGATTCAAGTAGAAGACTGTCATAAAACATTCCTTAAAACAAGGGCAAGTAGATTTGGTTTGTTTGCAAGAGAATAAAATGGCCAGCTGGGGTGAGAGTTAGAGGATTAGTGTTTGGGGGAGTAGATTTGGTGGACCCTTGTTTCTTCCTGCACAGAGGGCATTTGTATTTTATGGAACGCAGGTGTTTGGGATATCCCTAATAATTTCTTGGGTCTGGATTTTCTTCATGTTTGGTGGCGGACAAAAGGGATGGTTTCTTCTGGAACTTGTCTGGAGTTTATGGTCCAGGAGAGGGTCGAGAGGAGGATGTTGTGGCAACTTTCGAAGAATGTCAGAGGTTGTTGGAATCATGAATGGGTTATTGGTAAAGATTCAACATGGTGTTGCACCACTGTGGAAGGAGTTCAGGGAGGGTGGATGGCACCTGTGCTTTCGAGTTTCTAGACTGTGTCAGCGCATCAAGTTGATTGATGTGCCAAGTGCTGAAGGTTGTTAAACTCGGTCCAATCCTGGGAAAATCTCTAGGTTGGATAGCCTCATTGTTTTGGGAATTTGTTTTATGTAAGGCTACTACTGCAGCCACCTTCTGTTCACCTTCTTGGAAGAGTTGAGGCAATGGAGATCAATAATAGCATGGTAGAGATTGATTAATCTCCTTACCCAAAAAAAAAGGAGATTGATTAATCTGAAAGGCAAACGTATGGTACTGGAGATTGATGGTGGTCAATGCAGTTGGTGATTGATACACTAGAGAGGATATGTTCTAAACATAAAGAGAGAAAGAAGAATAAACAAAATTAACACTGCTCAGTGGAGATCAAAATGAATGTGGGAGCAGTGAAGATTAAAACCACTGCTGTTTGGCAAAGTGAAGATTATGACTTCTTGTTCTTCCCTAGGTGCGAGAGAGAGAGAGAGATAAAGAGGATGTACACCAGCAACAGGGAGGGAGAGAAGGTGCATCACATAAAAATGCCAAGAAATTGAAGAAACTTTTATTTTGGGGAAAAAAAAAAACCCTATCGGGACGGAGTAGGGTGGCTATCCACAAATCGTATTTGTCCCAAACCCGACCAAGGTCTTGAAATTTAAAAACAACCTGCCCTAATTCACTAAACAGAGATCCCAAACCCTAATTATTAGGGGCATGGGGTCTACAAGATCCAAAGCTAGAGCCTCCAATTTAAGGGAATTCAGGCCGATCAATTTTTCCAGAAGTGTGTGCAAGCTCATCTAATGTGCATCCTTATAGATTGGAGATTATAAGTAGCATGGTAGGGATCTTTTAGCATGCTTTGGTGGATAAGACAAGTGACCATCTTTCCCTTTCGTGTTTACCATAGCAATGGAAGTGTTAAGTAAGATCATTCCCAAAGTGGTGCAGTCTACTTCAATCTGCTACCTTTCCTTTGTGGATGACACGATCATTCTCTATTGGGCATCCATCCTCAAATTCATCTTCTGAGTTTTGAGACAGTTTCCAGGATGAAGGTGAATACATAAAAGAGTGAGATAGATATTCTTTTGAGTTTTGAGATGGTTTCCAGGATAAAGTTGAATATGTCAACAAGTGGGATTATTCCCATACGGCATGGGATGAGTGCTGGGTTGTTGGCATCATTCGTAATGTAGAATGGGAAGTTTTCCCTTTTCATATATTAGGCTTCCCTTTGCAACAAACAAGGAGAAGGCCATTTGGGAGAGGTTTGTTCAGAAATTTAAGAAGTGGCTAAAAAGGTGCTAGAGAGGGTATTTTCTAAGGAAGCAAGGCTCATTCTCATCAAGAGTACCTTCTTGAATCTTCTGGTGTGTTTCATGTCTCTTTTTGCTATTGGGATTTCAGTCGCCAGAAGAATTGAGTGCACGCAAAGCAAATTTTTATGGGAAGTATCGAGAACGCGATAAGAAGTTTAGTTTGGCTAACAAAAGAGGTTTTTAAGGACCCATTGCTAGAGTGGGACCTTGGAATTAGATCCTTTACAGATTCTATCATGGTCCTATTACAAAAATTTGTGTGGAGGTTTAGTGAAGCATAATGATTTTTGGAAAGAGGTGATTCTAGAAAAATATGGGAAAATTCAAAATATGCGGATGTTTAATGAGGCTGTTGGAACCTTTGGGGTAAATGTATGTAAGGAAATTAGGAGATAGGATGTTATCTCCAGCTTGTTATGTCTTAAGGTGGACAATTGGTTAGGACTACCTTTGGCATGACACATGATGCAGCTTTTGCCATCTGAAGAGCCATTGTCCTGATTTATTTGAGTTTGGGGGGTAAATATAAGAAATTTGTTTTCTTTCAATTGCAGGAGGACGATTGGACCTCTGTAGGGAAGAATTTGTTGTTTGATAGGATTCACAATCAAAAAGCTTTTTATTAGAGGACTATAGGATCAGAAATGAGTCGGATCTCTTTCTTTGGAAGTTAAGTTGGAATCATTTTACTATCCCAAGGGTGTCTTCTTTCACCCTCCCAAGCATCACCTTGCTTACATTCGTCATACCCCACCTTTTTCCTTTAAACAAGTTCATTTGGAAGGCAGGTTAAAGCTTTTATTTGGTCATGGTGCTTTAAAACATTAATATGAATGACTTTTTGCAGAAAGATAACAATTTAAAGCTATTTACACTTGTTCTGTGTTGCAAAGCAATCTGAAACTATAGGCCACTTGTTCCTGGATTGCTCCGTAACTAGGGAAAACATTAAAACCACCCTTTTGCTATTTGTGATAATCAATGGGTTTGACCTAGAAATCTACATGATTAATTGGATGAAGCATCAGAGACTAATTCTCTCATTTGGGACAAGATTGTTTTTTATGCTTTTCCTTGGGCTTGTACAAATAGGGGATTTTAGAGATTATATCCACAGGACTTCAACAACGACCAGACATCGGTTCTCTGTTAATTGTTTGCTTTCTTCTCCATCATACTTGGGATAAATCATCTAAGACCCATGTGCTCTTCCTTCAATCTTTAATATTATTCTTTTTTCTACCCAACAGAGAAAAAAATGCACACACACACACACAAAAGGTATTGTCGATAACTTGTTTCTTCACTTTTTGGGATTACACTTCAACTCTCTAATCCATATTTTCCACGTGTTCCCTAAATTTGCACATAATGAGTTGTAGGTAACTGGAGGAGCATAATTAGGATAATGTCTCCTGCAAGTTTTTGGGTAGTGTCGAGACAGTGAAATACGAGAAATTTTAAGGAAATAGGGAAACCGTCATCAGCTTTATGGATACATTCCATGTTTATTTGGGACTTCTCGCCAAGGTCTTCACACATGATGTAGATGTACCCAATTTGCTCATTTACTATATTCATGCTTTCTTTTTGTGTTTTTATCCCCAGAAATTAAATGATGATGATGATGATGATAAAATATTAACAAAAAAAGAAGAAGAAGATGAAGAGTTCACATCAAAACCTCTGAAAGGCTTTCAATCTTCATTGAAACCATACTGCTAATGGGGCTGCTATATGATATACCTTTAGGTTTTGAGCACATCTACAAGCATAAATTTAATACTCTAACGAATGACAAAGAGAACATACAGATATAAGGACATTGTTTCAATTATATGCCATCCAAAAGTCTAGTCTATTCAAGTATACATGCACAGCCCAAGAAAACAGTCAACGTAGAGATTAATAAATGAAGAAAGTGGCATACCACTTCATTCTGACTCTGAAAGGGACTTCCAGGCTTCCATGCCACTCCAGGAACTATAGATGGTGGGAAAACCCTGCCAGCTATAACAGATGAATCGCCAACATTACCAGAATCCGTAGAGCTAACTCCATCATTAGACTTGGCAGCTTGTGGAAAGATCATTTTATTGCTCAGAGATGAAACCAGTGGCTGCATCATACCACTATTAGCAAGTCTATCATCAGCCCCTAAAATGTTCCTCATTGACATGTCAGAGACCGAAGGAACTGCACCAAGTGCCCAGTGCTAGAAATTGAATTGCCAGAACTTAAAGAGATACCAGCGGGCGCTTGCCCAGTTATGCCACCTCTTGCCATGCCCCTTGCCAAACCAGATTCACTGAGACCTGGTGATGATCGAAGACCAGGCAAGCTTGTAATGACCTCATACTTGGCCAGGTTAGAAATATTCGTAAGTGATGACATACCAACAGCTGCATTGTCCAAGACACAAGGAATGGAATTTGAACCTGAAAGAATTGCTGAAGAAGTCGATGTACCTGACAAACAATTAGTTGAAATGTTTAAAGGGACAGAAGCTACATGGCTTCCACCTGGAGTCAATGAAGCAGAAACAGTCGCCCTAGTTTTAGCAGGTGGAGTTCTTGCACCAATGTCAGGGTTACCATCCTGAGAAGCTACCTCATCAGCTTGCTCATGTTGCTCCCTGGGGAAGATTTGTGGTTTCTGCAGCCTGCCAAACAACATCACCAACCAATATATCCACACATCCTCAAATTCAATTAGGTTACCAAACGAAAGGGTGCATGAGGAAACAGCTAGATAAAAGAAGTCAAGCAGTGTAACTTAATGGACTAAGTGCAAGATCAAACCATAGAAGAAGATTTGAGATGGATTACATGACTACTATCTACAAGCGATACCTGGAACTGCTAAAAAACATTTCAGAAGAAAGAAGAAAAGGCATTATAAAGAACCAAGGGTAGCAATGCTGCGAAAAAAAGTGAGATCAAAACTGTGGGACCTAATGTGAACGGCAGCCTTCTGGCCTCCATTCTTGGGGGCAAAGTAGGGATTCTGCCAATCCCTACTTCGGGCATCCACTTGGATCTAAGCACAGAGAAAGCCACTAGGGACAGTGTTAGTGAAAAGCTTGAAAGAAGACTTGCAAGGTGGAAAAGAGGTTATCTCTCCAATAAAGGGAGGTTAGCCCTCAAAAGAATTTACACCATCCAATTACCCAATTTCCTTTCGAGTTTAAGCATCCAAAGAAGTTTCGATTGAGGTAGAAAAGAGGGTGAAAAAAAATTTAATTTTGTTAATTTTGTCATGATGGAGCATCTCCTCCAAGTTGGAGGGTTGCACGTAATATCTTTGATTAATTTCAACAAAGCCCATTTAGGAAAATGGTTGTACAATTTTAAAGTGGAACAACGTAATTGGAGAGAACTATTATAGCAATTAATATGGGGAAAGTCCTAATAGGCGGATGACTAAAGATATTTGTGATGTGTGAAGGTTCGAAAAATAAAGGGCTGGGAGTTTTTCTCAAAGGGCTAGGCTCCGAAGTGCAGAATGGACTACAGAGGTGCAAACTCCTTTATGAGTAGGTTCCCTCAGTTATATGTTTTTCACGCAGCAAGTAGCTATGATAAAGGACTAGCATTTGACTATGCCCTAAAAATAAACAAATTTCAATCCAAAAATTTAGAGAAAGACATAAAGGTCTATGAAATCAACGTATTAATTAAGAATGAGATGCTCTACAATGAAGAGACACCCCTTATTCATAGGCGAAAAAACAAAATAATCCTACTACAGTAGAAAACCTAGCAAGAATATAATTACTAAAAATAAAGAATCCGACTAAGCAATAATTCCAAAGCCCAAAAGAAATCCTAAAACCAAAATACTTTCTAATAAGAATTCTTGAGAAGCAAGAACTCTGATTTATAATATTCCTTTCAAAATTAATCATCCAAAGTCCCAATCGGCAAGATGCCTCACATCGGTTTTGACCTCCAATATGGAGGCAGTGCTCAGGGATTCAACGATGGCAAGCATCAACGAAGTGGAACCTTTGGGAAGGGATCTTAATGATAGAAAGTTGTAGATTTTTTCTACTCTAATTTCCCTCCTACAAGGAAATCCACCTTCTCAAATGCTCCAAATATTAGAATTTAGAGTCTTGATACTTTTGGTGTTTTATTTATGTAAATCACTTTTACACCAGCTAGCTTTCGTTCCCCATAGTCCTCCTTTTTCCTTAACTAATTTTAATTGGAAGGTAAAGGTTCCTACCTACAGTACTTAGCAAGATCAATATCAATCATTTATTACAAAAGAAGAGATCCTCTACAATTATGTCCCTGGATGTTTTTGTCACACGTTACAATAAATTTGAAACTAGAAATCATATATTTTTGCAATCTTCTATTGTTGTTTCTTTGTTGTGTATGATAATGAGTAACTCTCTCCTAGGAACCACTCTGAGTAGATTTTCACTGAATTTGGAAGTTTTTGAGGGGAAAAAGATGCTCATTGCTTTAGCAATACACTTTTTTTGTATATAAGAAGAATACATTAGATAAAAAAAGAATATACAAAAGCTTTAAGGACAATGGTTCCTTAGAAATTAAGAATAAAAAAATATACATGACATAATAACTAATGCAAATTGTTTTCCAATTGCTCTTCAAATCTGACTATTATCACTATTGATCCTGCGCGCATTGGCCAATAAAGAAGTATAGAAGACTTTGCGCTAGCATAAAAAAAGAAGCTTCAAGAGTTTGATTATGGAAAACTCTAGTATGACTAAAGCGTGTATTTCCTTAATAACCAAATATTTATTTTTCCTTCCAAAACTTCCAAAATCTGTAAGGAATAAATCATGGAGCCTCTTTTGGCAACCCAATCATTATCACACAAAACAAAAAAGACAGTTCCACCTCTTTCTCGCAACAAAGTAATATATAGCTTTGGAATGAATATAAGACATATATCCGGGGAGATATCTTTATAAGGTCTCAATTTTTTAAGGAAATATTTCATGTTAATTTTATTAACTACCGTGGAGTAAATAAAAGAGTTTACATTGCTAGTTACTTCTGCATTCTGAATAAAATTGTATAAATAAGAAGGAGGTTTTGA
This sequence comes from Dillenia turbinata, assembly GCA_037126225.1. Lineage (NCBI taxonomy): Eukaryota > Viridiplantae > Streptophyta > Magnoliopsida > Dilleniales > Dilleniaceae > Dillenia > Dillenia turbinata. Next base: position 1,173,892 of record JBAMMX010000015.1, read on the forward strand.
GAAAGACTAATAAGATGTTGAAATAAAGATCTAGATGTAAAAGCCCTAAAAAAAAGACGAGTCAAAAATATGAGAAGATCATTACCCTTAAGGAGGGAAATTAAGGAACACAACTCAACAATTTCTGTATCATTAAAATTCCTTGTGGGAAAACATGAACATGTATTTTATTTTAAAAAATCATGTGTTGTAATTGTCAAAGGAATTAGCTGGTCATTCAAAGCTACTAGATTCTATACCTGATTTTATGACAGATTCTATGCCATTCTATGACAGATTCTATGCCATCCTATGATTAATTCTGTGGCTTTTTTTATACCTTGTACACCTGTAATTATTATTTTTATGATTGTAAATTCTTTATCTTTTCCTTATTTAGGATACATTAACTTAGACTTTTCTTTTAGACAGATCTGTACATAGTAGTTTAACTATGTTTTAGAACTAAATTTCAACTTGTATCCATTATATAATGGGAATTCTTCTCCAAGAAGAATAGACCAGTTTTGCTCAAAACTCTCTAAGATTATCATGGTATCAGAGTCTTAGTTCTGAATTCTCCTGTGTCTCTTCTTCTCAGTCCTAGTTCAGTTCCTTATTCTTAGTCATTTTTGTTCAAGTTATCTTAACCTCATGTCTTCAGACAGGCATGATATCTTCTTGATTCGTTTCAATGACAAAAACTACTCAGTCTGGGCATTTCACTTCAAGATATTTGTCAAAGGCAAAGATCTATGGGGTCATATTGATGGCAGCAAATTTGCACCAGAAAAAGACAAAGACAAGGATGAGCACTCCAAGTGGGAAGTCATGGATGCTCAAATCATGACATGGATTCTAGGATCTATGGAATCCAACATCATCTTGAATCTTCGACCCTTCAAAACTGCAACAGAAATGTGGAATTATCTATTATCTTCAAAAACTTTACGGTCAACACAACACTGCTCGTCGGTTTCAGCTTGAACATGAGCTAGCAAGTCTCCAACAGGGCAGTCTCTCAATCTCTTATTTTTATTCTAGTTTCATGAATCTTTGGGCTGAATATATTGATATCGTCTATGCTACCTTACCTCCCGAAAGTCTTAATTTTGTTTAATCTGTACATGAAACTACTAAGACAGATCAATTTCTTATGAAATTGAGATCTGAATTTGAAAGCATTAGGTCTAATCTTATGAATCGAGAAACTATCCCATCCTTGGATGCATGTCTCAATGATTTATTTCGCGAGGAGCAACGACTTCTTACTCAAGCCAGCATGGAACAACTTAAATCCACTCCTGTTCCTATGGCTTATCCAGCTCAAGGGAAGTCAAAACGTAGGGATATGAGTACTATTCAGTGTTATTATTGCAAAAAATTTGGCCATTATGCTTTAATTTGTTCAAAAAAATTCTGCAACTATTGCAAAAAGAATGGACATATCATCAAAGAATGTCCTATTTGACCTCCCAAGAGATCTGGAACAGCAAATACTGTCTCAATTGGTTCTTTTAGTGCTGGTAGTTATGAGGATACAACACATTTGACACAAAGTGCTCCTGCTCTTGTTCAATCTGTGACACCTGAAATGATTCAGCAAATGATCATTTCTACATTTTTCGCATTAAGACTCTAAGGTAAACCCTTCTCTAAACCTTCTCCTTGGTATTTTGATTCCAGAGCTTCCAATCACATGACAAACAATGCTAAATTCCTCACCAATATACGTAAATATCATGGAAATCTCAAGATTTATACAGTTGATGGCAACTCTTTGCCTATCACTGCCATTGGTGATGTTTCTTCATCCATAACCGATGTCTTTGTCTCTCCTAACCTTACCACTAAATCTAATGTACTTTATGCTTTGCCAAATTCTGGTTTACTCAGCAATAAAGGGTCACCATCTCTTAGTACTGTTCAATTTGATTGCAATTCTTGTAGGCTTGGAAAAAGTAAAGTTCTGCCATTTCCCACTCACACACCTAAGGTAGTCCAGCCTTTTGATTTGATACATAGTGATGTTTAGGGAATGACACCAGTTATTTCCCATGCTAATTACAAGTACTTTGTCACTTTTATTGATAACAATAGTCGCTTCACATGGATTTATTTTCTGCATTCTAAAGATAAATTGTTTTCTGTCATGCACATATTCAGACCAAATTTTCTGTCAGTATCAAAATTCTTCGTTCTGATAATGGAGTCAGTACATGTCTCATTTATTTCAAGAATTTTTACAAACCAATAGTATAATTTCTCAAAGGTCTTGTCCTTCAACCCCTCAACAAAATGGGGTAGTTCAAAGAAAGAACCGACACCTTCTAGATGTTGTTCGCACCCTTCTATTAGAGTCATTTGTACCCTCGTTTTTGGTGTGAAGCTCTCTCCACTGCTGTCTATCTCATCAATAGGTTACCTTCTCCCTCCTTGAACCATGTTTCCCCTTTCTTTCGGTTATTTGGTCATACTCTAAATTACTCTAATTTTCGTACCTTTGGTTGTGTGCTATGTTCATCTTCCTACACACGAACGCACAAAACTAACAGCTCAAGCTGTTCAATGTGCTTTTCTAGGCTATTCGGTGCACCGAAAATGTTTTCTTTGTTATGATCCCAACCTACGATGTATTCGGGTTTCTCGAAATGTGATTTTTTTTTTTAAAATCAGTATTTTTTTTTCCACACACAAAGATGACCTTTCTCCTTCATTCTCTGTTTTGCCAATGTTTCCTAACTCCTCTGTCGATTCCATGCCATCTAAGCCTCTCATAGTCTACCAACGACGCAAGATTTCAGCACCTCTCGGGTCCCCTCTAGCTCATTCCCTAAATGCTGATCCTGTTCCAGCAACTGCACCAGCACCTCTTAGACGAAGTACTCGAGTTCGTAGACCACAAGATAGGTATGGTTTCACCTCTCCTTTATCTTTGACAGCCACCGTATCTTCTATTCCTATTCCTTCATCCTATAAGCAAGCTATGGAGCATGAATGTTGACAGAGAGCTATTGAAACATAACTTCTTGCACTTGAAGAAAACCAGACCTGGGATGTTGTTCCATGTCCACCATCTATGAAACATAGTTCATGTTTTCTATGAAGCTCCATTCTGATGGATCCATAGAACGTTACAAGGTTCGATTGGTGGTTCTTGGCAACAAGCAAGAGTATGGCCTAGATTATGATGAGACCTTCGCACCGGTAGCCAAAATGACCACTTTACGAACAATACTTGCCTTTGCAACATCACAATCATGGTCTTTATATCAGATGGATGTAAAGAATACTTTCTTACATGGTGATCTCAAGGAGGAAGTTTACATGAAACTTCCCTACGATATGCCTACTTCTTCCACTAATGATGTTTGCAAACTAAAACGCTCTTTGTATGGATTGAAACAGGCACCGCGAGTATGGTTTGAAAAGTTTCGATCGACTCTCGTCGGCTTTTCATTTACACAAAGCCAGTATGACTCCTCACTTTTTCTCCAACGGACATCCAAGGGCATAGTTGTTCTCTCCTTGTTTATGTGGATGACATTGTCATCACCGGTTCTGATATGGAGGCAATTTCTAAACTTCAAAATTTGTTGCACTCTACCTTCCACATGAAAGATCTCGGCCCACTCACCTATTTTTTGAGGTTAGAGGTGCATCATCGGCCTCAAGGTATCTTCTTGAATCAGCACAAGTATATTATGGATTTGGTTCAGCTAGCAGAACTCACCAACACTAATTCTGTTGACACCCCAATAGAAATTAATGTGAAATATCGACGTGATGAAGGGGAACTTCTTAAGGACCCTACTCTATATTGAAAGCTGGTTGGAAGTCTTATCTAACTATCACTCGCCCGGACATCTCTTATGCTGTCCATATTGTCAGTAAGTTCATACAAGCCCCTCGACATCTCCAACTATTTGCAGTCGTGGCTTATTCTTCCCTACTGGTTCTTCCCTCAAACTACAAGCCTATAGTGATGCAGATTGGGCTGGTTGTCCGGACACAAGAAAATCAACTACAGGATGGTGTATGTTTCTTGGTGATGCTCTTATCTCTTGGAAATGCAAGAAGCAAGACTCGGTTGAAAATTTTTCTGGTTATCATTCCAAATTTTTTTTACCTTTTTCCAGGTTCTCATTCTAGAATTTTTTTGGTGCATGGAAAGGAGCAAGCTCAAGCTTATATGGCCAGAGTACAGTCAACCAAAGATAATAGCAAACAAGAATACAATCAATCATCTCTTGGATTTAATAGAGATGAGATTGAGAAATTGAATTTTTTTTTGGGTTCGCTAGAAAAGCCATTGACTTCAGCAGAAAAGCCATCGACTTCAGTAAGTGCTTCTAATTTAGCCGAATATCCATTCCTTCTCATGCTTCTAATGCTTTGGATAATATTTCAAACACGAGTCATCGACTCAAGAGCCACAGACCATATGTTCTTTTTCCTCTACAAAATAATTTCATACACATCCTATCCTAATAATAGGAAAGTCACCCTAACTAATGGTTCAGTCACTACTGTTGATGGTCAATGAGATATTTGTATTAGTGATTCACTTGCACTAAAAAATGCTTTCCATGTCCCAAAATTGTTCACCAACCTCTTGTTAATCCAAAAACTAACCAAATGTGCTAATTGCAGCGTGAACTTTTATCATTCTCATCGTGCATTATAGGAGCTGGTTACAACAAAAATGATTCGATGTGCTAGGGAGAGAGATTACCTCTACCATCTTAAAGAGCCAAGTGAACAACATAGAGTTGGTAATCGTTTCCCATTGTTATTCATTTTCATGTCATTTAAATCCAATAATAACAAGATTTAGCTTAATCAACTTCATCTTGGTTCATCCGTCATTCCATGTTCTTAAAATTTTGTTTTCCTCATTGTTAAAAAAAAAAATTACAGTTGAAAGTTTTCATTGTGATGTGTGAACTCGCAAAGCAGAAACATGCTATTTTCCAATAAGCAACAAAAGAACATCTGTTTCTTTCACTCTTATTCATAGTGACATTTGGGGTCCTTCTACTATACCCAACATTTTTTAGGCTTGTTGGTTTGTTTCATTTATTGAGGATTGTACTTGTATGACGTGGATTTTTCTTTTAAAAAACAAATTAGATGTGAGTTTTGTATTTCAAAAATTTTTCAATATGGTTTAGACACAAGTTTTAGCAGCTACCCAAGCTGTTCCTTTCCAAAAACAAGTTCCAAAAAATTATTGGGGAGAAACTGTGTTAACTACAACTCATATCATAAATAGACTTCCCATGAAACTATTTAATTTTTAGAGTCCCACATAAGTCTTTGCAGTATTCTATCCCAATTTCAGTGTCACCAACAATTTTGTTCCCAAAATATTTGGATATGTGGCCTTTGTTCATATGTACATTCTCAACATAGGGGTAAACTTGACCCAAGAGCTCTCAAATGTGTCTTTGTTGGTTACTCATCCACTCAAAAGGGTTATAAGTGCCATCATCCTCCCACGCAGAAATTTTGTGTCCGCTAATGTCACATTTGTTAAAAATGGTCAACACTTTCACCATCCTTATTTTCAGGGGAGAGATGACATTCATGGAAGATAAGGATGAAGACTTTTTTTCTTGATCTGCTTGTGTCTATATTGTCCTCTTTTATTTCAATCCTGTCTAAGTCCATCCCGTCCGAATCTGCTCGTCCAACAAGATTCTGCTATCCCTATTGTTCCTGTATCAGAAGAAAGTGATTCTCCTTCTTCATCGGTAACTGTTCCTGTATCAGTAGAAAGTGATCCTCCTTCACCTGTAGCTCAAAAAATATACCATACTTGTTCGCCTTAGGTTTATTCAAGAAAGAAAGGCCCAATCTATCAACCAACGCAGGTACAATGATCTGACCCACATCCAGTGATTGTTGAGATATGTAATCCAACCACTTTCTTTCAATCCTAATATATCAGATATCTAAAAAGAAAACGATCTTGACATTCGTATAGCCTTGAGAAAAGGAACCAAGATTTGTACCTAACACCCTTTGTATCTTTTTATGTCCTACAGAAACCTATCTGATAGTCATAAGGCCTTTATCACTAGCCTTCATAGTATTATCATTCTCAAAACATTATCCGAGGCACTAAGGGATGAGAATTGAAGAAATGCCATGAAGGTGGAGTCAGAGGCTTTAGAAAAGAACAAAACCTGAGATTTGGTGAAGTTGTCAAAAAAAAAACACAATTAGGTGTAAATGAGTTTTTACAATGAAATATAAGTTCGATAGTTCTATAGAAAGGTATAAGACAAGACTAGTTGTCAAGGTTATACTCTGACCTATGGCATAGACTATCTTGAGATGTTTGCTCCAAGTGCAAAAATGAAAACAGTGAAAGTGTTGCTATCATTGGCAGCCAATTTTGGATGGAAATTGCAACAATTTGATGTAAAGGATGTGTTCTGATAAGGTAATCTTGAAGAAGAGATTTATGTGGAAATTCCCCTTAGTTCGGCTCTACAAATAAAGAATAAATAGTATGTTGATTGAAAAAGACTTTGCATGGACTCAAACAATTTCCAAGAGTTTGGTTTCGAAGGTTGCCAAAGTAACAATGAACCTTGAATTTAGACAAAGCCAACCTTGTTCGTGAGACATTCAGCCTCATGGAAAGTCACAGCATTGTTGGTTTATGTGGATGACATAGTAATGACCAAGAATGATATGGAAGGAACTGAAAAGTTTAAAAGGTGTGAGTTTGGTAAGCTGAAATATTTTCTTAATATAGAAGTAGCCCACTCTCGACAAGGGATCTTCATATCACAACAGAAGTATGTGATTGATTTTCTGAAGGATACTGGTAAAATAGGATGTAAGCCAGTTGACACGCCCATAGAGCCTAATCATAAATTGGGTGATGTCCCATAAGAGTGATTTGTACGGTTTTGACCTCATTGGGGAAAAGAATTCGTAAAACAATCTTCGTGGGAAAGAAATTCGATTCCTAACCCATGATGTTCGCGTTTTTTAACAGAACACTCTTCTCCTCCTCCTTCTCTTTCTTTCTCCTCTGGGCTTCCTTCGGCCTGCTTCTCCTTTGCTCTTCTTCTCTCTTCCTTCTTCTTTCTTTCTTCTCCTTCGCTCCTTCACAACAACACCTTCAACTAGGGTTCGTGATCTGCTGTGCTAAAGCCCCAAAATTAAAAGGTAATCTCTCTTGCTGACACCTGAATGATGTTCATTGGATTAATTGCATATGGTTATTGTGAAATTAGGGCAGACTATGATTAGGAATATGAAATTAGGGTTTTTGATAAATTCTACGAGACAATATTCGGAGATTTATCATCAGTTTGCAATGTCAAACACTCAAAGTGGGAATGCATGGTATGAATTGGTGCCGATTAATGATGATAATGATGTTAATTTGATGGAGTTTGCGGGGACCATGGGATCGGGTTCTATACATGAATTATACATAAAAACTGTCGATGGTGGAATGTCTTTGCATCAAGTCGATGGTGGAAGCAGGTGAAATGTGATTGCATGAATGATGTGATTATACGGATGATTATCCACGAATCGATTCTCGAGTGGATTTTGCATTGACAGAAATGGATAATGATGTAGATGAGAAGAAAATGACTGAAGAAGAGGCAGAGGAAGAGGATAATGATGAAGGTGATGAAGTTGGTGGTGGTGGTAGTGATGGTAGTGATGGTGTTGAAGAAATTCGTACATCATTGGTTCCTTATACTTATACTCGAATAGATGAGTCAATCCCCTTCATGACCACTGCACCCGGAGGTGATGGTTATGCGACTTTTGACGAAGAAAGTAGATTAAGATGCGATTATTTTAGTTTTAACGATGAATTGAAGAAGGGGATGAGATTTGAAGCGAATGATGAACTTATTCTTGCAGTGAAAATGCATCATGTCGAGCATCACTACCAATTTCGTGTTGGAAAATCAACTCCTACACTTTGGACTGCAATATGCTTACAAAGGGATCAAGATTGTCAGTGGAGATTACGTGCTCGTAGAACAAAATGTCGGTACATTTGTGATTTCCCGTGTTGACGGTCTGCACACGTGTCAATGCTGGGTTGATGCAGGATCATAGACAACTAGATTCTAATTTGATTGCAAGACATTCTTAACTATGTGCGCGAAGATCCAAGTGTCAAAATTTTTTGCGGACAGTTTTGACAGAGAAAACCACATACGCAATCTCACGTTGAAGAGTTTGGGAAGCAAAGAGAAAGGCCATAGAGATGGTATATGGGGATTGGGATAATTCATACAAATAGCTACCTCAACTGTTGGATGCTATAGCACAAAAGAATCTGGGGACATGAGTTAGTTGTAGATTTTGATGGTCCACTTGCTTGACGGTAAAGGACGCGATTTGATATCACTACCCTTCATATGCACGTAGTTAGACCGTATAGGGAGTAATTAGATAGAAAGAGAGGTTATCAGATAGTTTGGGTACCGTATACTGAGGAGGTATTATCTTTTTTATCCGACTATTGTCACGATGGTAGAGATGTTTGGCACGCACGGGTACCTTTGATTTGCTTTAGTATCGTCGAGTGGCACTATCCCGATAGAGTTATACACCAATTTGGAGGGATCGAGTTCATTCTCATTCCTTATGACACAAAGGATCGTCTCCACGATACTACGACACATGGTCCGCAAGACGTTGATTGGTCGCTGGAGCACGCACATTATATAGAGATTTGGACTGCGTGACGGGATCACTTAGTTGAGTTTGATAGTCCTTCGGACCGACTGTTGACCCTGCCTATCTAACGTGGTTTCGCGCGATTGCCTGTCGTTTCATAGGCCATCGGGGAGCTTACTTGAGTCACGTGGTAAGTTTTTAGTTTATTCATTTTTTTATCTATATCATATTTATCTTTTTAACTTACACATATATATGTTTTTGTAGTGGGAGAGATTGCATGAGATTTGAGAGTCTTACGACGTCGACGCGATACATCACATGGCGGATTCGGCTATTTCTGCCTTGGCTGATGATATAGACGAGATTATGACTATGAAAACAGGACCAGACATAGTTCCTGAGGGCGATCATGAGGGTGAGCTAGATGACGAACAATATCGACGACGAGGGAGAGTACGTCGTACGAGACCAGCACCTAACGTCGCAGGGCCTTCGCAGACCTATGAGTCCCCACCATTTTCTTAGCCCTCCACTTCTCTGCATCCGCTCGACGACGCAGAGCCTTTGAGCTGGTACGTACACTCCTCACCTTTCTTTACACCTGAGGTTGGTGACTTGCCCGATACTGCGACTCCGGGTGCTCCATATAGGGGACTTCGTCCAGATGTTGACATGGGTGAGGGGGTAACACAGGTTCAAGGAGGAGGTGACCCACCATTCTTCCATGTATCCTCACCGGTTCTTTTTGTCCCCGAGGACGATGATGGTCTTTCTCAGATTTTACAGATAGATGATCAGGAACTTGTACATCCTGATCCTAGTGTAGGTAGACCAGATGTTAGACATTATAGTAAGAGAAGAAGACGACGTTGATTTACTGGACTTTGTATTTCGTATCTTTCGTTATATTAATAAAAATCATGTTTTATTTCGTTGCACTTTATAATTGTAACTGTTTTACTGTTTCATTCATGATAGATTGTTTCGATATAAACTTGGATATGAATTTAGTTTGAAATAATATCTGTGAATTCAAATTGTTCGGTTCGAATATGAATTTGCTTTGTGGTTATAGGGTTTGGATTGCGGAAGTTGAATTTGGTTTCCGTACTGGATTTTGGTGTTAGGGTTTGCAGTGGGGCTCTTGAGTTTGGATTTGGTATTTGTAGAGTTTTGGGTTTTGATTGTTTGCAGGTTTTTTTTTGGGTTCATTTACAACATGTGGGTTGGGTCTGGGGGGACAGAATATTGGTTGAGTTTTGAAAATTAGACCAATGTTGGTCGAGTTTTCAAAACGTGAACATCATGGGTTAGGAACCAAATTTCTTTCTTGCGAATGTTGTTTTACGAATTCTTTTCCCCGATAAGGTCAAAATCGTACAAATCTCTCCATAAGATGCTACAGTTGACAAAGATAATTATTAGGAGAGATTTGTACGGTTTTGGAGAATTCGTAAAACAACCTTCGTGGGAAAGAAATTCGATTCTTAACACATGATGTTCGCGTTTTGAAAACTCGACCAACATTGGTCGAGTGCCACTCTATGAAACCTCTTGCGGACCGTATCGTAGTATCGTGGAGACGATCCTTTGTGTCACAAGGAATGAGAATGAACTGGATCCCTCCAAACTGACGGATAATTCTATTGGGATAGTGCCACTTGACGATACTAAAGCAAATCAAAGGTACCCATGCATGCCAAATATCTCTACCATTGTGACAATAGTCGGGTAAAGAATATAGTACCTCCTCATTATATGGTACCCAAACTATCTGATAACCTCTGTCTATCAAACGCCTCCCTATACGGTCTAACTATGTGCATAAGAAGAGTAGTGATATCAAATCGCGTCCTCCACTGTCAAACAAGTAGTAGACCATCGAAATCTACAACTAACTCGTGTCTGCGAATTCTTTTGTGCTATAGCATCCAACATTGAGGCAACTGTTTGTATGAATCATCCCAATCCCCATATACCATCTCTATGGCCTTTCCCTTTGCTTCCCAAACTCTTCTACTTGAGATTGCGTATGTAGTTTTCTCCATCAAAACTGTTTACAAAAAAGATACTCACACTTGGATCTTCCCGCACATAGTTAAGAATATCTCTTGCAATCAAATTAGAATCTAGTTGCCTATAATCCTGCGTCAACCCAACATTGACATGTGTGCGGACCATCCACACGGGAAATCACAAATGCACTGACATATTTTGTTCTACGAGCACATAATCTCCACTGATAACCTTGATCCCTTTGTAAGCATATTACAGTCCAAAGTGTAGGAGCTGATTTTCCAATACGAAATTGGTAGTGAGGCTCGACATGATGCATTTTCACCGCATGAATAAGTTTATCCTTCGTTTCAAATCTCATCCCCTTCTTCAATTCATCGCTAAAACTATAATTATCGCCTTTTAATCTACTTTCTTTCTCGAAAGTCACATAACCATCACCTCCGGGTGTAGTGGTCATGAAGGGGATTGACTCGTCTATTCGGGTATAAGCATAAGGAACCGATGATGTACGAATTTCTTCAACACCATCACCACCACCACCACCACCACCTTCTTCATCATTATCCTCTTCCTCTGCCTCATCTTCAGCCTCTTCTTCGGCCATTTCCTCCTCATCTACATGATTATCCATTTTTTTCAACACAAAATCCACTCGAGAATCGATTTGTGGATAATCATCCGTATAATCACATCCATCATGCAATAACATTTCATTTGCAACTTGATGTGAGGACATTCCACCATCGACTTGATGCAAAGACATTCCACCATTGACAGTTTTTATGTATAATTCATGTGTAGAACCCAATCCCATGGTCCCCGCAAACTCCATCAAATTAACATCATATCATCACTAATCGACACCAATTCATACCACGCATTCTCACTTTGAGTGTTTGACATTGCACACCGATGATAAATTTCCAAATGCTGTGTCGTAGAATTTATCAGAAATCCTAATTTCATATCCCTAATCATAGTCAGCGCTAATTTCACAATAACTATATGCAATTAATCAAATGAACATCATTCAGGTGTTAGCAAGAGAGATTACCTTTTATTTTTGGGGATTTAGCACCGCAGATCACGAACCCCAGTTGAAGCGCTGTTGTGAAGGAGGGAAGGAGCGAAGGAGAAGAAAAAAAGAGAAAGAAGAAGAAGGAAAAGAGAAGAAGAGCGAAGGAGAAGTAGGCCGAAGGAAGTAGAGAGGAGAAAGAAAGAGAAGAAGAAGAAGAAGAGCGCAACGAAAGCAAAGAGGAGAAGAAAGAGAAGAAGAAGGAGGAGAAGAAGAGTGTTTTGTTAAAAAACGCGAATTGGTCGTGTTCTGAGACCTCAACCAACACTGTTGCTCGAGTTTTCAAAATGCAAATATCGTGGGTTAGGAACCGAATTTCTTTCCCACAAAGGTTGTTTTACGAATTCTTTTCCCAAATGAGGTCAAAACCGTACAAATCTCAATTATTAGAGATTTGTTGGGAAATTGACTTATTTATCACACACTAGACCAGACATAGCAGTGTTAGTGTGGTGTGTTAGTTTATGCATAATTCTAAAGAAACTTATCTCAGAGCTGTGAATAGAATCCTATAGTACCTAAACGGCTCAACTGGCAAGAGACTTTTGTTCATACGAGAAGAAAGATTTGAGTCTTGAAGCCTATATTGGCGTAGATTATGCAAGGTTCGAGGATGATAGAATATCAACTTCAGGTTATTGTATGTTTTTAGGTAGAAACCTTGCTACAAGGAGAAGTAAGAAACAAAACGTGATTGCAAGATCGAGCATAGAAGCAGAATTCAGGTCAATGGCGCTTGAAATCTGAGTCCCTTCGACTGAAAATGATTTGGAAGATTTGAAGATTAAGTGGGAAGGACTAATGAGATTGTACTGTGATAATAAGTCGACTATCAACATAACACATAATCCGGTACAACATGAGTGCACGATGCATATAGAGGTTGACAGGTATTTTATAGAGAAACTTGATAGCAGCCTGATCTGCACTCCGTTTGTCTACACGAAGAATTAACTCACAAATATATTCACAAAGGGACTATCCAGTTCAGCTTTTCAGAGTTTAGGTAAGAAATTGGGAATGGATAACATCCATTCATCAGCTTAAGGGGAAGTGTGGGAAAACATGAACACTTGTTTTATTTTTGGAAATCATGTGTTGTAATATAATATTTAATAGTTATTGTATTCCTGATTTTAGGGAATTAGTTCTTTTGACCTATAGTCTAAGATTAGAGGATTTGCCTAATAATAGGAAATTTTCTATTTTATTTTTTTTCCTTGTTTAGCTGTTGCAATTGTAAATATATAAGTGTAAATAACCCTAATTGAAAGATTAAAAAAACATTCTTTTCATCATTATTCCTAATTGAAATGTGCTAAAAGAGAATGGAAAATAATTGTTGAGGCATAAAGTTGTGTTCTTGGGTTATCTTTATAGAGAATCTCTGGCTGATGTACAGATTATTGAGCCCTCCAATGCTATCTCACTGTGGCAGTCTTGCATTCCTTTTTATTCAAAATCGAATATATTACTTTTTGTGCATTTGACTACTTCTTCCTCTCTTTCTCAACTATGATATAAGCGACTCTATTTTAAAGAAAGTTGAACTTAGTTGTTTCTTGCAAAATGGTGGGCCAAAGCAGTGATAAGGGGCACACGTTTGCATGATCCAAGTTTCTTAAAAGCCTTGCTTAAGTCCATATATAAGGGCAGTGACAACCTTACAAAAGCTATTGTGGCCCTTGGCTCCTCCCAATTAAGGATCAGCTATGATTAATTTTGATGCACCAGTAAGAGAAGGCTACTCAGTTTGTCAATGCAGTAGTGTCTAGGGATCATAATGAGAATAATTTGCATGTTTGGATTTAAAAAAAAAAATGGTAGACTCTTTTGCTGTGATTGCTGAAGCAAAGCCTGCCTTCATGGATCACAAAAGCCTCAAATCTTTCATTCTCTTACTGCATGATCCAAAGTGCCAATCTTGATGTGCAACCTCAATACTGAAACCCTTACTGTCATTGTTCCTAACATCACTTACAATGCTATTACGTATATCCTCAATTGGATTGCAAATCTGACAAAACACCTTTCATCAATACCCATCATACTGCTTTTCAGGAACTCAACCAAATGATTTTTCCATATGAATGTGTGTAATATAGAAGTCATTTTTTCTTCTTAAAGTTTTCCAGCAAGCATATCGTTCAGCAAACAGCTTCCCTGGTTTATTAACCTTCCTTACCATAAAACCAAATCAATCCATTTGATAATTTTTATTCATACTTCAACTTATGTGCTTTGATTCTCTCAGAAAGTTCTATAAGCCTATAATTTGAGCCTTTAATGTTAATTAATATTACAATGCTTTTGTCCATGTATCTAGAAATTTTCTCATCTTAATTGCATCAAACATAAAAAAGTCAATCACATTTTAATAAAAATGCATGTGAAAATCTCTAGTTTTGCTGAAGTCTCAAGGAGATAAGCTCTACATGAAGGCAATCTGTTGATAGAACCTTCCCTAAATTGCTTTCACCACTAAAAGTAATGCCCATGTCCCGCAAGAAAGAGTGTGTTCCAGCTCCTTTCATGTTTCTTTCATTTACGTAGCACAAGTTAACCCGAGAACATGACCTTTTCTTAGAAGTTGACAATCTAATGATCCTCGAATACAATTCCACCAAAATATTATCCTTGAAATCAAACGTTTGTAACGAAAATTAGATAACATTAGCCATTCCTCGTTTTGTAAAAGAATAAGAAGATAGAAGAGTGACTGACAATTTAAATTTAGCAAATTTTGGTTCACTTCTCTTTATGTCAAATGAAATAACTCATTACACTAACACAACTCATTGAGAGATTGAAGAATATAGGTTCCTCTTTCTCACCCAAAATAGTTTCTCTTATATTAAAATTTAAAAAGAAAAATGTCGTATGATATGAATTTGATGCCTAGTGATAGCCTTTTCCAGTGGCGAACCAAAGACCCAAGGTAGGGATGCAAAAAATTTATAAGATATTTATTCAAACAACAAATATGAATTATCAAATTATATTAAAAAATCTAAAATATCAACAAGAAAATAATTCAATCATGATATTTCAAAAATCAAAAGTTTTATTTGAATACATGTACCTTTTTGCATGGGTAAAGATTTTTCTTCAAATTTGAAGATAGTTTTGGTGGTTAACGGGAGAAAATTGAAGAATTGACATTTTGGTATTCGATAAGCTAAGGAAATATAAAAAGGGAATCATGGATGTGGAAAAAAGAGAGGTAGTAAAGAGCTAGAGAGAAAATAGAAAGGAGAGGGAAAAACAAAATGGATGTGGAGAGAGGTCGAGAGGGAGAGGGAGAGGAAGAGAAGAGTGAAAGTTCAGGGACGGAGGGGAGGGAAAAGCAAAAGTGTCAAAGTGAGGTTATCAATGTCAAATTAATATTTTTTGGGGTTGCAATCTTATTTACTTTTTTCTTTTTTGACTTTACAGACTATAAAATATTTTTCTTATTGATTTAAAGCATGCGATGAGAAAATCATATTTTGTTTTTGTTATGTGGTGAGTTCTCAAAAAAAAAAGATTTATATGAAATTTAATCAAATGAATGAGTTTTAAAAAAAGACAATTGGGGGCAACATTATAGTTAAGTGGGTGCAAAATAGATATGAGTCATAAATATTAATTGAATTTTAGAAACTTGAAGGGGTGCAATTGCCCACCCTATTCCCTTCTTAGGTCCACCCCTGGCCTTTTCCTATTCGTTGTTTTTCTTCTTCCTTTTTTTTTTTAAAAAAAAAAAACAACACCAATGATATTGTTTTTTTCCCATAAGGAACTCATCATCCCGCATTCTTTATCAAATCTGCAAGTCAACTCCACTCTATGCTGATCCAAATCAACCATAGTCCTAAAGCCTATTTGCTCTTACATAAAAACACTTCCATCATGATTTCTCATTTTTTATTCAACACCTCGATCTAGATTCAACCAAACTTTTCTAATTTTGATCTTCTCTTTAAGAAATCACAAAATCAATATATCTAATCAAGTTGAAAGACAAATATAAATTATTTAATTGACTCTCATTTACATCTCATATATAAAGACTACAATATCGTAACATGCAACAATCAGGTAGAATCAACAAATTTCTCATCCCAATTACATATAAGCTATACTAATTTGCCTTATAATTAAAATATTCCCATTTTTATACTACTCTGTTCACAATGCCCTCTCTAGCAATTATCTCAAGCAGAACGCTTCCAATTTCAAGTGGATAAAGTAGAGGATATAAAGATAGAATTTGTCTTGACATTATCACATAAGAATCTTACAAGGAACTTATGTATTGAAATTGGCATCCTTATTACCAATTAAGTTCATTACATAACTATGAAATCCTTTAAAATGTTTAGACTTGATACAAGACTTTTCCTCACGACATAAAAGAGACATGGAGGGAACATGACATACAAAACCTAGTTGTTCCATCAAGCATCCATTTAAAATGCAATACTAGTGCCATTTTATAAATACTTTCATTTATATCAACATTTTCCATCAAAACAATTACCCAATCTAATTACGTAAAACAAGTAAATTTAACCAACATAAATAACTACATAAATAACTACACTGATTCTCCAGGTCTGAATCTTTTGTTCAAGTATATTTAACCTTACTTTTGACCTTACTTCACAAATTCAAATTTCATTTTTCAACTTGATTACTTGTCCCATAATCCTTTTCAATGAAGCACATCACAACTTTGACCTACTATTATGCATAGACAACTTTGTTCAATTTTATGAATTCATATACTAAATTCTCCTCTCAAAAGCAAAGAGCTTTAGCACCCAAAATAAGAGCTTTGTATGGATTTGGCATTATTTAAAAAAAAAAAATTAAAACAATATAGTGTGGGAAATAATTCCAAAACCTACCCCCATATGTTGAGTCTTAAAGACTCGACATATACTATTCATGCGTTTTATTTGTCGAGTCTTTAAGAATTGGCATGTACTGTTCATGCGTTGTATATGTCAAATCTTCAAGACTCGACATGTACTATTCATTCAACACTCGACATACCATGTCGAGTTTTCAAAACTGGACATATGTGGGTCAGTTTTGAAATTATTTTCCTTATTGTGTAGTTTTATTTTTTTTAAAATTAATGTAAAATCCGTACATGTCTTCCCAAAATAATTTAGACACTAAACTAACTTTTTAACCTAATATTGAATAAGACTGTGATCATATAAGCTTTTTAGCAAATCAACTTACAATTTCATTTGAGACCAATATTTTATACGGTTCACTCATAACTAGAACTACAAAACTTTTGTCCCCTTCACAATCATAATGTTTAAATCAATTAGCTCCATATAATGCCTAAAGTGAACCCCACTGGAAAAGATAGTAAGTTTCCCTCATCCCTTTTTTTTTCCAAACTTTAACCAACAATTCATGTGCCGTTATCGCATACGAACTTATCTAAGCATGATCAATCTCTAAAATATCTTATCATCTGCCTTCATCGACTCCATGAACCAAATTTGAGGCCTATAACATTTCTAAGATAAATAGATCTATACTCATAAGCTTAGCATAACCGATCCTCTAGTAATCGAGTCAATGATTTGATTGCCGAAAGAAATATAACCTACTAAGTAATAATGCTAAAATGTCCATAATTTGATGTCTAGTGATAGCCTTTTTCCTATTTGTTGTTTTTCTTTTTCCTTTTTTTTGCTACACTAATGATATTGTTATTTCCCTATAAGGAACTTATCATCCCGCAATCTTTTCATACTAGTAAGTCAACTCCACTCTATGAAACCATCGTGCTCCACACCTTGATCCTATGGCAACCAAAATCCTAAAAGTCTATTTTCTCACATAGAAAAACCCTTCCCTCATAACTTCTCAATTTTGTATTCAATAGCTCAATCCAAATCTGACAAAGCACTTCTAATTTTCAATCTAGTCTATTTAGAAGCCACCAAATCAATATATCCAATCAAGTTAGAAAACAAATATAAATAGTTTGATTGACTCCAACTTACACCTCATAGATGAAAGAATACAAAAAAATGTGTTTGCCATCCTAACATGCAACCATAAGGGAAAATCAACTAATCTCTCATCCTAATTATACCAATTACATATAAGACATACAAAATTGCCTCACGATCAATTTATTCCTATTCTTACACTGCACCAATCACAACGCACTCTTTAGCTATTATCTCAAGAACACTTCGACATTGGTAGGAGTTAAGCACCACCAATTTCAGTGCATAAAGGAGAGGATATAAAGATAAAATTTACCTTGACATTAGAACATAAGAATTTTACACGGAAGTTGCCTCTTGAAATAGGCTTCCATATTACTAATTTCCATCATTGCATAGCTATGAAATCCTTTGGAATGTTCAGACTTAATACAAGCCTATTCTTCATGACATGAAAGAGATCTCATGGGAACATGACATACAAAACTTAGTTGTTGCATCAAGCATCTATTTAAAACGCAATACTAGCACCATTATATAAATACATACATCTATACCAACATCTTTCCCGAAAAGAATTATCCAAACTAATTTCGTAGAACAGGTATGCTTGACCTACATAAATGCCTACATAAATGCCTAGATTGATTCTCAAGTCTGAATTTTTGTTCAACTCTACTTAACCTTAGTTCACGCGCTTTAATTTTATTTTTCAACCTGATGGTGAGTCCTATAATATTTTTGAATGAAGCACATCATATCTTTGACTTGCAGACATCTTTGTTCAATTTTATCTATTCCTATACTAAAATCTCCTCTAAAAAATCCAGAGTCTTAACACCGAAATTAGTTTAGGCACCAAACTAACTTTATTAACCTTATGTTGAATAAGACTACGATCTTATAAGTTTTTTAATAATTAACTTACAATTTCATTCGAGACTGATAGGGCATAAATTGGTATAATAATTATGGTTTATTTTGTTCTATTTTTGAATAAATATTACACTAATTATTGTATTTTATTATATTTTATATGTTAGGCATGATGGAGGAGACATGAAGAAAAATAAAGGAAAAATGAAGACGAATTTGGAAGCATGGAAGATTTGCAAATATATTGAATTTATTCCTAAATATTTGGGAATAAGAATTTTGGAAATTTCAAATCCTTGTAATTTTTTATTTAGTAGTTACCTAAAATTTAGGAGAATCTTCTCTTTAGAAATTAGATTAACTCACTCTTATATATAGAGGGTTACATTGTGCAATAAAAGGAGGGAAGAAGAGAGAGGAGCTGCCCCAAAGGGGGCAGTCCCCCACGACCAGCAATTAGATTATTTTTTTAGGTTTTGTCTTTTTGGGTCAGTTTTAGGAGATATTCTTTCCCAGCCGGCTGCTGCTCCTGGGAGGAAAAACAAGGAAGGGCTGTTGTACATTTTGGAAGAGGACTCTCACGGTTGCAGCAATATTCTTTCATTGTTGAACAATTTATTTTCAATCAAATTCATTATTTTAGTGAGTTTTTATTTTAATATGTCTTCATTCTAATTTATTTTCTCGTTAAAGGCTAGTTGAAACTTTGATTCATAATATTGTAAGATCTAAATGTGTTTATTCATTCATCAATCATAGGTATTTATTTAATTCTTGCGCTTCATGGATCATGATTTTTTAGCGTTATTGAATAGGTGGCCAATATTTAATAGACCTAGAATAATCTACAACTAATTAAAATGGCAAATCTGTAATTGTTTGTTGGTTTTAATAAAATGGTAATTGGTATTCGTGTCATGGGAATGACATTCGTGTCATGGGTTTAAATAATCTAATTTAAATGAACTCGATGTGTGTTTGTTAATTAGAATTGGGTCTCTCTAAATTTTAATACTGTTGAGACTTTCAATCCTAAGAGCTTCTCTAGGGTTGACTCTCGATTAGGAAAATAATTAACGAACTTCTCTTAATTATCAACAAAGTAAGGGGAGATTGGTCGTTGGGCGATTGTCGACGACTATAACCAATTTATTTATGCATTATTAAATTATCTTTGAATCAATGATCAATCGATTGAATCAAAGTAGAAACAAACCCTTCAACTAGATCAATTTATCTTGATTTTTATTCATTAAATTTTGCCCGATTTTACTTTGTCGTTTTGCTATTTCGATTTTAATTCTTTGTTTATTTAGATTTAGTAGTTAATTTAGTCAATTCAAAACCCCCAAATTTTATTTTAATTTTTATTTACCTTAAAAGAAATAAATCTCATTTTTTTCTGTGGATTCGACCCTACTTACCCTAAACTCGTCTTTCGTAAAGTAGCTAATTTATTTTTGGTTGTTTGACGACACACCAGAGACCAACATTTTATCCGGTTCACTCATAACTAGAACTAAAAAAGTTTTGCCCCCTCTTAAAATGTTTAAATCAATTGCCTTCACATATCACTTAAAATGAAGCCCTATCATAAAAGATAGTAAATTTCTCTAATCTTTTTTTTCCCCTTGAACTTTAACAAACAACTCATGCACCTTTACCACATAGGAACTCATATAAAGATGATCAATGTCTCAAAAAGTCTTATGATCTACATTCCTTAATGAACCAAATTCGAAGCATATGACATTTCTTAGATGAATGGAACTATACTCATAAGCCTAGTATAACTGATCCTCTAGTAACGGATAAATGATTTAAATCTCATAAGAAAGAAAAGCTACCAAGCAATAATGCTAAAATGTCCAACCTAGTGATAACCTATTTCCTATTCATTGTTTTTCTTTTTTTCCATTTTTTTTTTTTACTATACCAATTATATTGTTATTTTCCTATAAGGAACTCATAATCCATCATTCTTTATCAGACCAACAAGTCAACTCCATTGTATGAAACTATGTGCTCCACACCTTGATCCAAATCAAACAAAATACTAAAAACCTATTTCCTCTCTTGGAAAAATCCTTCCCTCATAACTTCTCATTATGCATTCAAAACCTTGATCCAAATCTAACCAAACTTTTCTAAATTTTGATATAGTCTATTTAGAAGCCACCATATCAATAGTTACAATGAGTAAGAAAACAAATATAAGTAGTTCAATTGACTATAATTTACACCTTATAGACGAAAAATACAAAACAATGTTTTGCTCCTTCACACCTTTTTAGCAAATCAACTTACGATTTAAATCAAAACCAACATTTTATCCGGTTCACTCGTAACTAGAGCTACAAAGTTTTGCCTCCTTCACACTCAAAATGTTTAAACCAATTACCTCCATAAATAACCTAAATTGAAGCCTACCGAAAAAGATAGTAAATCTCTCAACCTTTTTTTTTTCCCAAAATTTAACGAACAATTCATGCACTATGATCACATAGGAACTCATAAGGATGATCATTATCTCATAAAATCTAACCATCTACATTCCTCAACTCAATGAACCAAATTCAAATCCAATAACATTTCTCAGATGAATAGATCTACACAAATATATCCTAGCAGAAGCAATCCTCTCATAATGGAGTAAATGATTAGATTGTTGTAAGAAAGATAAGCAATTAAACAATAATGATAAAATGTCCTTAATTTAATGTCTAACGACAGTCTTCTTCGTATCCGTTGTTTTTTTTTACCCTTTTTCTGCTACCCCAATTATATTTTATTTTCTTATAAGGAACTCATCATTCGGCATTCTTCATCAGACCAGCAAGTCAACTTCACCCTATCCATCATGCTTCACACCTAAATTCAAATCATCCAACTTTTAGTAGAAAAAAAACTTCCCTAACTTCTCACTTTGTAATCAACACCATGACCGGAATCTAACCAAATCTAAAATGGACCTCGAGGGAACATAACATACAAAACCTAGTCGCTACATCAAGCATCTGTTTAAAATGCAGTAATAGTAGCAGTATATGAATACCAACATTTTCTTTCAAAAGGATTATCCAAATTAATTATATAAAACAAGTATGCTTAACCTATATAAATATTTGCATAAATACCTAGATTGATTTTCAAAGTATGCATTTTTGTTCAAGTTATACTCAACCTTGCTTTTGACCTTACTTCACACATTCTAATTTCATTTTTCAACCTGATTGTTAGTCCCATAATCCTTTTAATGAAGGACATCATTTGTTTAGCCTATTATTCTATGCAAGCACCATCGTTCAATTTTATCTATTCTTACAATAAAATCTCCTCTCAAAATTCAAGAGTCTTAACACCCAAAATATTTAAGGCACTAGACAAACTTTGTTAACCTAATGTTGAAAAATGCTATCATTATATAAACTTTTTAGCAAATCAACTTACGATTTCATTCGAGACCAACATTTTATCCGGTTTACTCCAAACTAGAACTATAAAAGTTTTGCCCCTTCCCTCACAAAATGCTAAAATCAATTACCTCCATATTTTACATTAAATGAAACCCAATATAAAAGATAGTAAATATCCCTCAACCCCTTCTTTCAAAATTTTAACCAACAATTCATGCAACATTATCACATAGAAACTCATATAAGGACGATCAATTTCTCAAAAAAATATTTTCATCTACATTCCTCAATTAAAAGAACCAAATTTGAAGTTTATGAAATTTCCGAGATGAATAGATCTACACGTAACTCCAGAAAAACTGATCCTCATGTAATGGAGTAAATGATTTGGTTGCCGTAAGAAAGATAAGCTGCTAAACACTAATACTAAAATATCCATAATTTGATGCCTAGAGATATAGCTTTTTTCGATTTGTTGTTTTTCTTTTTCAAATTTTTTACCACACCAATGATGTTATTTTTTTTCCCCACAAGGAACTCATCATCCTAAATTCTGTCAACTCAACTCTATGAAACCATCGTAATCCACACCTTGATCCAAATCAACCAAAATCCTAAAAGCCTATTTCCTCTCATAGAAAAACCATACCCTCATGCCTTCTCACTTTGCATTCAACACCTCGATCCAAATCTAACCAAATCTAAAAGAAACCTCAAGGGAATATGACATACAAAACCTAGTTGTTGCCTAAAGCATCCATTTAAAATGCTATACTATTGCAATTATAAAAATACCTACATTTGTACCAACATCTTCCACCAAAAGGATTATCCAAACTAATTATGTAAAACAAACATGCCTAACCTATATAAATAATTACATAAATACCAAGATTGATTCCCTAAGTTTGAATTTTTTTCCAAGTATACTTAATCTTGCTTTCGAACTTACCTCCCTTACTCTAATTTCATTTCTCAACCTGATTGTTACAATCATAATCATTTTTTATGAAGGACATCATATCATTGACCTATTATTCTACGCAGGCACCATCGTTCAATTTTATCTATCCTTATACTAAAATCTCCTCTCAAAAGAGTCCTAACATCTAAAATAGTTTAGACATCAAACTAGCTTTGTTCACCTAATGATGAAAAAATCTATGATCATATAAACTTTTCAGCAAATCAGCTTCCAATTTCATTCGAGACCAACATTTCATTCGGTACACTCATAACTAGAACTATAAAAGCTTCTCCCCCTTCGATCTCAAAATGTTTGAATCAATAACCTCCATAAATTACCTAAAATGAAGCCCACCATAAAAGATAGCAAATTTCTCTCAATTGGTTTTTTCCCAAAACTTTTAACCTATAATTCGTGCACCATTATCACAAACGAACTCATAAAAAGGATGATCAATCTCTCAAAAAATCTTATTATTTACATTCCTTAACTCAATGAACCAAATTCCAAGCATATAACATTTCTCAAATAAATAGATCTATACCCATAAGTCTATCATAACTGATCCTCTTGTAATGGAGGAAATGATTTGATGGACGGGAGAAAGATAACCTACTAAGCAATAATGCTAAAATGTCCATAATATGATGCCTAGGGATAGACTTTTTCTGATCTATTGTTTTTCTTTTTCCCCTTTTTTAAAACCAATGATATTATTATTTTCCTCAAAGGAACCAATTGTCCCGCATTCTTTATCAAACTAATAAGTCAACTCCACTATATGAAACCATGGTACTCCACACCTTGATCCAAAACAACTAAAATCCTAAATGCCTTTTTCCTCTCATAGAATAATCCTTCTCTCATAACTTCACACATTGCATTCAACAATTCGATCAAAATCTAACCAATCCATAAATTACCCAAAAAGAAGCCCATCATATAAGATAGCAAATTTCTCCCGACCATTTTTTTGTTTGAACTTTAGCCAACAATTCATGCACCATTATCATGTACAAACTCATACAAGGATGATCAATCTCTCAAAAAATCTTATCATCTGCATTTCTCAACTCAATGAACCAGATTTCATCCCAGTAATAGTTCTCAACTAGAACTACAAAAGCGTTGCCCCCTTCACACTCAAGAGTGTCAACAAATAACCTAAAATGAAGCCTACCATAAAAGGGAGCAAATTTCTCTCAACCATTTTGTTTCATTACTTTAACTAACAATTCATGCACCACTATCACATACGAATTCATATAAGGATGATCAATCTCTCAAAAAAAAAATATTATCATCTATGTTCTTCAACTCAATGAATCAAATTTCAAGACTAAAACATTTATCAACTAGAACTGCAAAAGCTATCCGTAAAATATGTGTCGAGTTTAGTTGAGAAGATAATTTTATATAGAAATAAGTGGCGTAAGAGAATCGGAATCAGTTAAATCATCTATCTTATTATTTTAAGTTTCTATCGATAGTTTATTTTTTTTTATTATTATTTTTTTATATTTTAGTGTTACTTTCTTTATTTTTACTTTTAAATTTTAACTTTATTTTTTAATTTTTAATTTTTAATTTTTTTCTTCTCAACAATATTTGTGCCTCAAACGATCGACCCCAAAATTTAGAATTAAATCTCAACTTTTTGTTGTTGTAATTGTAAAAGCTTTGCCCTCATTTACTTTCAAAATGTCCATAAATTACCTAAAATGAATCCCACCAAAAGAGATAGTAAATTTCTCCCAAATATTTTTTTTTCCTTAACTTTAACCTACAGTTCATGTACTATTATCACATATGAACTCATATAAGGATGATCAATCTCTTAAAAAATCTTACCATCTATGCTCCTCAACTCAATGAACCAAATTCCAAGCCTATAACATTTATCAAATGAAGAGATCTATACCCATAAACGTAGTATAACCGATCCTCTTATAAGGGAGGAAATGGTTTGATTGTTGTAAGAAAGATAAACTACTAAGCAATAATACAAAAATATCCATAATTTGATGCCTAGTGATAGCCTTTTTCCTATTCATTGTTTTTCTTTTCCCTCTTTTTACCACACCAATGATACTACTATTTTCCTTAAAGGAACTATAGAAACCTTTTTGACTCCACAGATAAATTGCCCTTCTAGCCTGAGTGTGGAACTGGAGTTGTGGCATCTGCTAGGTCTTCGTTGATGAGATGACCTGCAAAAAACTTGTTAAAGGTGACTCCGACTGTAGAAATTCCGACGCTCAAAGTCAGAAAGAGTAGTCGAGAGACAGAAAACAGACTGAATAGAGTCTTAGAGTAGCCCTATGTAGTCTCTAGGTGATATGTGCGATGTTGCAGTACATAACTTTACGAGTTGCCTGTACATAATATATATAACATGTGCGTACATGGCAAACTTCTTGCTCGAGAGAGTAGAAACCCCAGTTATCTTATGGAGAGATCACTAGAGATCTTCCAAGATTTGAGGGAGTGTTGTCAAAGATCTTTAGGAGATGGATCCTATAGCTTAAGGGAAATTCAAGTTATCATGGAGATTCTCTTCCTTATCCAGAGAGATTATGAATCTCGGGTGATCATGATCTTGATT
Source organism: Dillenia turbinata (assembly GCA_037126225.1). Lineage (NCBI taxonomy): Eukaryota > Viridiplantae > Streptophyta > Magnoliopsida > Dilleniales > Dilleniaceae > Dillenia > Dillenia turbinata. Next base: position 1,199,471 of record JBAMMX010000015.1, read on the forward strand.
TGTTGGGTGGAGATGTTACACGGTGGGGGACCATTCAGTAACAGCCGAAAGATTGATAGTAGACGAGAGGCATAAGTGAGAGTGTTTGACTGAGAGTGTTGGACCGAGAAAGCAAACCTTCGACCGATTAGTAGTCGAGAATGCTAGAGCTCAATCATTTCGAGTGTTTAGGGTTTGAAGAATTTGTGAAAAACTTACCATGCATGCACATGTTATATATATTAAGTAGAGGCAACCCGCAAAGGTATATTCTACAACCCTACATATATCACAGAGACTACACAAAACTACTCTTAAGACTACTCAATTTGTTCTCTCTCTCTCAACTGTTTTTTCTGACTTAAGTGTCAGAGTTTCCTCCATTGGAGCCACCTCCGTTGGAGCAATACTAGTAACATAATATCAACGTAAAAGGATTATCAAAATTAATTATGTAAAACAAATATGCTTAACCTATATAAGTACCAAATAAATACCTAGATTGATTCTCCAAGTTTGAACTTTTGTTCAAGCATACTTAACCTTGCCTTCTACATTACTTCATGCATTCTAATTTTATTTTTCAACCTGACTGTATATCCCATAATCCTATTTAATGAAGGACATCATATATTTGACCAATTGTTTTACGTCGGCAGTTTTGTTCAATTTTATCCATTCCTGTACCAAAATCTACTCTCAAAAATCAGGTCTCAACACCCAAAATAGTTTAAGCACCAAACTAACTTTGCTAACATAATATCTAAAAATACTTTGATCATATAAAAACTCTTTAGCAAATTAGCTACTAACCAACATTGCTAAAATGACCACAATTTGAGTGATAGCTTGTTTCCTATTCATTGTTTTTCCTTTTTCCTTTATTTGCTACACCAATGATAATATTATTTTCCTATAAGGAATTCATCATCCTGCATTTTTTATGAGACCAACTCAACTCCACTATGAAACCCTTGTGCTCCACTCCTTGATCCAAATCAATCAAAATACAAAAAAGCCTATTTTTTCACAAATAAATGCCCTACCTCATAACTTCCCACTTTGCATTCAACACCTGGGTCCAAATCTAACCAAATCAAAAGTAGAACCGGAGGGAACATGACATGCATAACCTAGTTGTTGCGTCAAGCATTCATTTAAAATACAAAACCAGCTCCTTTATATAAATATCTACATTTATACCAACCTCTTCTATTGAAAGGATAATCCAAACTAATTTTGTAAAACAAGTATGCTTAACCTATATAAATACCTACATAAATACCTAGATGAATTCTCAAGTTTGTATTTCTCTTCAAGAATACTTAAAACTTGCTTTCGACCATATCTCGCACATTCTAATTTCATTTTTCAACCTAATTTTTAGTCCCATAATCCTTTTTAACGAAGGATATCATATCTTTGACCTATTATTCTACGCAGGTAACTTTGTTCAATTTTATCTCTTCCCCTACTAAAATCTCCTCTCAGAAGTCAAGAGACTTAACACCCAAAATAGTTTAAATGCCAAATTCATTTTGTTAACCTAAAGTTGAAAAATACTATGATACTCACAAAACTAGAACTACAAAAGTTGCTCCCTTCTCTCAAAATGTTTAAATTAATTACTTCTATATATTACCTAAAATGAAGCCCACGATAAAAGATAGTAAATTTTTCTCATCTCTTTTTTTCCGAACTTTAACCAACAATCCATGCACCATTATCTTATTAGGAACTCGTATAAGGATGATCAACCTCTTAAAAAATCTTATCATCTACATTCCTCAACTCAACGAATCAAATTAGAAGCTGATGGCATTTCTCATATGAATAGGTCTATACTCATAAATCTAGCATTACTGATCCTCTTGTAATGGAGTAAATGATTTGGTTGTCATAAGAAAGATAAGCTACTGAGTAATAATGCTAAAATGTCCATAATTTAATACCTAATGATAGCCTTTTTCCAATTTGTTGTTTTTCTTTCTCTCTCTCTCTCTTTTTTTTTTTTTTTGCTACACCAATGATATTGTTATTTTCTTATATGGAACCTATCATCTCGCATTCTTTATGGAACCTATCATCTCGCATTCTTTATGAGACCAACAAGTCAACTCCACTCTGTGAAACCATCATGCTCCACACCTTGATCCAGCTTATTTTCTCTCAAAGAAAAGCTGTTCCCACATAACTTCTCACTCTGTAATCAACATCTCAATCCAAATCTAACCAAATCTAAAAGAGACCTCGAGGGCACATGACATACAAAACCTAGTTGTTGCATGAAGCATCCATTTAAACTATAATACTAGGTTCATTATATAAATATCTACATTTATATCAACATTTTCCCCCTTTTTTTAACACCAATGATATTATTATTTTCTTCAAAGGAAACTTATCATCACGCATTCTCGAAAAATTCAATCATCTACACCAAATTCCCAGTCTATAACATTTCTTGAGTAGACCTACAAAAGCCTTGCCTCCTTCACTCTCAAAAATGTCCATAAATTACCTAAAATGAAGCCCACCATAAAAGGTAGTAAATTTCTCTCACCCGTTTTTTTCCCGAACATTAACCAACAATTTATGCACCATTATCACATACAAACTCATATAGGGATGATCAATCTCTCAAAAAAATTTATCATCTATGTTCCCCAACTAAATGAACCAAATTCTAAGCCTATAACATTTCTCAACTAGAACTACAAAAGTTTGCCCCCCTTCACTCTCAGAATGTCCATAAATTACCTAAAATGAAGCCCCCCAGAAAAGATAGTAAATTTCTCTCAACCGATTTTTTCCCGAACTTTAGCATACAATTCCTGCACCATTGTCACATATGAACTCATATAATGATGATCAATCTCCCAAAAACAATCTTATCATCAACATTCCTCAACTCAATGAACCAAATTCCAAGCATATAACAATTCTCAAATGAATAAATCTATACCCATAAAAATAGCATAGCAGATCCTCTTTTAATGAAGTAAAAAAAATTTGATTTTTGTACGAAAGAAATGCTACTAACCAATAATGCTAAAACGTCCATAATTTGATACTTAGTGATAGCCTTTTTCCTCCCCATTGTTTTTCTTTTACCCCCCTTCTACTACTCCAATGATATTATTATTATCCTAAAAGGAACTTATCATCGTCCATTCTTTATCAAACTAGTAAGTCAACACCACTCTAAGACAATTGTACTCCACAGCTTGATCCAAAACAACCAAAATCCTAAAAGCCAATTTCCCCTCATAGAAAAACTCTTCCCTCTTAACTTCTCACTTTGCAATCAACACTTCAATCATAATCAAAGCAAAACTAAAATGTCCATAAATTACTTAAAATGAAGCCCGCCATAAAAGAAAGTAAATTTCTCTCGACCCTTTTTTTCCAAACCTTAACCTACAATTAGTGCACAAACGAACTAAGCAATCTCTTAAAAAAATCTTATTATTTACATTCCTCAACTCAATGAACCAAATTCCAAGCCTATAATATTTCTCAAATAAATAGATCTATACCCATAACTCTATCATAACAAATCCATTTGTAATCGAGGAAATGATTTAACAGAGGGAAGAAAGATAATCTACTAAGCAATAATGCTAAAATGTCCCTAATTTGATGCCTAGAGGTAAAATTTTTCCAATTTATTGTTTTTCTTTTCCCCTTTTTGCTAAACCAATGATATTATTATTTTCCTAAAAGGAACTAATCATCCTACATTCTTTATCAAACCAGTAAGTCAACTCCACTATATAAAACCATGGTACTCCACACCTTGATCCAAAACTGCCAAAATCCTAAAAGTCTTTTTCCTCTCATAGAAAAATCCTTCCCTCATGACTTCACACATTGCATTTAACATTTCGATCAAAATCTAACCAAACTAAAATGTCCATAAATTACCCAAAAAGAAGCCCACTGTAAATTTCTCTCAACCGTTTCCTTTGTTTTTCAAAACTTTAACCCACAATTCATGCACCATTATCAGATGAGTATAGATCTTTTTTGACTCCACAGGTAAATTGTCCTTCTGGCCCAAGTGTGGAACTAGTGTTGTGGCATCTGTTGAATCTTTGTTAATGATATGACTTGAAAAAAACTCGTCGGAGGTGGCTCCGATGGCGAAAGCTCTGATACTCAAGTTAGAAAAATCGGTTAAAAGAAAGAACAGACTGAGTAGACTCTTAGAGTATATCTGTGTAGTCTTTTTGTGATATGTGCAGTGTTGTCATGCATACCTTTATGAATTGCCTCTACTTAATATATATAGTATGTGCGTTCATGACAAGTTTCTTGCTCGACGGTGTAGAAACCCCATTTATCATATGGAGAGACCGTCGGAGATCTTTCGAGATTTGAGGGAGTGTCATCAAAGATCTTTAAGAGATTTAGGATCTTATAATTTAAGAAAAATTCAAATCGTCACGGAGATTCCCTTCCTTATCAGGAGAGATCACGAATCTCGAGTGATCATGATTTTGATTGTTGGGCGGAGACGTTACACGATGAGAGATCATTCAGTAGTGGTTAAAAGGCTGACAGTGTACCGAGAGAGCGAGCCTTCGACTAAGCAGTGGCCGAGAGTGCTTGAGCTCGATTATTTTGGGGTGTTTACTGAGAGATCACTTAGTGGTATGTAGACTTTATAGTTATAAGCATGTAGGCCATGTACCATCACTTGCCCCCACTCCTAATGTTAGTTTAAAGAAATGGCATTAGGAGTAATTGTGAAAGGTTATGAGTCAAAGAAATGGAATAAGCTCGAAAGTCAAGTATTAAATATGAGACGTGATATTTTAAGTTTCACGAATTTTCTTAGACACGCCTTTTATCGTGTGATTTGCAATTAGTTATGGGCGTTTCAACATTTATATTGTCATCTGTTAGCTTTTTTGTGACAGAGAGAGAGAGAGAGAGAGTCTATACCAACAGACAATTGGTTAGCAGGTAGGTCGTTGTGCCCTTTAACCAAGATCACAAATTCGACTCGCGACTTGGGTATGGAGTCGACTACATTGGGAGTTAGATCTTGCATGTGATACATTTGCTGGTGCAGAGCCAAAAGATTGGGTGCAGAACGTATGAGGCGTAGAGCTAAGAAAGTGAGTCGTGTCTACTAGGTGCGAGTTACATCCCGTATGTGACACGTTTGGCAGCGCGGAGCTGAGAGATTAGCTGCGAAACCCATATGAGGTATAAAGCTAAGAGAGTGGATTGTGCCAACCCACCGCAAGTTACATCCCCTGTGTGACACATTTGGTGGCATGGAGCAAAGACATTGGGTGCGGAACCCATAGGAGGTGTAGAGCTAAGAGTGTGGTTCGCAACTACACGGTTGGGAGTTACATCCCATATCTGACACATTTGACGGTGCGGAGCCGAGACATTGAGTGTGGAATCCATGTGATGCACATAGCCAAGAGAGTGGGGCCTTGCCTATTCGGTCGTGACTTACATCCCGTATGTGAAGTGTAGTGCCGCGAATTCGAGAGATTGGATGCGGAACCTATATGAGGCGTAGAATTGAGAGAGTGGGCCGTGCCTACCAGATCATGAGTTACATCCCTTATGTGACATGTTCGGTGGTGCAGAGCCGAGAGATCAGGTGTGGAACGCAAATGAAGCATAGACCCAAGAGAGTGGATCGTGCCTATCCGGTCAAGAGTTACATTCTGTATATAACACATTTAGAAGCACAAAGCCGAGAGATTGGGTAAGGAACTCATGTGAGGCGTATAGTCGAGAGAGTGGGCCATGCCTACGTAGTCAGGAACTACATCCCATAAGTGACACGTTAAAGGGCGCAAACCTGAGGGTGGATGCGAAACCAATGTGAGGCGTATAACTCAGAGAGTAGGTGGTGCCTATCCAGTCGGAAGTTACATCTCTTCTGTGACACGCCAAACGGCGCGAAGCTCAATGGTTGGGTGTAGAACCTATGTGAGGCGTATAGCAGAGAGAGTAGGCCGTATTTATCTGGTCAGGAATTATATCCCTTATGTGACGTTTGACGGCACGGAGCCGAGAGATAGGCTATGGAACCCGTATGAGGCGTAGAGCTAAGAGAGTGAGTCGTACCTATCCGTTGGGAGTTACATCCCGTATATGACACGTTTGGCGGCGCGGAGCTGAAACATTTTGTATGGACCCCATATGGGGTGTAGAATCAAGAGAGTGGGTCATGGCAATGCAGTCGGGAATAATGTGACACATTTGACTGTGCGGAGCGAAGCGATTGGGTGTGGAACCCATGTAAGGCGTATAGCCAAGAGAGTGTGTCGTGTTTACCCAATCGGAAATTACATCTTGTATGTGACACGTTAATAGGTGCGGAGCCATTGGGTGCAAAACCCCAACACCATGACCTTTCACAACTACTCCTAATATCACTTTTCTGAACTAAAATTAGGAGTGGGGGAAAATGATGATACATGGCCCACAAGCCCATAACCATAAAACCCACAAACCACTTGTGGTCTCTCGATTAACATCCGAAATGACCTAACTCCAACAATCTCGGCCACTGCTTGGTCGAAAATTCGCTCTCTCAGTTCAACACTCATGGCCGGACACTCTCACTTATGTCTCTCGTCCACTATCGGCCGCTACTGAATGGTCTTCCACCATGTAACGTCTCCACCCAACAAATCAAGATCATGATCACTCGAGATCTGTTCTCTCACCCAAAAAAGAAGGGAATTTCCATGATAACTTGAGTTTCCTTAAGTTATAAGATTTAATCTCCAAAAAATATTTTAACGGTCCATCAAATCTCGAAAGATCTCCAACGATATCTCCATAAGATAACTAGAGTTTCTACACATTTAAGCAAGGAACTTGACATACACGCACATGTTATATATATTAAGTAGAGACAACCCACAAAGGTATATTCTACAACCCTGCACATATCACACAGACTACACAAAGCTACTCTAAGGCTCTACTCAATCAGTTCTCTCTCAACCACTCTTTCTGACATGAGCTTCAGAGTTTTCTCCGTCGGAGCCACTTCTGATGGGTCTTTTGCATCTCATCTCATCAACGAAGACCCGGTACACACCACACCACCAGTTCCACACTCGGGCCTGAAGGACAGTTTACCTGTGGAGTCAAAACAGATTTCAATAGACTTATCATCATGCATTCTTTTTCAAACCAATAAGTCAACTTCACTCTATAAAGCCATTGTACTTCATGCCTTGTTCCAAAACAACCCAAAATCCTAAAAGCCTATTTCCTCTCATAGAAAAACACTTCCATCATCACTTCTCACTTTGCATTCAACACTTCGATCAAAATCTACCCAAAACTAAAAAAGACCTCAAGGGAACAAGAAATACAAAACCTAGTTATTGCATTAAGCATCTTTTTAAGAAGGAATATTAGCGACATTATATCAACATAAATACAAACATTTTCCACTAAAAAGATTATTCAAACTAATTATGTAAAACAAGTATACTTAACTTATTTAAATACCAGCATAAATACCTAGATTGATTCTCTAGGTCTGAACTTTTGTTCAAGTATACTTAACATTGCCTTCGACCTTATTTCATGCATTCTAATTTCATTTTTCAATCTAATTGTTAGTCCTATATTACTTTTTAATGAAGGACTTCATATCTTTGACCTACTATTCTACATAGGCACCTTTGTTCAATTTTATCCACTCTTATACTATAATCTGTTATCAAAACCCAAGAGTCTTAACATCAAAAATAGTTTACACACCAAACTGGCTTTGTTAACCTCATGTTGAATAAGACTATGATCAGATCAGCCTTTTAGCAAATCAACTTCCAATTTCATTTGACACCAATATTTTATTCGATTCACACATAACAAGAACTACAAAAACTTTGCCCCCTTTCAACCTCAAAATGTCCGTAAATTACCTAAAATTATGATCATAAAAGATTGTAAATTTCTCTCATCCGTTTTTTCTCTGAGCTTTAACCAACAATTCATGCACCGTTATTATATATGAACTCATATAAGTATGATCAATCTCTCAAAAAATCTTAGCATCCACGTTCCTCAACTCAATGAACCAAATTCCATGTCTATAACATTTCTCAAATGAATAGATCTATACCATAAGCCTAGCATAACTGATCCTCTTGTACTGGAGTAAATGATTTGATTGTTGTAAGAAAGATAAACTACTAAACGATAATAATAAAATGTCCATAATTTGATGTCTTGTGATAGTGTTTAACCTATCACTTATTTTTCTTTTCCCCCCTTTTTTGCTAAACCAACGATATTATTATTTTCCCAAAAGGAACTTATCATCTTGCATTTTTTATCAAACTAGTAAGTCAACTCCTTTCTATAAAACCATTGTACTACACACAATGATCTAAAACAACCAAAATCCTAGAAGCTTATTTCCTCTCATAGAAAAACCATTCCCTCATAAATTCTCACTTTACATTTATCACTTTGATCAAAATCTAACCAAAACTAAAATAGACCTCAAGGGCACAGGACATACAAAACCTAGCTTTTACATCAAGCATCCATTTAAGAAGCCATCCTAGCAGCATTATATCAACATGAATACCAACATCTTCTACCACAAGGATTATCGAAACTAATTATGTAAAACAAATATGCTTAACCTATATAAGTAGCAAAATAAATACCTAGATTGATTCTCCAAGTCTGAACTTTTGTTCAAGTATACTTAACCTTGCTTTCTACATTACTTTACGCATTCTAAATTAATTTTTCAACCTGACTGTTTGTCCTATAATACTTTTTAATGAAGGACATCATATCTTTGACCTATTATTTTACGCAAGCAACTTTGTTCGATTTTATCCATTCCTATACCAAAATCTACTCTCAAAAACCAAGAGTCTTAAACACCCAAAATAGTTTGAACACCAAACTAACTTTGCTAACATAATATTTAAAAAAATACTTTGATCATATAAACTCTTTAGCAAATCGACTTATGATTTCTCTCGAGACCAATATTTTATCCAGTTCACTCAAAACTAGAACTACAAAAACGGTGCCCCTTCACTATCAAAATGTTTAAATCAATTACCTTCATATATTACCTAAAATGAAGCCCACCAATAATAAACTTCTGATTTCATTTGACACCAATATTTTATTCGGTTCACTCATAACTAGAGCTACAAAAACATTGCACCCGAAAAATTCAGCACTATTACCATATAGGAACACGTATAAGGATGATCAATCTCCCAAAAAATCTTTTCTATGTTCTTAAACTCAATGAACCAAATTCGAAGCCAAAGACAATTCGCAAATTAATAGATCTATACACATGAACCTAGCATAACTAATCCTCTTGTAATAGAGTAAATGACTAGGTTATCAAAATTGCAAGGAATTCACAAGATCCAACTCAAGTTCCAGTTGGACTGGTGATAAAGGCTCGAGTTAAAAGGTTCAAAGAAGCACTGAATAACTTAATTCAAAGGATTTTACAATAAGAAATTGGAGCCCAAATGAACAAAGAACCAAAAAGGGCCTTAATTATGCTCATACAAGCCCAATTGAAAAAATAAAGGGTCCAAAACTACCCAAAACCAAGCGAGGATGAAAATAAAGAAAAATAGCAGCAAAACTTGATCAAAATAGCTTGATTTATTTAGTTTCCTAATTCTTCTTTATAGTTTATATTTTAATTTCTTATTTTTTTTAATTGTTTAGGAGTTACTAAATTTTTAGTTGTCAATTTAGTCTTTACCTTTAACCTATAAATAGGTCATTACACAATGTGTAAAATACAACTTATGACAACTTTGAGAGAATTAATAAAATTGTGAGAATTCTTCACACAAATCTTGTTCTTTTGAGAACTTTTGAACTTATTCAAGATAAGAGTCTTGTTTAGTTCTTTGACTTATCAATCTAGACTTCGAACCACCTAGGTTGTGGCGTCATTCATTCCATCTTTATACCAAGGTTCTTGTTCTAATGGGAAACAGGTCTAAGGTCATATACCTTAAATTCTTCCTCCTTTAGAGCAAGAGTTGAGGTCTTTAATTCCTCCGGTTCAAATAATTCATTGGGATGATTTTTAGATTAAATTAACTTGTTCGTGGGTTTTAGTGTTTGTATACCCAACGGGTTCACATCAGTTGGTATCAAAACTAATCCATATTTTTTTTCCTTCGAATTATTCTTGTGGGGGGATAGCTTCCATATTTTGCAAAATTGATAATTCTTCATTTTGTGATTTTGTTCAAATTTGGCAAGTTCTAAAGTGTTATTACCAAATTTGAATTAGAATTTTCTAAATTTTTTGGTTGAGACATGCTCGATGAATCTTTGAAGCATTTGACACCCCTACTAAAATTTTTTTTGTTAATAGCCTTAAACATCCAAAATAGTTTAGACGTCAAATTAATTTTGTTAACCTAATGTTAAATAATAATATGATACTCATAATTAGAACTACAAAAGATTCTCCCTTCACTATCAAAATTTTTAAATTAATTACCTTCACATATTACCTAAAATGAAGCCCACCAAAAAAGATAGTAAATTTCTCTCATCACTTTTTTTCCGAACTTTAACTAACAATTCATGCACCATTATCTTATAGGAACTCATATAAGGATGATCAATCTCTTAAAAAATCTTATCATCTGCATTCCTCAACTCAATGAATCAAATTAGAAGCCGATGATATTTCTCATATGAATAGATCTATACTCATAAACCTAGCATAACTGATCCTCTTGTAATGGTAAATGATTTGGTCATCATAAGAAAGATAAGCTACTGAGTAATAATGCTAAAATGTCCATAATTTAATACCTAGTGATAGCCTTTTTCCAATATGTTGTTTTTCTTTTTCTCTTTTTTTGCTACACCAATGATATTGTTATTTTCTTATATAGAACCTATCATCTCGCATTCTTTATGGGACCAACAAGTCAACTTCACTTTGTGAAACCATCGTGCTCCACACCCTAATCAAAATCAACCAAACTCCTAAAAGCCTATTTTCTCTCATAGAAAAGCTATTCCCACATAACTTCTCTCTCTGCAATCAACACCTTGATCCAAATCTAACCAAATCTAAAAGAGACCTCGAGGGCCATGACATACAAAACCTAGTTGTTACATGAAGCATCCAATTAAACTACAATACTAGGTTCATTATATAAGTATCTACGTTTATATCAACATTTTCTACTAAAAAGATTATCCAAATTAATTATGTAAAACATGTCTAACCAATATAAATATCTACATAAATACCTAAATTGATTCTCCAAAAAGTCTGAATTTTTATTCAATTATACTTAACCTTGGTTTCGATCTTACTTCACACATTCTAATCTTACTTTTCAACTTGATTGTTAGTCCTATAATTCTTTTTAATAAAGGACATCATATCTTTGACCTATTATTCTACAAAGACACCTTTGTTCAATTTTATCTATTCCTATACTAAAATGAAGCCCACCATAAAAGATAGTAAATTTCTCTCATCCTTTTTTCTCCTTACTTTAACGAACAATTCATGCACCATTATCACATAGGAACTCATATAAAGATGATCAATCTCTCAAAAAATCTTATCTACGTTCCTCAACCTAATAAACCAAATTCAAAGCCTATGACATTTCTCAGATGAATTGATCTTTACTCAGTCCTAGCAAAGCTCATCCTCTTGTCAGGGAGTAAATGATTTGATAGACGTAAGAAAGATAAGCTACTGAGCAATAATGCTAAAATGTCTATAATTTGATGCCTAGTGATAGCCTTTTTTCTATTCTTTGTTTTCTTTTCCCTTTTCTGGCTACACCAATAATATTATTATTTTTCATACAAAGAACTCATTATCCCGTATTCTTTATGAGATCAGCAAGTAAACTCCACTCTATGAAACTATCATGCCCCATACCTTATCCAATTCAACCAAAATCCTAAAAGTCTTTTTCCACTGATAGAAAAAACCCTTCCCTCATAACTTGTCACTTTGCATTCAATACCTCGATCCAAATCTAACCAAACTTTTCTGATTTATGGTCTAGTTTATTTAGAAGCCACCAAATCAATATATCCAATCAAGTCAAAAAACAAATATAGGTAGTTTGATTGACTGCAATTTGCACCTCATAGACGAAAGAATACAAAACAATGTGCCTGCTATCATATCATGCAACAATCAAGTAGAATCAACAAACGTCTTGTCCCAACTACATATAAGACATACTAAATTGCCTTATGATCAAATTATTCTTGTTCTTATACTGCTCCCTTCACAATGTTCTGTTTAGCTATCATCTCAAAGCAAGAATTGAGCACCACCAACTTCAGGTGGATATAAGAGAGGATATAAAGTTAGAATTTGTCTTGACATTATCACATAAGAATTTATAGGGAACTTACCTAGAAATTAGCTTTGATATTACTAATTATGTTCATTGCATAACTATGAAATCTTTTAGAATGTTCAAACTTGAAATTAGGCACCAAACTTTGTTAAACTAATGTTGTATAAAACTATGATCATATAAGTTTTTCAGCAAATCAACTTATGATTTCATTCAAGACCATCATTTCATCCGGTTCACTCAAAACTAAAAGTACAAAATTTTTGCCCCCCTTTACTCTCAAAACGTTTAAATCTATAAGCTCCATATATTATCTAAAATGAAGCCCACTCATAGAAAATTTCTCTCATCCATTTTTTACTAAAGTTTAACCAACAATTCATGCACCATTATCACATAAGGACTCATATAAGGATGAGCAATATCTCAAAAAATTTTATTATCTACGGTTCTCAACTTGGTGAACCAAATTCAAAACCTATGTCATTTCTTGGATGAATAGATCTATACTTACAAGTCTATTATAACTGATTCTCTTGCAATGGAGTAAATGATTTGGTTACCGTATGAAAGATAAGCTGCTAAGCAATAATGCTAAAATATGCATAATTTGATTCCTAGTGATAGCCTTTTTTCTTATTTGTTGTTCTATTTTTTTTTTTTTAACTACACCAACGATATTATCACTTCCTAGTAAATTCCATAAGCAGATCTAGGAATAGATTGATATTATCACTTCCTAACACCCAAGCACTAAAAGGACTCTAATGCACATGATCTAACCATCTAAGCTTTATTTTATCTTACTTTGGTTGGACGATCGCTAAATCCCCTCCCCTCCCCCCAAACTAGTAAGTCAACTCCACTATATAAAACCATGGGACTCCACACCTTGATCCAAAACAACCAAAATCCTAAAGGCTTTTTTCCTGTCACAGAAAAATGCTTCCCTCATAACTTCACACATTGCATTCAACATTTCGATCAAAATCTAACCCAAACTAAAATCTCCATAAATCATCCAAAAAGAAGCCCACCGCAAAAGATGGCCAATTTCTCCCAACCATTTTGTTTCGAACTTTAGCCAACAATTCATGTCCCATTATCACATACAAACTAATACAAGAATAATCAATCTCTTAAAAAATCTTATCTATGTTTCTTAACTCAATGAAATTCCAACCCTATAACAATTCTCAACTAGAACAACAAAAGTCTTGCCCCCTTCAAACTCAAAAGTGTCAATACATTACCTAAAAGGAAGCCTACTATAAAATGTAGTTAAATTATCTCAACTGTTTAGTTTCCGAACTTTAACCACATTTCGTGCACCATTATCACATCGAACTCAAATAAGGATCAATCTTAATAATAAAAAAAAAAAAAAAAAAAAAATCTTATCATCTTTGTTTCTCAACTCAATGAACCAAATTCCAAGCCTATAACATTTATCAACTGAAATTGCAAAAGTTATCAGTAAAAATATGAGTGTAAAGAGTTTAGTTGAGAAGATAACTTTAGATAAAAATAAGTGATATAGGAGAATCAGAACCAGTTAAATCATCTATCTTATTATTTTAAGTTTCTACCGATGGTTTATTTTTTTCTCTTTTTTTGTTATTTTATATTTATTTTTTAGTTTTTAATTTTTAATGTTATTTTCTTTATTTTTACTTTCAAACTTTGATTTTATTTTTTTTTTCCTCTCTACTATATTTGTCTCTCAAATGATCAACCACAAAATTTGAAATTAATCTCAATTTTTTGTTGTTGTTGTAACCACAGATGCTTTGCACTCTTTCACTCTCAGAATGTCCATAAAGTTCTAAAATGAATCCCACCAAAAAAGATAGTAAATTTCTCTCAACTGTTTTTTTCCCCAAACTTTAACCTACAATTCATGTACCATTATCACATATGAACTCATATAAGGATGATCAATCTCTCAAGAAATCTTTCCATCTATGCTCCTCAACTCAATGAACCAAATTCCAAACCTATAACAATTCTCAAATGAATAGATCTATACCCATAAGCATAGCATAACAGATCCTCTTGTAATAGAGTAAATAATTTGATTGTTGTAAGAAAGATAAGCTACTAAGCAATAATGCTAAAATGTCCATAATTTGATGATTATTGATAGACATTTTCCTATCCATTGTTTTTCTTTTCCCCCTTTTTGCTAAATCAACGATATTACTATTTTCCTAAAAGGAACTTATCATACCACATTCTTTATCAAACCAGTAAGTCAACTCCACTCTATAAAACCATGGTTCTTCACACTTTGATCCAAAACAACTAAAATCCTAAAAGCCTATTTCATCTCAAAGAAAAACCGTTCCTTTGTAACTTCATCTTCTCTCCTTCAAATTCTCCACCAAGCATATAGTATAGCAAACAGCTTCCTTAGTTTATTAACCTTCCTTACCATAAAACCAAATCAATCATTTGTTAATTTTATTTGTTAAAAAATTTCAACCAAGCCTCCTATACAACCACAGAAGAAAAAAAAAAAGATTTCCCATATCAATTCCGAAAATATATATATATATATATATATATATATATATATACCTTTTCCTTTGTGTGCATATCTAATTCAAATCTGCTGGTTTTAAAATTAGAATTATTGTTTCCAAAACATAATGGTGCATATCTAAATTTGTGTCTATAAAAAAAGATTATACATCAAAGCAATGGTCAACATAATAAATTTCCATGTTAATTGATAGTAGCAAAAAAAGTCAGAGAAAAGGCATTGAGATCTACAACTAGAAAATTCATATTTGCATAGACTAAACCTGATAGAAGTAGTAATACAAAAAACAAGAAAATGTAGTTTAAATTAAAGTGCAATAAAGTGCAACATACTGACCCTTTCCAGCAGTTGAAGCCATGCAGTTTTGAATTGATGAACACCTCGTTCAATACATGGATCCAGCCTGTGAGCTTTCTCAAAGGCATAAAACTGGCCTACAACCAAATATGCATATGCTGTCTATTAATTCGTTGTGTCAATAGGTTCATGGAAATACTATGATGCAAAATAGCGACATTTAAAATTTTAAGAAACAGAATTAAGCAGCACATGGTGGATGAGAGGAGATGTAAATCATTAAGTTAAAGTACTAAGGCAACTCACCATCTCCCATTAAGATCAGGAGGCACACGAATTCAAATCAAAAATTTAAAAAAAAAAATGACCGATGCATGATACTGAATAGCATTATTATTATTTTTTTAAAGATAAAATGTAATATCACTAAGTTTTGCCTATACATCAAAACGCATGCGATTCAGAAATGCATGTTGTTGGAACTTACTCCTGAACAAAGTCTCTCATAAACATTTCACACAATACAAACATTCCAAATTGTATGAAAACCCACTATTC
Organism: Dillenia turbinata; assembly: GCA_037126225.1. Classification (NCBI taxonomy): domain Eukaryota; kingdom Viridiplantae; phylum Streptophyta; class Magnoliopsida; order Dilleniales; family Dilleniaceae; genus Dillenia; species Dillenia turbinata. The sequence continues at coordinate 1,215,215 of JBAMMX010000015.1, forward strand.
AAAGAATCTATAAATTATTGAAAATGCATCTTCAGAGTACAAGGGAAAGAAACTCTAGCAACCCTAGGATCTTCAGAGTATAAGGGAAAGAAGAACAAGAAGAAATTCACAGAGATAAGATCAAGATTGTCCGGAAAAAAAAAATTAACAACAGAAAAAGAAGTTTAAACTTAAAGAAGAAGAAGAAGAAGAAGTCACCGAGATAAGCAACCCTAGGATTAGTGTTTTCAACTTCATTATCAACCCGAAGAATGGGAGCAAACATTCTAGAAAAGAAGAAGAAGAAATTGACGGAGATAAGATTAAAATTGTCCATTGAACAAACGTTCCAGGAAAAAAAAATCAACAGAAGGAAGATTAAACTTAAAGAAGAAGAAGAAGAATTCACCGAGATAAGCAACCCCAGGATAGTGTTTTCAACTTCATCGGCGACACGAAGAATGGGAGCAATCTCGACGGGTGAAGAAGGCACAACTTCACTGTCAAACATAGACTCTCCCAAGTTCCCAGCGGTGTGCGTCGGCGCAATCCGCCGCTGTGGCGGCTCCACATTTTCATAACTGCTCTACAACTCTCTGAAAAAAAAAAAGAAAAGAAAAGAAACTCTAACATTCACATTCACAGGTCTAAACTTCCTTTTCATAAGAGAACACAAAATGCATAAATAAATCTCTAGAGAGAGACACGGGAAGAAGAAAAAAAAAGCAAGATCGGTGAACTTGAAAACCTATGCAGGAGAGGCCGTTACGCTCACCAGAGGGTAGAGAGAGACATCGCAACTTCAAGAAACAGAGAGAGAGAGGTGATACAGACGGAGGTTTGAAAATTCTAAACGCGTTGTTACCTTTTTACTGATCTCGGTGCGTGTCCCGATTCCCAATACCTTTCTGACATTAATGCCCTCAATCCTTCTCGCATTAACATAACTGCCCTTCCCACCCGTTGGTTTTCTTTTTATTCCTCTATGCCATCCGTAACTTCTGAAACTTTTCATTTGTTAATTATCAATTCTTAATTAACATGATTATTATTACTTGAGAAAATATCTATAATGCCAATATTGATTATTTTTTTAAAAGTATTATGCGGGTTTTAGTTAATGCATTAATTGAGAAAAAAATTTCTTAAATATTTTTAAAATGAAAAATGTAATTCAGTTATTCAATAAAAAAGGAAAGAAAAATGAATTTTTACAAATTTATAGAAAAGAAAAGGGATTCATTTAATTAAAATTTTTTTGATCAAATTATTAAAATAAATTATAAAAAGGGATTATAATAAAAATACCTGGGTATGTAACAAAAGGGTTTGGGGAGTAATTTTATCCATTACACTTTAAACAAACTTTTTCAAAATTTTTGAACAAATCCACAAATTTCAAGGCAACAAATATGTTATAAATTTGAAATACTTATGACAATGACAACAAAAGTAACCGTTGGGTGTAATGGGTAAACCTTGTAAATTAAAATATATATATAATTTTTTCTTAACTAATAAATATTATAAATAAAATAAAATAAAATAATTATATTTATAAAAGACATTAGAGGATACAACTATATCGTACCAAGATTTGAAACAAACTACAGAATCAAAAAAAAAAAAAAAAAAAAAAAACCGATTCATGGTTCAAGCATATGAGAATTTAAAAAAGAAGCATTTTAAACCATGAATTTTAAAAAAGAAGCATTATGTGAATAAAAAATATTATTCACATAATGTGATTCAATTGTTTTATAAAAAAAAAAATTTAAAGGAGCAAAAAACATTTAATTTTTTTAAAAGAATTTCTTAAATGTTTTAGTGGCAAATCATAATTTTTAGGGTACAATTATAATTTTTAGAGAACAAATACTATTTAAAATTATAGTTTTTTACAATTTATATAGTAAAATGAAAAAGAGAAATCAGTTGGGGAAGGGTCTCCCTCAGCCACCGCCGCAGATTGCTAAAGATATTAAAATGTAATTATATTGTCCCAGAACATGTAAATGTGCTTAGATATAAAATAATTAATAATATTTCTTTCTATTAAATTAATCTTTTAAAAGGATAATAATTATATAAAATATTAGAGAAAATGATTCTAAATTCGAATTAGGCCAAACACAATTTACTCTATTTAAAATCCTCATATAATTGGAAAAAAAATCTAACATATCAATGAAATATTAAAATATAAAAAATTAATAACATGTCATTCTAGATGACAATTGAATGATTTTTGGTTGTTTTTGTTTTTTTCACTGTTGTCATTCTCTCTCTTTCTCTTTCTCTTTCTCTCTTTCTCACAAGGTCACCCATTTCAGAATTAGAGTTTCTCTCGTTTGACATTTACTTTTGGTATTCGTATCTATATAATCTAATCTAGTTAGTGGGCATTGTTTTAATTTTTGAAAAAGGTTAGAACGTCAAAGGTTGTTTTAAAATTTAGTAATTTGTTGGATTGAATAAAAGTTTCAATGTAGAGAGAGAGAGAGAGAGAGAGGAGCATAGTTAAAGAAACGGGGAGAGAAGAAAATGTCTGCTTGAAAAGAGAGAGAAAGCATTGCAAATTTGTGAGAGAGAGAGAGAGGCAAAAAGTGGGATAGTAGGAGAACAACACAGGAGGCGTGCTACCTCTTTTTAGACATAACTAGCATGCGGTGGTGGACACATAGTACAAGCAAGATATGTGTCGTAAAAAGAAATAATTAAAAATAATTATAATCTATTATATTTATAATATAGTTATCAAATTGTAAATAGCACAATTCAAAAATTAGATAAAAAGATAAAGAGAAAAAAAAATGCACAAAAAACTATGTTCAAAAAAACGAATGACTCAAGCAAAAAGAAATACAAAATCAAAAAAATAAGAGCAAAAACCTAAATTCACAAGCATTGCCAAAAAAGGAAAAAATTTATGTTAAGAAAACGAGGGATTTAGGGGGAAAAACTGGATAAAAAATAAAAAATGAAAGGATCTGAATGAAAAAAAAAAGATAAAAAAAAGGAATGATCTGAATGAAAAAAAACTATGGTCTAAAAATAAAAGAACGATAATCCAAGCATGTCATGGACAAGTGGGACAAAAAAAAAGAAAAAATATGTAAAAAAAAATGAAGAACTTAAGTAAAAAAAAGGTAAAAAAAAAAAGGAAGAAAGAAAGACCTGGACGGAAAAAATGGTAAAAAAAGAACATACACGAAAAGAAAAAAAAATTGTGGTCAACAAGTGGGGCAAAAAACAAAAGGAGAAAAACATATGTCCAAAAAAATAAGGATCTAAGCGAAAAACAAAATCAGATAAAAAAATAAAAAGACAAAAGATCTAAATAAAAAAAACGAGTCAAAAAAGGATGAAAGACTTGAAATAAAAAAAAAAAAAGGACCTAAATGAAAAAAAAAAAGGTCCAAAAAATATGGGATGACCACACCCTTTTCCTCTTTTCTTTTATATTTAGACAAGTGGGGTAAAAAAATAAAAAAGAAAAAACTTATATTTAAAAAAAAAAGAGAGAGAGAAGAAACCAAGCGAAAAATGAAACTGGGTAAAAAATTAAAAAAAAAAGTAATGTCCTGAAAAAAAAAATAACCGAGCCCAAAAAAAAGAAAAGACTTGAATTAAAAAAAAAAAGATCAGAATGAAAAAAAATCCCAAGTTACAGAAAAAGCATGGGATGACTACATTTTTGAGCATTTTTATTTTATATATAGATATACAGAGTATATAAATATATAGATTAAAAAAAAAGAGAAATGACCTGAAAAATTGAGTCAAAAAAAGAAGATAGACTTAAACAAAAAAAGGACTTGGATGCAAAAAAAATTGGGGTCTATAAAATATTAGAAGGACCTAGATGCAAAAAAAAAATGGGCTCTAGAAAATAGAGAAGGGATCTAGATGAAAAAAAGGGGTCTAGAAAAAATGGGAGGGACAACCACTCCCAAGTGGCATTTTCTTTTATATACAGATAAGCGGGGCAAAAAAAAAAGAAAAAATATCTATATAAAAAACCGAAAGGCTTAAGCAAAAAACAATAAGGGAGAAAAAAAATAAAAAGAGGAAGAAGCCGAATAAAAAAAAAAGATCAAAAAAGGGAAAGACATGAATAAAAAAAAGGATCTCAAAAACAAAATGGGACAAAAAAAAAGGGGAAGGATCCGAATTAAATGTGATAATACTAGTGAAATTAATTTAATAAAAAATCAAGTGCATCACTCAAAAACAAAACATATGGAAATTAGACACCATTTTATCTGAAATTACATTTTTAAAAATGATATAATTTTGTAATATATTGATACTTAGAGACAAGTTGCAAATATATTAATCAAACTCTTAGACAAAAATAGATTTTTTGAACTAAGAATAGAGTTTGGGTTAATTAATATAAGTTAAATACAAATTTCAAAAAAAAATATTGATTTTAGTCAATCAATTGGACGAACCAGTCAACCGAGTATGCTAGACAGTCGATTGTAGCGAGCCACATCAACGCTAAGCGCAATCGACTATACCAAGCCATACAGTCAACCGAGTTGATAGGCAACCGACAACATTGAAAAATCAGTTGATCATATGGTATGATACAGTCAACCGCACACAAAAAGCAGCTAACTGCACGCAGCCAACCGCACTCAAAGCGCAGTCGGCCAAATGGTCACTTTTCTTGCCTTTGTTATTTATTCCCACAACAATCAACAATTGACCAACTAAAAGCCCGTTTGGTAGAGTTTTTTTTTTTACTTCACTTCTCCTTTTAAGGAGAAGATTCACCAAATGGATTTTTTTAGAAACTCTTAAAAACTCAAATAGATTTTTTTTAGAAAACTCACCAAAGAAGAGCTTTTTTATGAATAAAAATTCAAAATATAATTTTTAAGTAAAAACTCCTGGGAGGAGATTTTGCTTCTTCTTATTTTTAAAATTTAGCTTTTTATTTTTTTATTCCACTTATACCCTCACTTAAGGAATATAAAATTTCAAATATATTAATATTATAAATTTATTTACCCTTATATCCTATCTTTTTCTTTAATTTTTACTTTTTACTTTTAATTTTTTACTTTTAAATTTATTTAAAATCTATAAAATAAACTTATTTTAAAAATAAATTTACTAAATAACTTTTAACTTAATTTTAAAAATTATTAATTTTTGCTTTTCGAAGAGAAACTAAAAAAAAAAACCTACTAAATAAGCACTAAAAGTACAATTAATTGAGTGGCTTTTCTTCACCACCTTTGTCTACCGCCACATGCACTTAGTTAAGTACACACTCTAACATAAATGCATAAATATATATTTTTATGCTCACTGCTCACTTTTTAGAAGTGACCCAATAATCTCATCAGTTATCGCTATGTATCACTCTCTCTCTCAAATATTTTACACCCCTTCTCTCCAAATGCGGCTGACCATGCCTAAAAGTGCAATTGACCATGTAACACATTGTGTGCTTCCTTTCTGAATTTTCCACCATGTGTCAATCACCATATCTCACCATATTTTTAAAACACATTCTCCCTCTTTTTAAATAATATGTACGACCACACCTTTAATTTTTTTTATATTTAAACAAGCGGGGACAAAAAAACAAAAAGGAAAAACCTATATTAACAAAAAACGAAGGACCTAAGCAAAAAATAAAATCAGATCAAAAAATAAAAGAGAAATGATGCAAAAAAGGGGTCAAAAGAAGGGAAGGACTTGGATAAAAAACAGGACCTGATTTAAAAAAGGGGTCCCAAAAACAAAATAGGACAAAAAAATAAAAAGAGGAAGAAGTCGAATAAAAAAATGGTAAAAAAAAAGAGGAATGACTTGAATGAAAAAAATGACCCGAACGAAAAAAATCCAGATCCCAAAAAAAGGGACCAAAATGGAAAAAAAAATAAAAAGAGGAAGAACTCGAAAAAATGGGTCCAAAAAAAGGGAATGACTTGTATTAAAAAAAGACCTGAATTACAAAAAATGGGTCTCAAAAACAAAATCAGACAAAAAAATAAAAAAGGAAGGATTCGAATGAAAAAATGGGTCGAAAAAAAAAAAGAAAGAACTTGAATGAAGAAAAAAAAAACCGAATGAAAAAAAGGGTCCCAAAAACGAAACCGAGCAAAAAAAATATAAAGAAAAAGGACCCAAATGAAAAAAAATTGGATCAAAAAAAGAGGAACGACTTATGAAAAAAAAAAAACCCGAATAAAAGAAAAAATCTAGGTCCCAAAAAAAAGATCAGAATGAAAAAAAAAAGGTCACGTACTTGGACGACTACGTCCAAGCCTTTTTTATTTTTATATATAAATATATAGATATACAAAAAAAAAAAGATTTGAATTAAAAAAGGGGTCCCAAAAGAAGTATGGGACGACCACACCTTTGAGAGCTATTGTGAAGATCCAAGATTTTTGTTCTTGATGAGGCAACAGCAGTAGTTGATTTTAGAACTGATGCTCTCATTCAGAAGACTGTACGAGAATAATTTGGATCATGTACAATGCTTATTATTGCTCACAGACTTAACATAATTATTGACTGTGACTGAATTCTTTTGTTAGATGATGGCCAGGTTCAAGAATATGATACACCAGAACGCCTACTATTGAATGAAGAAAGTGCATTCTCAAAGATGGTTCAGAGCATAGGTGCAGCAAATGCTCAATATCTACGAAACTTGGTTCTTGGAGGAGGAGAGAACATATTAGGGAGACTAGCCAACTCGATGGCTGAAGGAGATGGTTGGCCTCTTCCCGCTGGACTGCTGTTGCCCAATTTGCTCTGGCTGTTAGCCTCACTTCATCAAATATTGACCTTCAAAGATTAAAAATTGAAGATGAAAACATTATTGTCAAGAAAACAAATGATACTGTTATAACATTGCAGGGAGTTTTGGAGGGAAAACATAACAAAGATATTGAAGAAACACTGAATCATTACCAACTTTCGATAGAGGGATGGTGGTCATCTCTCTAGATGATGGTTGAAGGTCTTCAACAAGCACTACTAGAAAAACGGGTATCAGCTAAATGTATTAACGACGGAAAATTCCGTCGCTGAAAGTCACATCGATAATTTAGCAACAGAAAATTTCTATTACTAAGAAAATTCATCACTAATCTATCGCTAATTTGAAAATTTTAGCGACGAAAATTTTCTGTCAGTAATATAATTTTATATTTTTTCAAATTATTCATAATTAGCGACGAATTATTTCCATCACTGAAGTGAGTAAAAGCAAACCCAATAGCACGAGCCCGAACGGCCGTCCTGATTGCCCGACCTGCCCGCCCGTCATCGCACGCTTCTGCCCCGACACCGGCTCGTTCGCCCGCGTCCCAACTTTTAATTAGTTAAAAAAATGCTCACACTTCGATTCAAATCTGGGTGTGAGAGAAAAATCTGGAAAGCTTTAACCACCATACCACTGTCACCTTTGTGTTATTAGTTTATTTTTTTTCTACTTCTATAATTTCTTTCTAATTCTCAATAATAAAAATACAATATCCTAATTTAATAAAAATTTAAAATTTTATTTAATAAAAAAATAAAAATATATTTACAAAATATAAAATTATATTTAATAAAAACACAAAATTATATTTAATAAAAATATAAAATTATATTTAATGAAAACAAAAAATTATATTTAATAAAAATAAAAAATTTATATTTAATAAAAGCACAAAATTATATTTAATAAAAACACAAAAATAGATTTAATAAAAATACAAAATTAGATTTAATAAAAACAAAAAATTAGATTTAATAAAAACAAAAAATTATATTTAATAAAAAGAAAAAATTATATTTAATAAAAATGAAAATTTATATTTAATAAAAATACAAAATTATATTTAATAAAAAGAAAAAATTATATTTAATAAAAACACAAAATTATATTTAATAAAAATACAAAATTAGATTTAATAAAAATAAAAAATTATATTTAATAAAAACACAAAATTATATATAATAAAAACAAAAAATTATATTTAAGAAAAACATAAAATTATATTTAATAAAAACACAAAATTATATTCAATAAAAACAAAAATATATATATTTAATAAAAATACAAAATTATATTTAATAAAAACACAAAATTATATTTAATAAAAAGACACAATTATATTTAATAAAAACAAAAAATTATATTTAACAAAAACAAAAAAATTATATTTAATAAAAATACAAAATTATATTTAATAAAAATACAAAATTATATTTAATAAAAACAAAAAATTATATTTAATAAAAAGATAAAATTATATTTAATAAAAACACAAAATTATATTTAATAAAAACATAAAATTATATTTAATAGAAACAAAAAATTATATTTAATAAAAATACAAAATTATATTTAATAAAAACACAAAATTATATTTAATAAAAACAAAATTTTATATTTAATAAAAAGAAAAAATTATATTTAATAAAAAACACAATTATATTTAATAAAAATACAAAATTATATTTAAAAAAAAAATCAAGTTTTGGTGGCGGATTTTCCGTCGCTAAATCCATCGTTAATTTGTCCAGAAAAGTTTTAACGATGGATTAGTGACAGAAAATTTCTTTCGCTAATTTTAGCGACGGATTTTTATCCGTCGATAATTTCCGTCACTGAAGGACCGTTTTTTAGTAGTGAAGAAATCCTTTTTTTTTTCGTGAATCTTGACACAATGGTTGAATTGCTCCTTTGGTGACTTCAAAGTCACGGGTTCAAAGCGTGGAAATAGTTTCTTTATAAAAATACAAGGAGAAGGTTGCGTACATATACGCTCACTCCAAAACTGATCCCAATTATTGGGATTAAGGTTCTGATTATTGTTGTTGTTGTTTAAATAGATATATAGATGAAAAGAGAAAGAGATAAAGGGCCCAAGTGAAAAAAAAATTGGGTTAAAAAAAGATGACGGATTTGAATGGAAAAAAAAGGATATAGATGCAAAAAAAAAAATTGAGGTCTAGAAAATATGGGAATGATCTAGATGTCAAAAAAAAAAAGGTCACATAGAGGTGTGGTCACGTGTTTGGACGATCACACCCAAGCCTCTTAGAAAAATATAAAAATAAGATTTTTCAAATTAATTATTTTTTTCAAAAAAAAATGTTTTGTATTTATTTTCCCCTGGTTTATTTGGATTGCAATTAATAATTACTTGGGCCGTGGGGGTTTTTTGGAAGTCCAAACATTTAATGAACAGTAAATGCATATTTCCTTCGATAAAAAAAACAAGGCATCCCCTGTTTTCTCTTTCTGAATTAATGCCCAACCCCAATCCACCCTTTTCTGCAACTCTTTCCTTTTCTTTTTTTTTCAAAAAAAATATTTTAATTAATTATAGAAGAATAATATGAAAATATTCTAAGAATGGATTTAACCCCTCTTGGGTACTCTGTGTATGTTCAATTTTTTTTTAAATAAAAAATAGCTCTTACTTGCAAAATTATATACTTTGATTAAAAAGAATTATTTTAGTTAAAAGAATATTAGAAGTAAAAAAAATTAAATAAAAATAAGTTTATTATAAAGCTTGAACTCCTCAGTCAAATTTTCTAAATTATATATAAAATCATTATGGAAGTTGAGGAAGAATTAGACATGACAAAAATTGTAAATAAACCCTTTTAAACCTTTTTATTTATAAAATAATATTTCTTAATGTCTTTCCACGACTAAAATCTAAGATTTCTATTTCTTCTTATACCCAAATCTTCCTCTGAATAATGCCAAAAAAAAATTCTTAAATGAAACAAAATACAAAGAAAAATTGAATAATTTCAAATGAGAGGAAAAAAAAGAAAACAAAAATTTGGTTTAATAATTTTAGATTTAAGAATTATTTATATGCATATATATATATATATGAATCTAATTAATTGATCTACAAACTGAGATGATTTTTCTTCTATATTCACATAAAAACTCTGATTTGAATTTAAAATCTTCACAATTATTTGAAAAATTCCTATTATATTGAGTAACGTTGATACTATTGCTTATGTGCATTTAAGTTATATCGAAATGTTATTGGTGAAATTGAAATGGATACAAAATAATATGAGAAACGTCACTTTATAAGAATGATAAATACGTAAATATAAAAAAATATATATAGATTTTATTATAAGTATTAATTATTTTATAAAAATAATAGAATAACTATCTTTTATAATAAAAAATTAAAATAATTAAATATGTAATTATTAATCATAAAATATATAATATAAAAAATAATAATTATAATTAATTAAATAAATAATTTATTAAATATGAAAAAATATGTAAATATAAAAAATATAAATTTTTTTATAAATATTATTTAATTTAGTATGTTAAAATATTTTCGAATCGAAAATATTTTTCAAACCATGTTACTCTTCACAAGTTTTGGTGAAATTTTTTTTAATTTTTAATGTGCTGTCACTTGAGCTAAACTTTTTATAAAGACAAAGTCGCCCATCGGTGTATATTTTATTATATAGTGAACTTGGTCATTAGATTGTACTTCATAGGCTTGAATAGCTATTAATATTATTTACTTAATATAAATAGGCTTATTTGAGGTGAGTAATTGACTCCCCTACAAGACTTCTTATATTAATTTTATTTTTCTTTTCGTGTGAAAGGGTAAGTTGGTGGGTATCGGCATCAGTATTCCCACATATATCACCACAAAGACTTTTATAAATTATATGAGTTGTTTGAGTTAATAAAATAAAAATAAAACGTCAAAATAAAGAGTTTGTGAAATTCAAATAAAATAATAGGTTTTGATCGAAATTCATGTCTCAAACCCAAGAAAGATACCTGGCCACTTTTGCTTTTCCATTCAACCGACGACAACGAAGACGATGATGAAGACAAAGACGAAGATGAATGTGGTGATGAAGATAACAACTTGCATTTCCATTTCAGTTTCGTCGTTGATTTTGGTTCCATCTCCACAGTGGCCGTTGCCCACAATTCTTCATGGCCAACTTCTAATTCCACCGTCGTCAATTGCTGAAGTCAACTCGTTCACCATCGAAGTCTGTTTGCCTTCAAATGCGTCGTCTCCAGTTTTCACCGTCGCAGACATATTCATAGTTTTCATCGTCGTCTATTCGAGTTCTCTATCAACTGCATCATCTCCGGTTTGTTCGATTTATTAGCCATCATCATTTGCAATTTCATCACTCACTTGCAACTCATTGTTTGGCTTTTCATTTTTTATTTTTCTGTCTTGCCCTCCTTTAATTATTTTCGTTCCATTATTGTATTTCATTTTTAAATTTTTATTTTATAAATATTTTTTAAACTTTAATTTTATAATTATAGTTTTAATTTTCAAAAATAAAATAAAATTTTAAAAATATTAATTTAGATATCATTAGTATCTTAGTTATTTGGTATCTTGGTTACCTTAGGGTAAAAATATTAATTTTATTTTTTTAATCAAAGCAATATTTCTTCATTCTGTTTTTATATTTCTTTAATAAAAAACAATATTTTTTTTATCAAGAACAATGTTTCTATTTCTTTAATAAAAAAACATTTTAAATTATAAAAAAAAAATTTATCAAGGGCAAATTTGATAATTACATGATTCTTATTCCATAAGATATACAAACAAAATATCAATAATGGTAATCGTGTTCATTCCAAAATTTAAAATTAATAGTTGATATCAAAATCAATTTTTTTATTCCATTCTTAAGATCTTTGATTCCGAAAAGTTCAGATAAGAATTCTGGGCATTGATCCTATCTCTCAACTATGGTAAATCTAGGGTGACAATCGGTAAAATTACTCAAATGTATGGCTAGGCCAGAACCTATTTAGAATTTGCATTTTAACTATGGTGAAATATTATGTCTTTTCAAAAAATTCTTTTAGAAATTGTGTCCTAATTAATAAATATTAAAGTAAAACAATATAAAATATCAAAATTGTCTTGAAGCCGACTTTCATTTTAACTAGGACTCCTTATTTTCTTTACAAGTTCGTTATCTTTGAGATCAATTTGAAAAATATTTATTTATGATTATTCATGTTTTTCTTTATATTATCTGCTTATAATAATTATTAATTAAAGTAAGAATTTATTAAAAATATATGAAATTTTTATAAATAAAAGTAATTTTTAAAAAGTTAAAATTATTGTATCGATAATTTTTTATATTAAAAATATTAATTTTTACTCAACTCCGAAGTTCATGAGACAGTGAGGTCATTGTCAGCCTTTAGTCGGGTTTTTAAGTATTGGTGGTGATGACACAATCGGGGAGGTGTTTTGCCTGAAACCTCCGCCGGGGAAGAAATCGCCCTGCACAAATATTTGCGGGTAAAAAATTTTATCTGCCCCAGTCCCGGATACCCATTGTTCTTTGAGAAATCTTATTTAAAAAATTAAAGACAAAATTATATAATTAATAGTAAAAATTACAACCATTAAATATTAAACTATAAAGATTTTAAAATTAACTCATTATCCCAAATGAAATATCCAATAAAAACAACAAGGAAGATGAAAACTATTGAATAATATTTAAATCATAAACTTTTAATACAAAATCTTTTATTTTCAAACTTTAAACAAATTTAATAACAATCAATCTCAAAAAAATATTAGGCAAAATTGTTAAAAAAAAAAAACAAAAATAGCAATTATTTTTGTAATTATATTACAGTATTTAAAAGTTTTATTTACTGCTTTTTATATAGTATAATAATAGAAACAATAATTTTAAAAAATAAAAAGTTAGTTTAATAATTGAAAAAATTAAATAAAATATGTATCTCCAAATTATTCATTTTCTTCACAAAACATGAAAAATACCTTAAGATTAATTAAGTGGATGAATAAAATTTCATTTCATGTATAAATATCATCATCGTCATAAAAGTATGAAATCAAGAATCATGCAAATCCAATTTTACAATATGAAATTTAAACAAAAACAACAACTCCAACAAATAATCATGTAATAGGAGAGGATGATAGGAAGTGGTGGAGAGAAGGAGAGCTTTCTTGGATAAGATGGTGAAGCTGCAAATTCAATCAAATTTAATAGCTTGAGCATGAAAGGACATGAAAAGGTAGAGACAAAGTTGTTGAAGTACTCCTAATAGATCTCAATGTGAGAGAAAAGTCAAACAAAGAGAGAACTGTGGAGCGAATCCTGGGATATGACCGTTACAGACGGGATTACGAAAATCCTGCTGCTCGACCTTCTAACAGACAATGATGCCAGTAAGGGTGGCAAGGTGAGAAGTTTCACGATTGAGGAAATAGATCAATGCATTAGGAGTAACAAGAGAGTGAAGGGCAACGATGGTGTCGAACACCCGGCCCTTCATCGAAGCTTCAAAGAATCATTGTTGGGGTCTGATCGACTGATAGAAATGCCAAAAACTATGTTCTTCTCCAATGCTTATAAGTGTTCTGACGTGGAAGAGGATGAGGAAAATTCCCCACGACACTCGACAATGCTCTTTGTCGAAATTTCAAACGATCATCTTCGTCTTCTGAGAGAACAGTGGAAATGGTTAATTATTGTGAAACTCTGGGGCAAGACAATCGGCTATCATTTTCTAAGGAATAAAGTTCTAACACTCTGGAAAGTTGAAGGAGAGCTTGATCTTATCGATATGGGTGATGGATTTTTCCTCACAAAGTTTGAGGACTAGTCAGATTACAGACGATCCATAACTGAAGGTCCTTTGGTCATTCAGGACCACTATCTGGTGGTAATGAAGTGGCGGCCATGGTTTATGCCATTAAGAACAAAGATTCGTTGGACGGCTATGTGGGTTTGATTGTCGAAATTGCCGATTAAACTATTTGATGAAGAGATCCTCTATAGGATTGACAAGTAAATTGGTAGACCTATTCTTGATTTTAGCCAAAAGGCCGAGAAAGGTATAGACCTATTCGAATCAATGTGAATATAGCAACTGCATATGAGGAAAGTACACCTAAATTTGCATGGAGGTTGATCTGGAGAGAGCTCTGGTTCCTAGTATTTGGATCTGGAAAAAGATCCAATAGGTGAAGTATGGGGGTATTCACCAAATATGCTTTGATTGCAGTAGAGTGGGACATGTCAAGGATCAGGGCCAAGAGGGGACTGAAGTGGAAGTAAATCTTACTTTTGTTAACGTTGCTTTTTCAGAGGACTGTGCTTCGCGATGCTTTGATTTGAAAAAGGATATTTGGGTGCTAGAGTCAGAGTTTGGATCGCGGATGCAGGTCCATCGGAAACCCAAAAGGGTGGGAGGATGATCATTGGATCCTGGTTTTGTTACTAGAAATGGGTTGAGCAACTGGTTTGATCGACTGGAGAATCTGACCGGCGGTGAGAACACTTCGACGGAACTTCTTGTTGCCGGCAAGGAGTGTGAATAATAGGCTAACAGAATTAGGCTGAGTAATCTAAAAAGAGATGAATTATGGGCTTTGTAATGGGCCAGCCCCAAAGCAAGGAAACACTACTAGCTCTCCTCACAGTGGGCCAAGGAGTGGCATGGTCTCTTCTGGGCTAGTCTTGAAACAGATCAGTACTAGCCCTAACAAAGCTTCAAAACTAGCTCTGCATATTGTTCAAAGCACTCCAACTACTATCACTAGCTAGAATCAGCATCTGGCCCCTAAACCCCATTGGATTATCCTCTTCGGTAGGGCCACAGTGACTCAATCCGCTACAAAGGCGAAGCGGGTTGTTCCTAGGTTTGGTGTGGTGTGGTCCTCTATGTCGATGCAAGTGGATGGGACCCATGACCTAACGTAGTGGACTAGAGAATCCTTTACAATGGTGGGAGACCAAGAGAATACATTACAAACTAGTATGATGCATATTGATCCCAGAGATTTGACACTTATATCAGTCCCAGTTGAGATGATCGTAAAGCTCCCTTGTGTGGAAGTAAGCGGAGCAATGGCAATTGACGAGGTTCTTTAAGCTAGATTGGTACGCCTCCTTTCTTTTTATTTATATTTATGATAATGAATTATCATTTACTGGTTTGGAATATAGTTCAGATTTATAATCTGCGGCTTCAATGAGCTATGAAGGAGTTCACCAAATAATATGGGTCGGATATGATATGCCTAACAGAGACAAAATAAGGCTTCCAACAAGTCCTAAGTTTTCTGAAAAAGCAGGGGTATGATAAGGAATTTGTTGTGCTAGTTTTGGGATATCAGGGAGGATTGTGGCTATTTTGAAGATAAGACAGTATTGAAGTTTCAATCATAAATAGTTCAAACCAGCTAATCCACTGCAGAGTTTGATTAGGTGGTATGTGTTGGTTTATTACATATGTTTTTGTCTAGCCAATTTGTAGTAAGAAATTGGAGGGTTGGTGGGATACCTATAAGTTAGCAGCTAGAGTCATTGATGCGAGGTTTGTCCTTAATGATTTTAATGATATTGCGGGTCAATCTGAAACAAATAATAGAGCTACCAAGATCAATCATAGAGTTTATCAATTGCGAGACTGGTGGAATCAATGTGGACTACATGATCTAAGAGCTATAGGGAATCTGTTTACTTGGATTTGTAGAAGAGAGGGTACTATAACTCCTCGGGAATGTCTGGACAGAGTTTTGGGGAATGCATAAAGCTGTATTACATTTTCGAAGGCATGAGTGATCAATCTGCCTCATCTTTAAAGAGATCATCATTCGATTCTTCTACACACTCACTTGAACTCTCCCCCACCAAGGGGAGATCATCCATTTCGATTTGAGGTAGCTTGGATCTGTTGCCCTCAATTCCAGTTAGTTTTTGCTTTGGCTTGGTGTGAAGGGGACAGGGTCTTTCATTGTTGAGTTTGATTCACTCTACATCTACGATCCTTAGACTTTGGAATAAGCAGGTATTTGGGTACATTTTTTGTAGGAAACATCGACTAGAGGCTAGATTGAGGGGTATTCCGTGCTCCCCGAATTATGATCGTTCTGATTCCTTGCGTTGTCTTTAAAGGTCATTTGTTGGAGGAATATCAAAATGTACTTGGTATAGAGAAGACCTTTCGGCACCAAAAATCTCGAATCCTATGGTTCTGCTAAAAAGATCGAAAACAACCAATTTCATCACGTGTCCACTCTTATTAGCTGAAATAGGAACAGGATCTCTCAGCAAAAAATTAATAAGGAGCAATGCTCAAATCATAATCAACTTAAGGACCACATGGTTTCATACTATACCAAGCTATTTGCTAGAGTTACCATTCAAGGTGAGCTTATCGGTTATAGTAACAGGAAGAATACTATGGATTCTGAGTACAAGATTCAACTATGCCATCCTATTGAACTAACAGAGATTCGAACATCGATATTTTCAATGAAAGGGTTAAAAGCCACAAAGGGTTAAAAGCCCCAGGGTCAAATGTTATTCAATCATTGTTTTTCTTGAGATTTTGGGACATCACCCACCAAGTTTTGTATCAATTTGTTAGGAAGGCTTTTTTAGATAGTTCCTTTCCAATAGAGTTTTTGCAAGCATTGGTTGTCCTAATTCTGAAGACAACTTGACCGAGTGGAATACATGAATTTTGGCCCATTAGTCTACTAAATACGGGGTATAAGGTCCTAGCCAATGCATTAGTCTAGCTATTGTGTCCTATTCTTCAGAAGGTGGTGGGTCCTTTTCAGAGTAGTTTTCTAATCACAACTCTATGTTATTGCCCAGGAAATTGTGCATACCCTACGTACCTCCCAAGGGGGCTGATGAAAAATGGTCCTGAAGGTGGATCTTCAAAAGATTTATGATAGTGCAAACTAGACTTTTTTGAGACAAACTTTATAGGACTTTCACGTCCCTGATTTTTTGATCCAGCTAATTATGTTTGCAGCTTCTTATGCCCAGTCTGCACTTCTTTTGAATGGAGAGATCCTTCCTTATTTTGCACTTAGCAACGGTCTGTGTCAAGACAACCCTTTATCCCCCTATTAATTTATTTTGGTAGTGAAAATACTTTCTTACATGATCCAGGATAGAGTAAGAGGGGGTCAATTGACATCGATCCGCACATCATGCTTGGGTCTCACTATTTCCTATCCATTTTTTATAGACGATCTCCTGCTATTTGCGGATGCTAAACCCCGTGTGATGTCCTCAATTCTGGATTGTCTTGGAGAATTTTTTGAGTGTAGTGGACTAGTGCTGAATCCACAAAAGTTTAAGTTATATGCGTCTCCTTGTGCTCCTTTAGTCTTGAAGAGAAGTTTAGCCTCCGGTGCTTGTTTCAATTGATGGCGGATCTTGGGCTATATCTGGGGTCCCTATTGTACATGGATGAATTAGTAGGTCTCATAATCAATATTGATAGATTGGATTTAGAATAAGATCTCCAGATGGAGGGCGAAGACCTTAAGTATGGCTAGGCGAAAAACTCTGATCCAGGCTATAACTTCGACGATTCCTGGTTATGCTATGCAATCTGTGTGGCTCCCTAAGTCAATTTGCACTCATATAGACCGACTTAATTGCCGGTTCCTTTAGGGGGATACAGAGGGGACTCACAAAATCCATCAAGTGCAGTGGATTTAATGTGCCAGTCCAAAGATTAAGGTTGCCTAGGTATTCTTAAGGCTAGGGATGCAAACCATGCTTTTCTCATCAAACTAGGGTGTCGCTTTCTATTCTCTGATCTAGCTCTCTGGTATGAGGTTCTTAAAAACAAATGTCTCAGATTTCTTTCATAGTAGGAATCGTTCCAACTACTCTTTCATTTAGAGAGTCCTCTTACGGATCTGAGATTTTCTGAGAGATGGAGTTTGTTGGTAGCTAGGTAATGAATTTGTTGGTCCTGGCAACAACCAAGAATGGGGGTTGAATTGGTTGTCAAAAATTCTGCTTTTCAAAAATTTATCTAACTCCACTTAGATTTAGTATAATCATATGGTTAATTTATACATGTGCAGTGGAAAATAAAATTAGGAATAGAGATACAAATCCATTTTATAGTGGTTCAGTTTTGTGCCTACGTCCAATCTTCTGACAAGTAAGCCGGGATCTAGTAACCTGATAGTTTCCGTTATGAAACTTGATTACAAATTACAATCCACTTGTCGACTTCTGATTTTCATACCATGACGATAACTTCATCTAACAATGGAAGACTAAACTCAAACTCACAAGCCAATACACAACCCAACATTCAACATAACTCAACACTCAACAAAATACAAATGTACAAAAAAATTATTTTTCAACCCAGAAGATAACACACGTATAAAGACTTGAAGTGCAGAAATTTGCTCTTTCTTTGTTGTAAGATTACTCTCAAAATAATGCTGAATATTCCTCTCAAAAGTGTGCTTCACGTCCTCCAATTTTCTGCATTTGTTAGACTTAAAAGGCTACTGTAAATATGAATTTACTGCTCAAAGAATATAGTAAGTTTCCTGTAAAAGTGTCCTCAAAAGTAGCTCAAAATTGCTCTCAAGTAGGTGCTTTTTCATCCAGCAAGTTTCTGCTGTAGTTAGGCATTAAAAACTATAGCAAAAGATGAGTTTTACCCCTGCTAAAGTATTGCTGTAAGTTCATAAATATAACAGTAACTTTCAGCAAAACAGGCCTGATTTGTAGGTTGAACAACCTCCTGATTTTCTGAGATTTTATAGCTGTTGTCACTCACATTTGAAGTTTAAATATCAAACTTGAAATTTGAAAACACAAACTTGAATTTATCCAAATGATAAACAAGCTAAAAATTCGAAATGCTCTCCAAAGAATCAACTACATTTAAAAAAACAAGAAAACAACCACATGATTTTGTCCATTTGTTTCTCCACTAAAATCTCAGAATATTTGTACTCTAAATCATTATATTTACAATCCAACAATAGCACTAAAGTGTAGAGTTATTAAATTAAAAATTTTTTAACCAACCGTGAAGATATTGAAGGCTAAATACCCCTTGAGAACCAATTTCTGATAAACAATTCTGCTATATAAAATGGATAACCAACCAATTTCAACTTAATTTTTTTCCAACATATCCGAGAGATATTTGTGCCATAAATGCTTGAAATTGAAGCTCTACACACCTTTTTTGAAACATAATTTTCGATTTTAAAAACACTTCAACATATAAGAAAATATGACTGTCCAAACATACCCAAATGATCATGTCTCCACATTTAGAAAAATTTCAAAGTGTTGGAATGTCAAGTGTTCTCTTGTTGTGAAATCTTCTATGCATATCTAGACTCAATTATAGGTTAAGTGCAGTACCCAACTTACACTTATTTTGTTGGCTGGGTTTTCAACAAATATAAAAAAAAAATCTTGCTTTTATGACCAAATAAGTCTTACTTCTATGACTAGTTCTATGGCTTTTCTTTAATAAAAGTTATCTATTGAATATATCATCCATTATAACACTGACACCTCAGTGTACTCATATTGTAATTCTCCTCACATTTATATATATAATATTCTTCATGTTATATATAGAAAATTCACTCAGATTTTTTTTCGATAAAATTGTTTTTAAAAATTTTGATTAAAATCGTCGGGAGTGAAAAATTTTCAAAATGACCACTGAGAGTCTAATAATAATCAGAATAGCCTTCAAAGTATATAAGAACCTCAAACCTAGATAAATCTTACTTTGTAGAGTCAAATCGTAAATTTCTGGAAAAGTCGCCTAGAAACTCTAATTTGGGTCGGAAGCTGTACAACAACACTAAACGCCCACGTTTTGACATGGGGTCAATTTAATTAGACCTAGTACAAGATTTTGGGTCTACTATGAAATTTTAGAAAGTTTCGGAGTCAAAAATAAATTTTATATGTTAAGCGATTCATTGAAATTAATAAGAAATTAAGAGAAAAGAAAATGATGGGTAGAATAATCAATTGAGCTATAATTAGAAATGTAATTCTTGGATTTAAGAAGTAAAAGAAAATGAAATTAATTGGTAAATTAATCCAATTGTGAGGATTTATAGATTATTTAAATCAATGGCCAAAAAGGAAGCAAAGTCACATTTTGCTTCTTCAATCCTAAAGACTAAACTAATGAATTAAGTAAAGGAAGAGACAAACCATGGGTGAGAGAGAGAGAGAGAGAGAGAGAGAGAGGGGAAACATGAGAGAGCAAGTGAAACTAGTTTTGTTTTAATAAATGAAATCTAAGGGGTAGGATTTATTTTGAGACAATAAATGGCCAAGATTGGATATGAGATTAAGTAAATAACCTAGAAAACTCTAGCCCCTTCTCATTCCATGAAAAACCATGTGGAGCAAAAGGATAAAGAAAACCAAAAGTCTTCTTCATTCCCTTCTAGTCGTGAGCCCATTTCTTGAAGAAACTTTTGATTTCTTCAAACAACCTCCAATGTTTTTGCATAAATCAAACACTCTTCATCCCTAGAAGAACATATCCAAAAACTAAAATCAAATGAGAAGAATTGCTTGGTGATTCTAGAATGGAAACCATGAACTTCAAGTGAAGGAAAGCTAGGTTTCTTCAATTTTTATTCAATATATTTAGGTAAGAAAGCTTCCCCTCCATCTCTAGTACAACATATATTAAATTGGAGCCAAAAGGAAATGTCTAACTTGGTGACCCTTTGTTGATTGAAAGTTAGGATCAAGGAGGAAACGAGAGATCTTTGAAGACAAGGCCTTGTGTGGTCTTGAGACATCAGATCTAAGGTAAAAAAAATTATACACTTGTTTAAACTTGAAAACCATGTGTTAATGTGTTGATTTTAGTTTAATTTAAGGGTGGAAATCAAGTAAACAAACCTAAGGATTTTAGTTTGAAACTTTGTACATATGACCATACTATACTATTTAAATCATAACTTTATTTATACTACTGCAAATTGAACTAGATAAATTTTTGCTAAAACTAAACTTCAATAGTTTTAAAATGACATATGATTCACTGAATTCTGATGAGAATCGAAATTTTAATAATTTTTCAAAATGAGGAGTTCTGTAGAATCATGCTCTGTTTTGTCATGTTCTGTCATTGACTTCATTGTGGTTTTGAGCAGTCTTTAAGGCCAAATTAGGCTATGGTCTAGTTATGAAAAATATAAATCTATATCTTATCTTTAATTTGATGCAAGAATCAATTAAATTCGATATGTGTAGTGGAAGTTATGGCCGTTTTTCAAACACTGCGCAAATGTGCATGTGTGTAGAAATTCTGGATAATGAGTTATAGGTATATGTGTTAAGGTGATGTGAAGAAAAGTGTAGGAATTGGTGTATGTGTATATATAATCATTGTAAAATGTGAAATCTTATAAGGGGTGATGGTTTGAGGGTTTAAAGAGACATTGTTTTGTTAAAAGGTACCTTTAGAAGTGGGCATTGGAAGTTGTTGGTTTAGTGATGGAAAAGAGGATAGTACATGTGAACCCTATGAGCATACTTATGATACTCTAAACTTTGATCTTAGATGAAGGAATTGTTAGAATACAATTTAACTTAATTATTTCCAATTTCATGACATATATCATGTGTTGCGCATTGTAGTGTCACGTTTGGAGACATATCGATCGAGGGGATCACATTATCGGCATTGTGGTATTTTTTCAGGAGTAACATACTCTCTCGTATACGGTGATTGAGACTTCGATGTTATGCTTTCGATTGAACAAATTCATATTTTATGGTTTTTCAAATGATATGTTTTATAACATGAGTAAAAGCATATGATTTTGACTATATTTTATAATTGATGGCTTTTGTGATTCATTGAAGTATTCCAAATGATTTGATTCAAATGTTATGCATCCATGATTTGTATTGATATGATATTGTGCCACTATTTGAGAACTTGATATGTTTTTTTTATATATACTACCATTGCATTGGTATATTGATTTGAAATAGCTTGATGAAATGTATTGGCACACGGATTTGAAATGATTTGATGAAATGTATGGGCTGGATATCTACTTGTGATGAGATGATATGATGATGTGATGATATTTCTTGATGGATTTCTGTAGCTATGAAGGACATTTGTAGAGGCGCCCCATGTGCGTCCTGATACGCTTTGGCTAGAGATATCCCCAAATGTCATGATTGTGGTATGTATGGGCCCGGTTGAAGCATGTAACAGGGAGATTTGTCGGTATAGGCAGTTTAACACCGGGAGTTATTTGTACATGATTGTGATATCCGTATGGGCCCAGTTGAACCATGTAATGGGAAGGTCCGTCAGTATAGGTGGTTTAGTACTGAGAGTTGCTTGTACGTGCCAACGTTGGGGTAGAGAGCTAATTTTATATACTTGCATATGAAAAACCCCAAATGCGCCCTTTACTGATCGAGGTAGACCACTGCAGGGAATGTTTTATTGGCAAACTCTATATGATTTTGGAATTGTAAATGAATATATACTTTGATACTATAATGTGTGATATATGATCATTTGGTTTCTGGACATGACATACTTGGTTTTGATATCATATTGGTTTTGAAATATATTTTGATACTCCATGCTCACACTTATGATTGAGAACATATTGTCGATCCCTTCACTCACTGAGTATTTCTCCATAATACTCACTCCTCACTTTTCCTTGATTTCAGAGATAGATTGACAGGAAGACGTGTTGAGAGAGTTTGACATACTTGATTTGTATTTGAGACCTTGGACTTGGGTATGGTATTGACCATTCTTCCACAGTAATATATTTTATGATGTTGGGCGATGTGTATGTACATTTGAGGTCTATAGAATGACCATTGTATAATTATATTGGGATGACTGTAATTATGTTTATGTAATGAAATTAAAATTTTCAAATGTGTTGTATACTTATGCATTTAGGCAAAATGTGTTATATTTTAAAATACTGTTACTTGGGAAATGTTATTTTGAGGAAAAACATGTTTTATACAGGTATCGGCGATAGGCTTCGTTGTCTCGGTATGCGTGTCGAGTGGTGGCAACATACGGGGTGACGGGCGACTGTTCACGGCGTTGGATCAAGAATAGGGGCGTGACATCTGTACACTAAATAAAATAGTTAGAATAACATGAGAGATTTTATTATCATCAAAATTAAGGAGAGAACAATTTCTTTAACAGAATTGAACATTAATTTTTGGGAAGATCGATGGGTTGGAAAGAGACCGTTATTGATGAGAGCCCTTAAAGAAATTTCAAATTCCTCCCCGCATATGAGGGTTCACCAATTTATTACTACTGACAAGATTTGGGACAACTCGAGCTTGGTTGATGTATTGTCAAAATCTATTGTGGAGGAGCTCAAGCTGTTTTGATTCTCCATAATCTGGATGTCTAGGACTTAGTTTGTTGGGTGGGTGACTCTTCAGGAAGCTTTTCGGCAAGATCAGCTTACTCCTTATTTCATTGTTGTGAGGAGACCGCTACTACCTTGACCACAGTTTGGAGGTGGATTCGAAAACTAAAATGTCAAAAATGAGTTAAATTCCTAATTTGGTTTATCTCTCATGATACCCTACTAATCAATAACACTTGGTGTTGGTGTGATAATTAATATGATAATTACACTCTGGTTTTTTAAATCACTCATATGTTGAGTATCATGAGAGATGAACCAAATCAAGAATTATGTGGTAATTAACGTGATAATTACACTCAGTATCGACATGCTAATGACAAATATAGAAATACAAAAATAAGAAAAATCAGATATTTTCAAAATCAAATCAATAATTGATTCGATTTTAATATATAACATGTTCTAATAGGTTAATTAACAATCCAACGAATGTGAAAAGTCTCAAAACCTTTCTTATTGTTAGCAAGACTTTAATCGTCTACTTTATTTGCATTCTTTACTAATTTTTGTTAGGGAAAAATCAATGTTTTTGAACACACATTAAAATTTTTGACTTGAGAAAAATATTTTAAAATTTTGAGAGATAAACATATTTTTAAATTTTTCTATAAAAATAGAAACTGAAGATAGAAGTCGAAAAATAAAAAAAAAATGTTTTTCCATTACTGAAAGACCATTTTATGTTTCATAAACCAGCGTCCTGTAATACAGTCATAGCACACTAAATTCTCTTAATTAAAATTTTGTGTTTGAATTTTGAGAATAAAAAAATAGATATTGAGAGAATCAATCCCTAAATTAGGCTCTACAATACTCGAAATAAATTAGTCTAGATAAACTGGATACCCGATCAGGTAAAAAAAAAATTATATCTCATATTCTCACTAAATTTAAATGGTTTTACGTGTTTCATATTAATGCATAGACTCTTGTTTTTACTTAGCATTAAAAAAAAAGAAGTGAAATTATATCATCAACATAGCTTTTTTTTTTTTTCCTTTTACATAGCACCAAAAAATAATAAAACTTGAATTATGAAACTTTTTTAGAAATTGGGATGAGATTTACCACAAGACAACATATTTACAAATTTGTCAATTTATGTTGAATTAGGTTAGTAGTAATTATTTCATACAAATCATTTGATTTGATTTGATTCCATTAAAGAGTAATATAAATAGAAGCTAAATAAAGAATAAAGTAGAAATATCACAAAACATATGCTACAAATGATCAATGCTTCCTCGACTAGAATGAAATTCCCAGGTAGGGTATATATAGATGTGATAATATATCTGACGTGGCATGATTTTCCTTATTTAGAAATTTTCACGTAAGTTATTGGTTTGAAAATTGACGTGGCATATTTTAATTGGAGGATGACTCTCATTACACGTAGCCCATGAACGAAGCCATAACGCTCGAGTTTCGCTTTCAAATTCTTAGAAGGAAAAAAAAAAGTTTAGCACATCGATCACAGCCCGTCAAATAAGTTGGTGCGAGCTCCAATAATGTCCGAACACGTGGATCAGTTTATTTTTATTTTCTACGTGGCTTTACTATGGATGGAGATTTTTTTTTTATTTGAAATAAATTAAGTTTTTTCTTAATTTAAAATTTTAGAAATTTGAGTTTATCAATATATAAAATGTTGAAATTTTGGATTACAGCCCCGTCACCCTGACCTCAACTCCGTTTGGTAACTGAGACAATGTATGATTTTCCATCAATGGGGTAAAAGCCCCATTCCGGTAGAAAAAAGTCCTCTCTCTGTTCGATCTATCTTTTTCATACTTGTATACAGAGAGGGAGAGAAGGGGAAGATCGTGTGTTTCTCTCTCCTTCGGTACGTTCAAATTGCTTTCAAAACCCTACTAGATCGGTTTCTTTTCTTGATTAACATTCTGAATCTTCAATTCTTATGATCTTAGGTTTAGGCTTGTGATTTTGGGGGTTAAGGAGATTTAGAAATCTTGATTGATAACATAGGGGGTTTCCTTTCCCCTACCATACTTTCTGTTGCTGCAAAGTTGGGGCATATTTGGGGTGTGTTGAAATTTTGAGTAATTTCTGGGAATATCAGTGCACAATGAAGAAGTGTGAACGTCTTGCTAATGTCGCTCTAGCAGGTAATTTATTTTCCCCCTCTCTCTGGCGTTTGATTATGATTGTATCAGTCTGTGTTTTAATTCTTTGATCTATTTTCCCCTTTCAAGATTTGTCGAGATGGGTGTGGCTTGTTTTCTCCATTCTGAATCATCTTTAAAATGTAGAAATAGTTCTGCTCTGTCAAATTCTGGCGTTGGACTGAAAATTTTTATAAACATCGATGGATGACTTATGCTTTCGTTCCATTTGGGTATGCCGCAAACTGCATTCTGAGGTTTCTTTTTAGTTGAAATTCACGAGAAAAAGTGTTGTGTTTATTTATTTATTTATTTATTTGTAAGATAGGAGTGTTTTGATACTGTTGGAGAGGATAAGTTGGCTTCTTAAGATTTTTCATGTCATTTCTTTTCTCAAAATACCTGTGTTCTTTGTTGTTGGTTAGGGTATTTGGCTTTTACAGTTGGCTAATTAGGCATAATCCATAAAGATATCAAACTATTGTGCTTCCTCATTTATTATTTTTCTGCATTGATACTGTTATTCTCTGGGGGATCTTTTACAGGTTTGACTCTGGCACCATTGATCATGAAAATTGATTCAAATTTAAATGTTGTTTTAACTGCTTGCTTTACGGTCTATGTGGGTTGCTATCGCTCTGTCAAGCCAACCCCACCTTCAGTAAGTCTAGCAGCAAAGTTGTTCTTCCGTTGCTTTGTTTTCCTTATATTTTTTGACCTCAAGATTTGCATTTTTAACCTCTTTTTTTTTTTTGTTTAAACTGCTGTAGGAGACTATGTCTAACGAGCATGCAATGCGTTTTCCCTTGGTTGGAAGTGCGATGTTGTTATCATTATTCTTACTCTTCAAGTTTCTATCAAAAGACTTGGTTAATGCTGTACTGACTTGCTACTTCTTTGTACTAGGGATCGTTGCTCTTTCGTAAGTGGTTTTGTTTTGGTTATAAGAACTTATTGGTAATTGAACAATTTCTTGTTATTTTTGAAGTTATTTTTCTATGTCTTAAATCTTCCTCTCTTCTTCCTGTGCAGGGCAACATTATTACCATCAATAAAGCGTTTTTTGCCTGACCATTGGAATCAGAACCTTATTGTGTGGCATTTCCCATATTTCCGATGTTTGTGCAGCTACTCTCTTTTATTTTTTGCTTGATATTTGTGATTGCTTTTTGGTTGAGAATTGAGATGTGTTTGTCTTGTAGTGCAATGTTTTTCTTATATAAGAATGTTGATGGTGACCCTCGTTATAATACAGATTGTGCATTTATCTGATCAGCTACTTTTCTTTTCTCAGGCGCTGCACTGTTTTTCTCATGTTGGTCCATGTAGAATTGAAATGCTGTTCTTTTGGCACTTTGCCTTGCATGTAGTGGTTTTGGGGGGAGGGGCTTTAGTTGAATTTCATGTGTGCAGGCTTTGTTTTTCAATAGTGGTTCTTTTTCTTTTGGATACCCGCCAGTTGTAGTTGATAGATGGGAAACTTTCTGATCAAAGATTTCTGCAAATGCATTCTATAACTTTTTATAAATTGCTTACATTCTATAGTAAGCTTCTATGTTGAGTGGACACTTTTAGAAATCAGTGTCTTTGTCGGATATTTTTCTATAGACACGATACAATAAGAGACTATGTAACATACAATATTTTGCATAACTGAAATGCTGGGCTGCTTCTACTTTGCCTTTTGTAATTTCTGTAATTCATAGCAAGCTTCTATGTTCTTTAGACACTTTTAGAAATGAGTATCTCCACTTTGGACAAATGATTTTAGACATGATACATATATGACCCTAAGTACATGACTGACAATATTATAAAATTTTTAATATCTTTGTCATATTGGTATGCTGTGTCTGGAGATATGATAAATGTGTCATCCCTCCTCTCTCTAATGCTGTTGTATGGTTGGTTCTCTGCTTGTTTGGTCCTCTGTGTGTATGGATTTCAATGTTAGAGGGTAACTAGACAAGAGGTCCTATATTAGATGGATCTATCTTTAATAGATTCTCTTTCAGAAGATTGTTCTGAAATATCTGTGGTCTATTGAATAAGTGATTTATCACTTGTTGGACCTTAAAAACTGTCATTTTTGGGTGCATATCTGTGGGTATATGTATATATTTTGCTCTTTTTTAACTTTGCTATTTGTATGTTACTTATTGTCGTTTTCTTAATTTATAATGAGTGCAAAGCTCAATATAATTGTTTTTTGTTTCGTGTGTTATGCTATATCATTCAATAACATTGGTGATCAATAATTCTTTTATTGATAATTAGTATGATTTTTTCTTAAACAATCTTTGATGGAACTAAGATTTTGTGGCTAAACAAAGAGATTCATCGTAAATAAAAGAAAACAATAGTTACTCTATTGTAGTCACTGCTATAAAAATTTACAACACGCACTAGGATCACTACATTATTGTGAACGTTACTTAAATAACTTCGTGATTTTAAGTTCTAATACCAGAAGAAAACAAACACTTAGTATTCTTTGATTCAGTGTATGGGTGAATAGAAAACAACACACTTAGATTGAAAGAAGTAGAAGAGAGAGAAGTGGTGTAGATAAATGAACAAGAAAAAAGGGAAAATTATACCCAGCTCAAAAGAATTTTAGTCTGAGGAGAGTGGATTACAAGAATAAGCAAAGCTAGAAGGTAAAATGTAATCTAGTAAATTTTCTTGAGGTGCTTGGTGATATAACTGGCTAGTGCCTCTTTGAAAGCACCTTGCTTTAGGCTCCAAGAAGAACTTGCCAGTACGAGGAGCAGTCAAAGTGGCTTTAGCAACATGAAATCGGATTGAATTTTGAGGATTGGGCATTATGAGTATTTTCTTGGTTTTGGTTACCCAGGTACTCCGCTTATTTATTGATATGTTGATCAAAGATGTGGAATTTTTGTTTGGGGGGTGGGGGTTAGGGGTGAGGCTCGAGTGCTTAGCTTGGCCTCACATAATCCCTACACGTGGTTAAGTATGATATGGATATAATACTTCGTTTGCTATTATGCATTTTTTTTTAAATTCTTTGTTCTTGAACTATATTGTATGGGGTATACAACAGTCACCCGATGCTACTTTCCTCTTCTAATCTGGTATTGATTTAACATCTATTTTGATAAGATTCTTGGTTGTACTCACGCTTTATGTGCTGCTTTGCCACGTGTGAGGATATGCTTTTTGAGGTGTGGTGTCTTTTCTATGATTTTAATGGGAATATCTCTGTGAAGTCTTAAAGAGTTTTTTCCCCTTTTTTAATCCTTGCTGGATTTGGTTTATGTTTGTTTACTTGCTCACAAGTTTAAAACCATACATTGTGATGTAGAAATTAGTAAAAACATACTGTTTGATCTTGCATGTGTCAACTGTTTGTATAGTTAATGAGACTGCCAACATCTCTCTGAAAAAGAAAAAAATGATAAGAATGCCAACATTTCTGAGCACTTTCGTAATTTTTCACTGCCTTCAGATTCCATTCTTTCTTCTTGATATTCTTTTTCTTGTAACATACTGTTGATATTTGTTTCCCACCTTTTTTACACAGCTTTGGTCGTTGAGTTCACAAGATCTCAAATTGTTGCAGCAATCCCTGGTACATTCTTTTGTGCATGGTATGCATCAAAGAAGCATTGGTTAGCTAACAATGTCTTGGGCCTTGCTTTCTGCATCCAGGTTGGATTATCTTTATGTTTCTTTCTTTAGTTGTGACTTTTTCATTCTCAACATCCTCCTTTCTTTTTTAGTGAAGCATATTCTTGATTTGGGTTAGTTGTCACTAGTTATTGCCCTTAGTAGGGGGGAAACAGTCTTCTCTCTGATTTTTTCTCCATTGATTGGTATACTGGGTTCTTTTGTCTCTGGTACATTTGTTCGGCTGTTGCTCGGATTAGTTTAGTCTGTACACTTTTTGGAATTTAGTAAATGTAGTTGGTTAAAAAGAATTGATAATAAGGGCAAGTTGGACATAGTGGAGAATAAATAAGCTATTTTCTTTTGCTTTCACATATATCTACTATTCTGATTCTTATCTTATTACTTCTAAAGGAGGTTGATGGTGGTAAAATATGTTATTTGTAGTATGTGGAGAGTCACCATTTTTAGAAAAAGAAACAAATTAAATAATACATAGGTCATTCTTAATTGAGAAATGAGATGAGGTGTTGGGCAGAGCTGATTATTTCTAAAGATTAAAAATAATAATAATAAAATCCTGTATTGAACCAATGACTCTGTGATTCAATCCATCAATCACATATGGTTTGCTTAGCTTACTTTGCTTTTGGGCTTCCTAAGAACCAGACCTCAATGAGGTTAATGTTAGGTAACTTTAAAATGGTGAGAGCCAAATGACTATATTTTATGGTTTTGTCATGATATATGTGATATCTTATGCTGATCTATCGCTAAATTTCATCTGTTATGTGGTTATTGTGTTGGAGCTTGGGATTGATATACAGCATTTTGTCAAATTGAAAATAATCACAAGGATGTTCCTAGGTTGATGGTGTCATTGTGGTTGAGAAAGTCATGGACTAGGTTCGGGGCATTGTACCCGCAGATGGAAAAAAATGAAACATGTAAAACTTCATTAGGTGTTAATATGTGTTTGAATCATCCTACCAGTATGGTTAAGATATCTTCATTTGTATTGTATCACAAAGAATTGAATTAAAAACTCATAACTCCTTTTTGGAGAATCGCAGCTGATGCCTGTTCATTATGTACATTTAATAAATCATCTTATCCTTTGTTTCAGTGAATTTTTTTGGGGGGTGGGTTCACTCTTTCAATTATGGTGTTGCCTTTTTAATTTGTTAAATGAGAAGATATTTTGATTTCTTATGTCTAGCGGTTTCTTATTTTCATTTCTAATGTCTAGCGGTTTCTTTTAATGACGTATGCACCCACTTGCTTGAGCAGATGTCCTTATGTCACTTTATACCTGCACACTTTTTTGGAAGTGTTAGATCAAATGCATCATTAACTGTTCAAGGTTAACTTGAAATTTTTTGTTTTATGCCCTAGTTTTTCTTCTGTTGACTACTAGCCTTCCCTCATCACTTGTTCACAATCACCAGGGATAGGGCAAATGTTGTGAAGCACTTGATGGATGCTTTATAGTAGTTCAGATCATGACAATGGTTTGCCTTGTTATGTTCTATGTATTTGATCCATTCTGAGTAGTGTATTCTAATTGGGCATCTTAATTTTTTACTTTTTTCAGGGGATTGAGATGCTCTCTCTTGGATCATTTAAAACTGGTGCAATTCTTTTGGTGAGTGCATTAATTTATGTACCTCTCTCATATCTTGCGCAAGCATTTGATACTTGTTGAGAAATTTTTTTTAGAGATCACAAGTTCCAGACACTTTCAAGTTCTTCCAAGCCAAGTTCAATACAATGAGTAATTTTGATATTGCTGTACTTATCGCTTCTTTTTGTTTATGCCTTTACAAGACTGGAAAGTATGGAAGAAGTGTGGCATCAATGTGAGCATGTTGACCTGAAATGCTGGTCAAAATTACCTGCGTGTGACATTTCAATTACAGTTAGGTTGTTGCATGGCAAATTGGAACCATGTATGTCCATTGTACTGCTGTGGGTCCAAATAAAAAAAATAAAAATGAAAACAAATGCAGGACTCTAGTGCTGCTGAACTATATTCTATAAGATGGTAAAATATGGAAGCTTTGGCAACAAGTTCCCAGCTGGATCACTCTTATCTATTCAACATTGTTGATGTCTTCACTCTATTAAGTTACCCAAGAGATTCATCCCGTTTGAGTTTTTGAGTGAGGTGTCGGCAGAGTGACACTGTAGAATGAATTACCAAAATGGTTGTAAATTTTTTTTAATGATTTTATCAGGGTTTGTGTACTGTTATTGCTAGATCCAGAATCCTCTGAAACTTAATGAGGTATCACATGGAAATCACTGGGACATGGTTTGGTTTGGGTTTGAGATGAGAAGGGATTATTTGGAAATGGAGGTGGCTAAATGAGAACAGGGCAAGAGTTGGTGTAACAATTAGAGTGCCGCTTGTGCCTTGCAGGTTATGGATTCAAATACCATTAATAGCCTCTGGTTGCATAAGATAAAGTTGCATACATCTATCTAATACTATCTAGACCTTTAGTGGCAGAGCCTTGAAGCGTGGACTTGGTGAGAGTACGTGTATCATCTAGGCAAAGTTCATATTAGAATGAAGTGTCTGGCACCTATACCATCCCCATGAAGTGTCATGTTGATGTTGTTATGGTTGGGCAGAATGGAACGCATGCCTTATGTATGTTATATGTTTCAGATTTGCCTCTCTATCTGCGATCGAAGCAAAGTCGTTGAATCTCTTTTCTGCCTTGTGACCTGAATCTTAACAAATTTATTTCATAACACTATAGGCATGCTAAAGTCAATCGAGAACCTCCAATCTTTTGAACAAATTCTTGAGTTTGAAAAGGGCTAGATCTTGGACCCCATTAATTCTTACCACTATTTTTCTTAGTTCTTGCAACCTTGTGGCAATACATTGGATGTTGATGTATATATCTTTTTTTTTTTTTGCTCTTCTTTTTTCTTTTCTTAAACAGAATAAGTCTTTGACACTGGATATTATTTTTATGGGTTTTTGGCAATCTTTGCTGGTATTCTGCAGGCTGGCCTGTTTGTTTATGATATTTTCTGGGTTTTCTTTACACCTGTGATGGTTAGTGTTGCAAAATCCTTTGATGCCCCTATAAAGGTTAGTCAAAATTGAGTTGATTAATTGTTGCCTTTTCATTACTTTGTTATATTCACGTGGTTCATTCTATTTTTATGTCATTTTGTTTGACACTCGTGCAGCTTTTGTTCCCAACAGCAGATATTGCACGCCCATTTTCAATGCTTGGGCTTGGTGACATTGTAATACCTGGTAAGGTTTTTTTTTCCCTTGTAAGTATTAAAGTTTGGATGCAGTGGCTTGAAATGCCCAAACAGTTGGACATGACATATTGGAACCCACTCAGTGAATCTTATCTACGGGATTCTTTAATATGTATCCGTTGTTAATACTTAAGGGAGAGGAAATAAATTTTTGACCTGATAGTTTCTGGAGTAGTAAACATGATTGAATGGATAAAGAAAGATGTGGTGAGGTTTGATGTATGATGGATATGTCTTTGCTATTTTCTAGAAAGAAATTTTCTTCTCCATGTGAAGTTTGTGAGCTTATGCACCATGGCACTTTATGTTAACAGGTGATTTTAAATTTATTATAATTTTTACTGTAGAAGTTCAGTGTTTTGTTGCCTCTTGCTTTTCATGGAAGGAATTTAATCATTCTTTTTTCTCAACAAATAGATTCTAACAGTCCTAGCACAATATTATGACAAACTGATGAATTTTACATGTGATGTGCAATATATTTTATTGTCTTAAGTATTGTTTAATGATTTTTGCTTCTAGACTTATTCATATCCCCATATCAAGATGTGATTATTACTTTTTTCACCACTTCAACCTGATTACCTATGAGATTTGATGCCAGTGTGGTAAGTATAATGTTAGGAACCTAGTTAGTTTTTTTTCTTACTGGTTTTATAAGATGTAAGTGTGATGCTAAGGGGCTTGATGTTGCTGAATTCTGCTCCTTATGGAGTGTTATAAGTTCTTGTGTGCACAAGAGACTAGTCTTGCTTAGGAATTCTTGTTTTAAGTACAACCACAGTAGAGGTGGACGTATTTAATAACAATTGCATCGTTAACATTCTGGTTCTCATTTGTATAGATTAGGCAAATAAACACATGCATCATTACATTGCTTGTGAAATTTATGACTTGCTTCCTCTATTCCCCTTCTTTTTGGGAAACCGAGGACAGCATCTAACAACAGGGATAATCTAATTAAAAAAATTGGGGAGTTGCATCTCCCATTGCATCGGCTGCTAAAACTACAGGTTGTTTGATAGGAGTAGGATGATGGGAAGTAAAGTCCAGAATTCCTATTCGGTGCACATGCATCCATCCATAGCTTGTGAACTGCTTAGGGATTTCCATTTTTTTCCTTTTTTTTTTTAAATAAAAATGTTGGGGAGCTTCTTGGTATTTCTTGTAGAAAATAATTGCACATGTATTATACATACCAATGTGTAGTTTTTCTGTCAGACAGTTTTGAGTGGTTCAGTTACCATTCTCTCATTTTTCAGGGATTTTTGTGGCACTGGCTCTGCGATTTGATGTTTCCAGGGGAAAAGAGAGTCAGTATTTTAAGAGTGCATTTCTTGGATATGCAGTCGGCCTTATTCTTACTATTGTTGTAATGAATTGGTTTCAAGCTGCACAGGTGACTATTATTTCTCTCTATGAGTGTCTGTAGGGCATCTATGTCTCATTTATATTTTGGTATGTACCAAGATTGAGATTCATAGAACTTGTCTTCATCAAGGGCATTTTCTTCTCATCTATTTTACACCCTTTTGAACTTATATTGCCATCTCAATATATTTTTTTTACCTGCAGCCTGCACTACTATATATTGTACCTTCTGTGATTGGATTTTTGGCTGCTCATTGCCTATGGAATGGTGAAGTGAAACCGGTTTGTTCGACATCCTCACGACTTTGATTGTTCTTTTGATTTTCTTTAAATTATCATTTGGTTCCTATCTGATTTCAACTTATTTTGGCCTATGATTCTATTGTATGATATGAGAAATTTTGGCCCCCGGAGTTCTTTCTGTTTTCCATCAAGACATTATCATTACCATGTAACTAGTAGAAAGCTTGTCATGGGCTTGGACAACTTAAATCACAAAAGGCAACCTCTTCTCTGACTTGTTAAAGTTGCGAACGTGAACCCCCCCAAAATCCCCCCCCCAAAAAAAATATAATAATAATAATAATTGAATTGGATTGGTGGTGTCCTGGACCTTGTTTTCTTTGAAGTGCCATTAATAATCTCACCGTAAAAGAATGAGCATCTAGGTGTTCTTTTGATGCAGACAATAGCAAATCATGTACGGGACTGGCAAACAGTCTAGCAAGTTGATTTCCTTTTTCTTTTCCTTTATTGTCTAAATTTCCAAGGTCCATTGTTGGAGGACATGTTTGTAGAACCAGAAATGTTAGTTGAATGTTGCCGGTAGCAGATGTGCTAGTTAGAAATTGACCGTTGATTTATGCTTATGTTGTAGTTGATGGAGTTTGATGAGTCCAAGACAGCTCCAGCACAAGATGGTGGCAGTGATGATAAACCGAGCAAGAAAGTGGAATGATACAACTACAGAGACCGAGTAAAAGGATCCTGACTTGAGATAGTTATTGCTGTAGTTCCACAGACAGTCGCTTGAAAGCTTGAAACTTAGCCAGCTTTAACTTATGCAACTGCACAGGATGCCAAAATATAACATTTTGGAATTTTAAGCAATAAAAATTTGTTCAAGAATTATAAAGAAGCATATTATAGGATAATACTTTCATATTTTCTTTCACTGCCTTGTAGTCTTTTCTGAAATACAAGTTTTGCAGTTTTTTATAGTAGAGAATCGGAACTTTGTCTTGTAACTGATCACCATGACTTCACTTACCATGGACCAGGATTTCAATCCTCTGATTTACGTACTATTTAATCATTCAAGTGTCAAGGTTAAGCATTCAATTGGGGTGCTGATTTTTTAGGCAGGTCGCAGGAGAAGTTTACTCATACGCTTCTGTATGTGCACATTTACAATTGAGGAACTGCATGTGTGTCTGTAACCGGGAGACATTAAGTAGTGCAGGAGCAATAATCCTATCATTTAGGTACAAAGCAAAGGTTGTCTTGGCTTTAAGAAAAGAAGGCTTTTTGTGCAAAGTAAAGTGACATCAGCACTCAATGTGATATTTCGTCCAAAACAAGGTTGTAGCACAAGTGGCAGGCATGAAACAAAATCATAGGATGCAAGACATCTTTGTTCCAGCCCCAAA
The DNA here is from genome assembly GCA_037126225.1 of Dillenia turbinata. Classification (NCBI taxonomy): domain Eukaryota; kingdom Viridiplantae; phylum Streptophyta; class Magnoliopsida; order Dilleniales; family Dilleniaceae; genus Dillenia; species Dillenia turbinata. Next base: position 1,250,573 of record JBAMMX010000015.1, read on the forward strand.
GAATGGCTATTTTTGGGTCAAAACAGATTAAAAATATTAAAAATCATCAAGTGGATTCTCATCAAATTTGGCTTTACTATGGGATAGAAAGGTAGTCAACCTAACAAATATCATGGAATTAGTTGGCAATATCTCATTTATTATTTTTTTTATTTTTTACTTGACCACCGGTATCTACATTAGATAATTAATCCAATTTAAATATTGTAGAGCTCAATTTAAGCATGGGTTGGTCCTTTTTCATTTTTTATTTTTTAAGATTTGAATTTAAAATTTTGATCAAATGAGTTTAGTGAATTTTGATTAATAAATTTTAATGTTCTATTATTAAACTCACAACACTTTAATAATTCATTTATTGATGCCATACGAAGAATCTTTTCTATTCAAATGGAAAATTTTTCAATTTTTGTCAATTTTTTTTTTTGGGGGGGGGATACCTAAGTGGAATGAGCAAACAAAAACTCACAATAATACAAAAAGGGGATTTGCTACCGTTCATTGATGTTTTGCATTCACAAAATTAGTTTTTATAGTGAAGTGCTTATTACTTAAATAAAAAAAATTATACTAAAAGTAAAAATTATTACGAATTAATTCTATTGATAATTAATAGTGTTAAATATAAAAGAGATTTGTGCATAGTATGTTTAATTGTTTAGAAAAGTTGTTCTTAATGTATTATTATGTAATTAAATTCATGATAGAGATATATGAATAATTATATAAAAAAAAAAAGGTTTGCTTAACTTGAAATGCTAAACCAGGTGGGGTAAAATTTCTAAATACCAATATAGAGAAGGGTAATCCAATATTTATTGTTGAAAAATAAACTCAATACCATTGGACGTTCTATTGATATTTTTTTAAAACTATTTCCCGCGGATTTCGTTTTCTAAATATTACAATCAATTGGCTTAGTTGGACAGGTTAGTATTTAGACAATAATTCTAGTTGGAACAATTTTTATTTAGTACTCTATTACTTGATGCAACTTGTACACTTGCAAATTCACATACCAATCATCTGGTCGAGAACAAAAAACCAAGACCAACACTCTTACCAACCCTGGTCCAGGGCAGCTACCACCAAACCTATTTTTATTCCTGATTTCATTGCTTTTGCCTCTCTTTCTAGAGGGGGGGGGGGAGGTGGTAAAAGGAGGGGTATTTATCAGCACTCAAATAAAAATATATAAATAAATAAACCTAAAAGCACCCCCTGCATATGAATCATTATCATTTGAATAACTCCAAGTACGATTGAATATATTAACTGAACAAAAAAAGGCCAGATTATTCAGAACGTTAGAACTGGGTCAGAACTGGCAAAGGATACAACCAAGTCACACAAAACATGACCGAAAATGTAAGAAATTTGCATAAGCTGGTCATTTGGACTTTTATCGAGCACCGAATAGAAGATCAAATATAAATATTGCAGTTACCACACTGCAAGTTTGACCATAATTATCCACGTAAGTATCAACCTACTAGTAACTTGTTTTCATCTAAGAAGGTGTAGGTTGGCACTTCTAGGTTATATGGCGCTGGTCCCTTGCGGATCCTGCCAGAAATATCATAGTGGGAGCCATGGCACGGGCAAAACCAACCACCAAAGTCTCCAGCATTTGGCAATGGGATGCACCCCAGATGGGTGCAGACCCCAATAACAACTAGCCACTCTGGATTCTTAACCCTTTCCGCATCATTCTGTGGGTCACGAAGGGACCCAACATCAACACTGTTTGCCAGCTTAATGTCATCCTCAGTCCTACGTCTGATGAAAACTGGCTTCCCACGCCACTTAACTGTAACGGTGGTTCCCGGCTCAATGCTTGAAAGATCAACCTCAATAGAGGCAAGGGCAAGAACATCTTTGCTGGCAGACATGCTCAAAACAAATTTGAGGATTAAGAGACGAACCAAGGAGGAATACACAAACCTGCCACCAGTCAAGACAAAGTAGGCAAAGGCACGCTTGCTGGGGTCACCAGGAGGATAGCGTTCGTGATTGTATTCATCATAAACAATTTTTGAAGAAGGAGTCTTCACTGCAGCTACAGTAGCTGGAAGGTCAGTTGAGATCAGACCCATGTCCTGGATAGGAGCTAGGGATCCGGAAGAAAAACCTGAAACAGAAAACCAATCAATCAGAAAGTGACTCATTGAACTCATTATTTAAAGCTTATGGCTTCACAAGACTATTATTTTATGTAAACCTAATTAATCAAACAACTCACACATGTGCCTGGTCTGAACGCATACACACACATGCACAGAGATAACATTTGATGAACTCAACATCTTTACTCATTATTTTGAAGGAACAGTTATCCTTAAGAAGTTTCCTTTCGATGAACTTTCATGATATTTAAATAAACAAATTGGCATAATAAGCAGAAAAAAAAAATAATAAAATGAAGTGACCATAATAAATGATTTCTTAACTGGCATAGCTAGAATAACGGGATCTAACATGTCATCATCTCTCTCCCGCACAACCAAATAGAAAGAATTTCTGACAAAGATAGCTGAAACAATATCAAATACCTCGAGAGATACAAAGAATTTTTTTATTTTTTTATTTTTTTTTTGAAATTACAAGAAAAAGGTCACAAGTTCCATAGGTGCAAATAGAGGGAGGGGACACATAAAAAATCAATAAACCTAAATAAGGGCACCTGAGCACAAGTAAAATGAAAGTTAAAAGAAGAAAATGAAGGGGACTGTTATAAAAGTAGTTAATAAGAAAGTAAATAGAAACTCTAGAAGAACCTGATTCAGATGGCAATTTAGAAATTGACATGGTATGGATCAGGAATGGAAAGAAGAAGAAGAAAGGCAGCTGACTTCAGAAATGAGAAATATGCAGAGCAGGGGCCTAGTGTAGGAGGGGTGTCATTTAATTAAGTGAGAAGCTGGGTGTTGTCATTTCGTTAACCTTGTCCAAGAGTGAGTGAGTGTGTGTGCGTGTGTGTAGGCTCTAATGCAGCAAGTCTTTCAGGCTATTAAGCCTCTCCCTTGAAAGAGTTTGTTATTGAATCTCAAAAACAGAATTATTTTTATATATTTGGAATCAATGCAGTAAAAAACTTCTTTCTCGTTAGAAGAACTGGTTGATTTTGAATTTGAATTATCACTTCTGATCATTGAATGCCACAATTTTCCTTTCTTTTTTTCTTTCTTTCCCCCCCCCCCCAAATGCTTTAAATGTAATATCACATAATTTAATCTAGCTAAATATGCTTGTGGCTTACCTCACCCTCCACAAACACTCTTTTCACTTCTAATCGATGACCACTTTAAATCACCTGAAAACACATATATGTACCGGGAAATATTGACAAACAATTCCCAAACTGAGGGCTGATTTTAAGAATATACTGCAAAATACCTTTTGTGGTTTTTGTTTCGGTTAACTAAGTCCCAAGGTTTCAAATCCAGGAGCTTCTTGCGGATGTTAAATATTGAAGAAGTATAAAACAGAATACATTTTTGACAAGTTGAAAAATAATAATAAAGCAAGCAAAACATCTGGGTTTTTTACTTTCGTTCCCTTCTTCCCCTTCTCTTATTCTTTCTTCCCGAATTCGCTTCCCAACCAAAACACTCCTATACAATCTGACATCACAATTTTGTTCGACCCCCATTCTTAGTCTCAAATCTGAATTTCTTCCATTTTTTATCAATTAAATCCTAATAGACCAATCACATATCAATTTCAAGCTCCAATCAGGTAATAACACGCACGGTGGATCATCATAATGTTTATTTGCCCTCCTAGTCCAAAACATCCAATCAAAAGCTATGGAACCAAAAATAATGAAAAACAAAAAATAAATCAGATCAAAAAATAGATACGAAAGGGAGGTGAGAGAGAGGTGTAACCTCGGACGGAGATAGGAGAATCGATAAAGGCGTAGCGAAACGAAGAAGGCGGTGAGGAGGCGACAGATCTGGAGGAGCAGTCATCATCGAAAGGAGCGGGATTCATCCTGGAAATGATCACCGATGAGGCACCGCAGTGCGCGCTCGGCCCTCTCCATGTCATACATGACAACCTCCTCCCTGCTATTCTCAGCATCTTCTTCTTCTTTCCACCCTCTAGGGTTTCGTCTCCTTTCTATCTTTTCTTTTTTTTTTTTTTTCTACGAGAGCGAGAGAGATCGAGAAAAAACTGTTCCCTTTTTAAAAAAAAAAAAATTAAAGAGAGAAAACTAGTCGTAGCCCCATGAGAGAGAGAGAGAGAGAGAGAGAGAGGGAGGCACGCGGACCCATGACGAATCAAAATGGGCGTTGGATGATGTGGGCCGGTCCTCTTCTACTAAGGCGGCGTTTTGGGCCTTAACAGATGGGTTTTTTTTTTTTTTGTTATCCTTACTTGACAAAATAATTTTAAAAATCATAAAGCATGACCAAATAATTTCAAAAATTATAAAACAGAATAAAATAATTTTTAAAATTACAAACTAATTTTAAAACTTAACTTTTAATGTCTACAATATTTTTCTCCTTTTTTTTGGTACTCTAATTGAGCTACCATCCGGTGTCTGAGATTTTACTCTAATTAATTCGAATCGACCTATTATTGGGTCCACTTTTGAAAATATTCTTCTTTAGCCCCATAATAATAAATATTATAGAGTTTTAGTGAACCAGAAAAGCCTGACCTTTGAACTGGACCGGGATGAACAGTAACCCGAATCGGCCCGATCCGGGTACTATAGCGGCCAGCCGGTTCAACCCTTTTTGGAACCGGGAACTGACTCGGACCCAAAACCGGCCTACCGGTTCCAAAAAGGGTAGAGCAAAAAAAAGGCAATGGAGCAAAAAAAAAAAAAAAATCTCGGTCGGCCTGAACTAGCACACCGGTTCCAGTTCACTGGGTCGGGCCGGTTCCACCTAAAAAAAATTTGGAATCGGCTCGGCCCGGACCGAACTGACCTAAGAACCGCTACCAGCCCGGCCCGTGGTTCTGGGAACCGGCAGTGAATCGGACCGGGCCCGATTCCATGTCTAGGAAAATTGCTGTTGGCATTATTTTTAAATTATATATAATTTAAATCATTTTAATTTGTTAGACCAACAACTTATTTTTGAAATTTGTTAAACTAATACATTATATATATATATATATATATATATATGTATGTATGTATAAATATGACAGACATGTTTGAAATATTCCCATTTTTTGAGGAATAATTCTTGTATGCCCCGAAGAATGTATGTTTTGGACTTCTCAATTTATGAACATTTGCATTTTTCAATCAAATAAATAAATCAATTTGTTATATTATTTATGTGTATGTATAAGGTACGGTCTAATGGTTTTTGTATAACTTGTGTATGCAATCAAACTAATGATGCATACAAAAAGATAAGTCAGGGTAAATTAACAAAAAGTAAATATTTCGTAACTGATTGATAAATTTGGATATTTCATTATATAAAAACTATAACTTATGAATTTTTTACTAGTCAGGGATGATTTACCTTGATCATCAATGTGATCCATATTCAATAAAGTTAGTCCAGGTTGTGAGGTCTAAACATCATATATAGAGTGATTTTCTAAAATCTCCTATGGATGGATATTTGTACTCCATATTATATGTAGTTTATATATTCTTAATCTTGAGTGTGTATAGAAAAATTAATGAAGTCAGGACTCTATACTAATCTCCTATGGACTCTATTTGATTTACTTGTTCAAATTGATGATACCGGTTTTGATAAACCCATAGGAGCCCAAACTCTATTTGGCCTATTAGGTTACAATCAGGCCTAGAAGACACTGAACTACCTCTCGACTCCCTGAAGTCTCAGTTCTTATCAAGTTGACCCCCAACACACTGGGTCATACTTGTGATTACCTGATAAAGAAGGAAATCTGTGATAAGTCAAACCTTCTCCAAGTCAATACGGGTTTATTACGATTTCTTTCAATAAGAAAGCAAATCTTATAATGACTAAAATTTTTATAGATCTCCATGGCGATAATGGGAACTTTCTTATTTCAAAAGGATCTCCGGATTAGCGGAAAGTTTGCCAACACAGTTCTTACAATCTTGGAAAATCTTGCATGATCTCTCTATGAGACAAGTAGGGATTCGACACCTCCAAACATATACATCACTATCATACGTGTCATTTATATATCAAACAGAGGCAGTATACTAGGTATGCACCTCTCTTTATATACACTACATACAGAGACTACACAGGGTACAGACTTTTTCAGTTTTTCCTCATAAAATTGCTTTTTCTAACTTGAACTTTGGAGTCTCCTCTATTAGAGACTCCTCCGATGGATTTTTTTGCAGGTTTTCACATCAAAAATCATCACAAAAACTTTTATTCACTGACTTTCCATTCGAGGTAAAAGGGCAATTTGTTGAGATCATTTTTTGGTATCAATGGATTGGCATCGTTCGTGAAAAATGACTGACTGATTAGTTGTAAAAGTGGCGCACGCCCTATTTTCTTCACCACTATGCCATCAAAAAGGAAGAATGAAGATAATACCCCCAAAGCGACGTCTAAAGTAGGAAGACAGACATCTAACCCTGCAGGCTTACCCCCAACAATGCTCTTGGTCATGGAGCCGGACGCCTCCAGTTCGCCCTGCCTCTCCCCCTGCTTGGGCCCCTCCTGAATAGGTCCACTATTCATGGATCAAGAGATTAAAATCCTAGATACAGGGGATAAATAGACACTTAGAAGATATCAGTTGTACCCTTCGGTAGGAAGCTCAACTTCCCTCTAGAAACTTAACACACTCGCGCTTCACCAAATTCCAACCCCACACACACCCAAAGCTCTCGGTGACGTCTTGATGGGAGCCAGAAAACTTGAGAAAGCAAGATGAAGAGATTGTGGCCATTGAACTCCAAAGAGCCAACAAGGTAAGAATATTCTTGACTCTATATCTCAAGTTGACTGAGATAATATAAGGATTGTGTAGAGATTGATATTTGATGAATTATGTTACTATGGTGCTAAGGTGATCAAGATTTCAAGAAAATCAAGATCAAGGTGATAGGTATTTGTTAGCAAAGGATCACATAAAGGAAGGTAAAATACTCAAATTTGAAATCTTTACAAGTAGTGAAATTAAATACATGTACTAGCATGCTAGATATGAATGTTTCAGATTTGAGTTACGTATAGTCTTGCCATGATATCTCATTATGTAGGACTCAAAATTTTAAACCATTTGTTCCTAAGTAAACTAAACTCCCTAAGATTTAAAATAAGGTATGGCACGAAAATTTCCATTAAGAATGTGATTTATAGTGATTTTTGGAAAGGGACAGCAAAATGACATGTTCTGTTTTTCATCCTCTGTATGACCAATATATTTTATAAATTTTTAAAATATCTTCTATATGAAATTTAGAGAAACTTAAAACACCAAATTTAGCTCTCGGTCTTATCTTTAAAATGAGCTAAATTTTGCTCAAATCGGAGCAGTGTGTTAGAAGTTATGGTATTTTTATTGAAATATGATAGAACATGAATTAAGATTTAAATTGAGGCAGAAATAGGTTTTTCTAAAATTTTGCATTTCGAATTTGATGAAATACTTAACATGAAAGTTGTAGGGATGTCTCTTACCATTCTGTAGCAATTTAAGTCACTCAATTATGAGTTATATAGAGAAAGTTATGATATTTTTCCTAAAATTGCACAAGAGTAGAACTTGAAAAAAAATCTGAATTTGTAGATGCATGAGCTTAAACAAGTTAGGGTGAATTGGAATTGAGTTTAATCAAACTAGGATAAAATTATTGAAAGAAATAGGGGGATTGACATATATATATGTTATTGTCTTAGGAGTAGACGACTATACTACACTCGAGGGGCGACTCTGTTGAGTATCGAGGTTTTAGGGTGTACCATTTTCGTACATGTGAGTGGGTTTTACTGTTACCATGTAGTTAATGAGCAAAACTATATTCTATCGCTTTTAAAATATGATTTTATAAAATAATTGAGAAATGACTTGTTAAATAGTTTGGTAATGATTTTGTAATAAATGAAGTATCCCAAAATTTCTTTTAATATTTATCCATGAATTTTAATGAAAAATAAATGTGTCATGTTTTAAACCATGAAATGTATTTTGATGATATATATACGGAAATGCACAAGATACTGGATTTCATAATTTTTCCTTGGCATATATGGCACGATTGTTTGATTGATAATTTTGATACGAGACTAGGTGCTCGGGTATTAGTACCTGAATCACCTTGATCGTAGATTGGGGATAGTACTTATAGTTATGATATTATGATGTAATAGGCATTTTTCCATGCAGACTCACCTCGTATACTATAGTAGATCTATCTTGTTATATAGATAGTCACACGATTGCGATGTCATCGAGACGCAGACACTCCACATAGTTAGGTGGCGTGTATACGATACCAAATTTTTGGACTAACCAAATTGAACCGAAAAGAGGAGGACTGAATGACATTTCAGTCTAGCACTTGGGGAGGCCCGACGCCAATGCCAAAGTTAGGGTCGTTTATCCGTTTAAAAGAAAAACCCTTGGTGGCTCGTTATTGGTCGAGGCAAACCCTTGCTGAGAGATTGTTTTGACATGACTCTACGATTTATGACATGAAATTGGATGCATATGTTTTATGGAAGATGATGTTAGAGAAATGTGTTTTGAAATTGTCATACATATAGTATTTAGAGGGACACTTTGATAAATATCGACGTATGCAAATTCCAAAGACTATCGTTAGAGACGTATCACGGTATGAAACTTTCGCTATATCTTTGAGGATATTAGTTGATCATGTTAGAATGACTGTATGAACAAAAGGAACTTTCATTTATAGTGTATATATATATTTGAGGTCTTTTGTATTTTAAATACTAATAAAATATTTGTATCTGAAATTATGATTAGCCTTGCGTTACCTTGAAGATACGTGGTGGGGTTGGGCCGGTGTCCGAGATAACGAGCGACTGTTCACGGCCTTTAGATCACGGATTGGGGCATGATAGTTTTCTTGGTATCAGAGCCCAGGTTGGTTTAGCGCTGAGTTTTATAAAAGATTTCAAAATTTTTCAAGTATTATTTTCAAAATTCTCAATATTTGAAATAAATTTGAAAGTTTTCTTATAGTCATAAAGTCCCTAAAGATGATCTTAGGCAAATGAGTTCATTCCATTTAGGGGGTTAGATACTCCATATCTAGCCCAAATTCTTTATTTATAGCTGATAGATGTTCTTTTATTCAGAACCATGCCTTTTAGACGCAGCACGAGGCGGACTAGCAGAGTTACACCTGCTGCTCCAGAGCTCGGGTCGTCTTCACATGCACCCCCCTCCAGTACCACCTTAGCCAGTTCCGATGGTCGAAATTCCAATAGCCGAAATTTTGACACCTCCGCTAGATGCCTTGAGATAGTGGCACGAATAATGGAGCACCCATGGGGTACGAATACAGCCCCCGCCACCATCTACGACAGTTCCTACCCCAACTGCAGTGGCACCTGCCCCAACTGCCCTTGTTTCTTCAGTGCCTGCCCCAGGCAACAACATGATTCCGGCACTCCGTCGCATCCACGAGTTGACCCAGTTAGTCAAGGAGGTTCGGTTGTTGGGTTGTACTGATTTCAGCGGATCAAGTGATGCTACGACAGAAAACATTGGGTCAACCGGACCCGCCGGATACTGACAGATCTGGGGCTAGAAGACGAGTTGAAACTGAGGGTAATAGTGCGATTACTTGATGGTGATGCTCTCGCCTGGTGGGAGACCGTGGTTGATGACTCTACAGAGGCCCCAGGTTGGGGAGACTTTGTGCGAGAGTTTGACGAGAGGTACTTTATAAAGTACTAGCAAGATCAAAAGAGGGCGGAGTTTCTTCATCTCCGCCAGGGGGCAAGATCGGTGTCCGAATCTAAGGCAGAGTTGAGGAGATTAGCCGCCTTTGTTCCTGACCAAGCCACACAAAAACAGTTACGATTCAAGTTTGAGGACGGATACAACTTGAACATCAAGAAATACATGTCAGTGACAAAGAACCACTTCTTCAAAGAGGTCTTGGAGTTGGCCTACCGCGCTGAGGAGATAGTGCAGGCTGAGAGTAAGCAGAGGGAGGGTTGAGACCAGAAAAGGAAGAGGCCTGGATTTCAGTCTGGTCAGAAGAAGGGCCGGAGTCAGGGCCTTCAGAGAGACCCCACAGCTACAGGGACAACTGGCTTTCCCCAAGAGTTACGCCCTCAGAGTTCTAGAGCCCCCGCCCCTAGTGTCGGATCAGTGAGTCAGTTTGCTGTGCCGAGGAAGCCCCTATGCCACAATTGTGGCAAGACTCATTCAGGATTCTATAGAGAACCTACGAGATGCTACCAGTGTGGGAAACCGAGAGATATTCGTAGCACTTGTCCAGATTTGGGATTCGGGGGGTAACCAAGTCAGAGCCGCCCGAGTGGACCACGCGAGAGTCAACCAAGAGCACCTGCCTCATCAGTTCCTACTACTCCATGGACTGTGGCCGGAAGCAACACCGTACCCGTTCCTCAGTGACACCAGCCGAGGACTCAGGCTCACGTCTTTGCAATAACGCACAAGGAAGCCCAAGCCAATCCCAAAGTGATTATCGGTAACCCTGCGATAGACTCTCCTGTATAGGTTTTATCTCCTAATAGTTATCTTGAGGCATAATATACTATGATGACTCATGTAATTCTCGACAGCTAAGATGCTAGAAGCCTCAATCCTTTTGATATATATATATATGATCTCATGTTGACTTCCCAAGTAAATAAAGGTTGATGATCCTCTTTTATTTAAATTCGCCATTAGGTACCATGAAAATCTTCGGAGTTGACACCAGAGTTTTGATAGACACCGGGTCAAATTATTCAAATGTGAGCACCTAGTTTGCTTAGCACCTTGATAGAAACTCTCTCAATTGATCGAGGAGATATTGGTTATCACACCATTGGGTGAGCAGTTGGTCCGGGATTCTGTTTATCGGGGCTGTGAGATATGGATGGGGGAGGTGATGTTAGAGGCAGATCTTATATCTCTCGACATATCTGATTTTGATGCCATCTTAGGAATGGACTGGCTGAATTTCCACCGAGTCGCTGTTGACTGTTTCACTAAGGAAGTAGAGTTTCGAAGGTCGGGACAGTCATTACTGATATTTGCAGGAGAGAGACGGGTACTACCCCGATGTGTTATTTCAGCACTGAAAGCTAGACGGTTGGTACGCCGAGGATGTACAGCCTACCTTGCCCATGTAATAGACACCACGGTAGAAAGTCCAAGGCTTGATAAGGTCCCAGTGGTGTAAGAGTTTGCTAATGTGTTCCATGAGGAGCTACCTGGACTACCTCCAGTCCGGGAGTTTGATTTTAAGTTAGATATAGCTCCCGAGACAGCACCAATTTCTATTCCGCCATACAGAATGACACCAGCTGAGTTGAGAGAGGTAAAGGTCCAGCTGTAAGAATTATTGGACAAGGGGTTTATTTGACTAAGCACTTCACCTGGGGTGCTCCGGTACTATTTGTAAAAAAGAAAGATGACTCTTTCAAACTCTGTATAGATTACCATCAATTGAACAGAGTGACCGTCAAGAATCGATACCCGCTACCACGTATAAATGATCTGTTTAATCAACTTCAGGGTGCTCGAGTTTTCTCAAAGATCGACCTTAGATCTAGGTATTATAAGTTATGAATCCAGGGTGAGGGTGTGCCCAAGATTGCTTTCCATACTAGATATGGTCATTTTGAATTTCTGGTCATGCCGTTTGGGTTGACAAATACCCCCGCTGCGTTCATGGACTTGATGAACCGGGTATTCCATGATTTTCTCGACCGATTTGTCATAGTATTCATAGACGACATACTTGTCTACTCACGGAGTGATGAAGAGCACTCCCAATACCCGTGTGCTATATTGTAAACACTCCGCGAGAAGAAGTTTTATGCCAAGTACTCTAAGTGTGAGTTTTGGCTCAGACAGATCGGGTCCTTGGGGCATGTTGTTTCTGTGGAGGGTATTTTCGTTGATCCACAGAAGGTTGAGGCCATTATAAGTGAGAGCAGTCGTAGACAGTTACTGAGGGCAGGAGTTTCCTTGGACTGACAGGATACTATCGAAGATTTATAGAGAGATTCTCCAGGATTGTATCTCCACTGACTAACTTGACTCGTAAGGACGTTAAGTTTGTTTGGGATGACCGTTGTGAGGCAAGTTTTCGAGAGCTCAAACAACTGTTGACATCGGCACCGATTCTATCCCTTCCCACCAGCGGCCAGGAGTATGTAGCGTTCCGTGATGCCAGTCGGCAGGGTTTGGGTTGTGTACTGATACAGGACGATCAGGTCATTGCATACGCCTCTAGACAGTTGAAGAAGTATGAGCTTAACTATCCGACCCACGATCTCGAGTTGACAGCCATAGTCTTTACGTTGAAGATATGGTGACATTATGTCTATGGGGTGACATGCCGAGTGTACACGGATCATAAGAGCCTGAAGTACTTATTCACGCAGAAGAAGCTCAATCTGAGACAGATGAGATGGTTGGAGCTTCTCAAGGATTATGACCTTGTCATAAACTATCATCCTGGCAAGGCCAATGTAGTTGCGGATGCTCTGAGCCGCAAGTCCTCATCTTTCGAGAGTGCCTACCTCTCTTGTCTCGTGGGACTCTGCTCATTGGGAGTCAGTCTGGCTAATGATGAGTATGGTACACTTCTAGTTAGATTCGAGGTGAGGCTGACTCTGTTTGACCGCATTCGGGAGCTCCATGGTTCATATGCGGAACTCCAGGATATTATTGAGAAAATCCAGGGGAGACGACAGGAATTTCAGAGTTCAGAAGGATGGACTCTTGGTATTCAGGGAACAGGTCTGCGTTCCCACTGACAGCAATCTTCGGAGGGTTATTGTCACGCCCCAAACCGGGATCGTGAACAGTCGCCCGTTACCCTGGATGCCGGCTGTATATCTACAAAAAAATTGAACAGAACCTCCCCATAAATCGGAGGTCTCCAATGTACAATTTAACATGTTTAAACCTGCATAATTTAAAATCGTCCTGTAAATAAAATAAAATGGTCATCCCGGCCTCAAAACAATCCACCAAATCTCACAACCGACATCCAGACAACGCGAGGCTAACAAATCACCAACAGCCCTAACCACAGACCTCTACGGTCATGCCCAACTAGAGCATGAGCAGCCGCCACACCGAGCGGACCTAAATTTTATATAATATACAATAATTTCCCAAGTAAAAAGTTTAAATGTTTACAAATGTCTCAATGCAAGCATAATAGGAGAGTTTCACAACAATATCCATAAATATTACAGTCATCCCATAAAAATGTACACGGTCAATTACGAACCTAAATATCCAGACCACGCAGGGTCGAAATAAAGTGCGAAATTCGTATTTTAAATTAAACTTAAACCTTACCGTCGAGAAGAACCAACCCGCCTAAGATCAACTAAAATTTCTAAACTCTGAAACGTCGCTCTAGCACAACGATCCTGTCTGAGGGAGGAAAGAAGAGGGGTGAGTATCTATGGGAGGATACTCAGCAAGTGAGGGGAAGGACATCGTGCTATCAATATCAAGTGTGAACTTGGAGTGTCAAAACATGTAATACAATATCAGGTATACGAAAACAGCGTACAATTTTAACATATCTCAAAGCACACATCACAAAATAACATATGCATCCATCTATGTATCAAATCATATGAGAAGAGCGGCCGAATAAACAACCCCGGCAATGGTCTACCTCGACCAAGAACAGGCGCATTGGGGGTTTTCACAATGCAAATATCAAATAATGGCTCTCTACCCCAATGTTGGCCACAGGCTACTCCAACTAGACTGTAAATAATAATAATAATAATATACATATAAATAGTCAGCTGTGTATGATGCCCCCGCCCAGTGCTAGACAGAGGTACAACTCACGTCCTCCCCCGATGAGGGTTCAACCTTGGACAACCATACACACGACAATCTAGCGGATACCTCCGGCCAAAGAGTATCCGGGCACGAGGGGTGCCGCTACCAAACGTCCTTCGTAGCTACGGAACAATATCAAATCAGCGGGACACGTGGCCCCATGCATCCCAACACCATATCAGCCGGGCATACAGCCCAAAGGGTATGTGTAAATCTATTCAAAACCATGTGCCAATGCAAGTGGAAGCATTAAAACATGTCAATATATCAAAAGGGTGGTACAATATCCGGTTATCAAACTCATGGATGCATATCAATAAAATCAACAATTGGGACACTCCAATGATCACAAAAATATGTATATAAATACTTATCAAAATCCAAAAGTTCAATTTTCACACGTATAGAAATCATGTCATTTGAAAATCGGTAAAACATGATTTGTCAATCAATAGTAGATGTCGTAGTCCCACTCACAGTATGGGGGAGGGTAGTACACTCCCTAATAATACCACGAATCAAATCAAACTCGACTCCTCGAGTTTCCAAGAAAGTCAACCTAATCAAATCACGAATTTCATCAATTTTTCGACTATGTTCAGGGTTTATCATTTTCCTTAAATTCGTACAAACCCTAATTTTTTCAATTTATAAATGTACTCTAATTTAATCAATTTCATTCCATTTATAAATAAATAACGAAATCAAAACCAATCTAAATTCAAATCTAAAACCGTTCAAAATCAAAAACCAATCTAAAATAACTAAATTTCCTACAAGATGGAAAAATCTTTGAAAAATCATACACTTTTCAATTCTCATCCGATTTCTTCAACCCATATGTCATTTCCAAGGTATTGATATCTATTTTCATAATATAGAAATTGTATTTTGATTTCCTATATGCAAAACAAATTATAATGGAAAAGACTACATCGATCCTTAAGCTCAAGTCCCAAAATTTTAAATTATCCTTCATAGGCCTACCATTATGAAATTTAACAACTCAAAACAATCTAAGAAAGACATGAAATACAATATTATACTTCATTTCACGGCACATTTCATTCCATCTCTAATCCCAAAATGATTTCATGCATATTTCAAATTAAACTCTAATGAAAACCATTCAATTCAAGCAAATATGAATCATTCATCTTCTAATATGTTTCTTTCATACTAAGCAGCCTAATTCGCATAAATTTTTAAACTTAACCCTAACATTCAGACATAGTATTTCTAAAATTACATTCTATTCCAATCGAACAAAGTTCCTAAACGTATATAAGACTTTTTCACCCTAAATTAACACTAAATTTATTTAATTGCTGAAAAAATTAGAAATCTCCTTACCTAGGGTTTCTCGATTCGTAGATTTAACTTCCAAATGCACTTCGTTCAATCCAAGACCTGCAGTATTCCAAACCGATGCATTTTAACAGTTAGGCTAAATTACTTAGAGATCAAACCCTAGGGCTCTTAATCAAAAACCAGCCCTTACCTACGCAGAATGGGATCGCAGGAAGCCGTCGCGGCCTAGGGTTTCTGAGACTTCTGTTGTTGTCAGTTTGGGGCTCCTGCAAAGATTGCAGGAGCGCTCTCGGCTGAAAGGAAACAAGGCACACGAGCACGCAAGCAGGGAAAGCAGCACTGTGGCCGCGCACGCTAGAGCTGTCGCGTGTTGTAGTCGAGCGTGCAGGGGCTGTCACTCGCTGTAGTCGCGCGCACAGGGGAGCCGTCGTGCTCTAGAAGGAAAGGAAGAGGCTGCAGTCCCGCGCCGGAGAGGTAGAGAGAGAGAAACAGTGAGGTAGAGAGAGAACCAGAGTAGAGATAGAGAACCGAAAGGTCGGCCGGTCGTGGGTAGTGGAAGGGGACGGCGGAACACGATGGAACACGGCGGAGGAGATGAGAGATCGAGCGAGAGGGAGACACAGCGGGAGATAGAGAGAGAAATTACGAAGGAGAAAGAGACAGAGCGTGGTAGAGAGAAGAACCGAGAAGGGAAGGAGAGGGAGAGAGTTGATCGGTGGCTGGGTGGTGGTTGACGGCCGTCTGCGACGGAGGAAATTGCAAGGGGGAGAGAGTGAGAGAGCAACCGAGAGAGAGAGAAAGAGAGAGATAGAGAGTGAGACCGAGAGAGAGAGAAAACAGAGAGGAGGATAGAGAGAGAGGCGGTGGTGGCTGCGGGTGGTGGCGACGGTGGCAGAGAGGATGGCGGGTCGCGACGGTGCGACGCGGGAAGGGGAAGGGTCGCGGGAAGAAGGCGAAATGGCAGAGAGAGAAAGAGAAGGAGAGAGAGAAAGAATTAGGGCTTTAAGCCCTAATTCGAATTTTTTTTTTGTTATTATTATTATTATTATTATTATATATGTTTTTATTTAGATAAATAGATTTATAAATAAATAAATAAGTAAATAATTAAATTAATAAATGAAAAATATATTCTTCACATCATGAATTGAAATATGGATACTTTTGAAAATACCAAAAATTAAATTTTAATACCCCGAAATCGAAAATCAATAAAATTAAATATTTCACTCTATATATATATAAAAATTGAGAATTATTTTATTTAAATCTAGGAACGGAAGTACAACCGTACGAACACCGCAGTGTCGGCGTTACAGTTATACTTGAAGAGGCCCACTTTTCTGCCTATGCGATGCATCCAGGTAGTACCAAGATGTATCGGACTATCAAAGGAAGTTATTGGTGGGCTGAGATGAAACGAGAGGTCGCTGAGTATATAGCTAAATGATTGGTCTGCCAGCAAGTGAAGGCCGAGTATCAGCGGCCAGCTGGTACACTACAGCCCCTTCCCATTCCTATATGGAAATGAGAACACATTACGATGGATTTTGTTGTGGGACTTCCGCGGATCTCGACACAACATGATACTATCTGGGTGATTGTTGACAGACTCACCAAATTCGCATATTTTCTGTCCACTCGTAGTAGCTATCCACTGGAGGTTTTGGTCCACCTATATATTAGTGAGATAGTTCGATTCCACAGGGTTCCTATGTCGATTGTATCTGATAGAGATCTCCGATTTACTTCTCGATTTTGGCTCAAGCTATAGGAGGCCTTGGGTACCAAACTGCATTTGAGCACTGCTTTTCACCCACAGACGAATAGTCAGTCTGAGAGGACTATCTAGACATTAGAAGACATGCTGAGAGCATGTGTCATGAATTTTGGGGGTAGTTGGAACCAACACCTCCCTTTGGTTGAGTTTGCCTACAATAACAATTACCAGACTAGTATCGGTATGCCTCCATACGAGGCCTTATATGGGAAGAAGTGCCAAACACCTTTGTATCGTGGTGAAGTTGGTGAAAGACAACTCAATAGTGTTGACTTAATAGAATAGACCTAAGAGAAGGTGAATATCATCTGTGCTAGGATGAAGGCCGCCCAGGACAGACAAAAGAGTTATACTAATAAACAGCGGAGACCACTTGAGTTCAAGGAGGGAGACATGGTCTTTCTACAAGTATCTTCCTGGAAGGGAGCGATACGGTTTAGACAGCGGAGGAAGCTAAATCCCAGGTATATTGGTCCGTTTCAAGTCATGAAAAGGATAAAAAAGGTAGCTTACAGACTTGAGCTGCTAGTAGAGATTACATGCATCCACGATGTATTCCATGTCTAGATGCTGAGGAAGTACCTCCATGATCCTTCCTATGTACTAGAGCCTCCACCAGTAGAGTTGAGCGATGATTTGAATTTCCCCATTCAGCCCGTAGCTGTCTTAGACAGATAGACCAGGAAGTTACGGAGCAAGGAGATCTCCCTGGTCAGAGTACTTTGGTGGAATGACCAGGTCGAGGAGCAGACTTGGAAGCCCGAGGATGCTATGAGGAGACAATACCCCCCAACTATTAGATGTATAGTTTCGAAGAAGAAACTTTTTATTAGGAGGTTAGGAATTATAACACTGTTTTTCGATGACTGTGTATCATGTATCACTCTTCATGATTTTAATTATCTATTTATTTATTTTGAGATTTTGTCTCAAAATCGCTAAAACCGAAAATCTTATCGGTAAGCCAAAAACTTTCTCAGTATGCGCCGACAAGATCTAAAGAAATCAAAAATGACTAAGAGAATGCCTACACGCTTAAATAGTGATATTTAAATGAAATTTTACATATTTAAGAAATTTCGAATAAAATTTTACAGGGACTAAAAATGTAAATTTTTAAAAGTTAGGGGTCTAAATGCAAATAAGAAAAGTGGAGGGATTAAGTTGTAAAACACTCAAGGATAGATATTTGGAGCCAAATGATTGGACAAGAGGACACCAAGACTATTAGTGGCCACATAGGATATTCCACTAACAAAATTGGAAGAAGGTTGCTTGTAAAGAACAAAATTAATGCATGAAATGTGGTTGGATAGGATTTTAGTGGATTTCTTGTGCTTTCTTTCCTCTTGGTTGACTTGGACACTTCTTTTGCATGCATGGTGGTTGCTTGTTGTCATTTCAAGTATATAAGAGGAGTCTTGACAAGTGTAGGATGAGATAAAACACGCAAAATGAATCAAGGGTAAAGATAGTTTGATTAGGTTTATAAAAAGACCAAAACCAACCATCTCTTTTATTCACCTCACTTGGCCAAAAATTTTAGTAAGGAAAGAGGGATTGCTAAATGTTCAAGTGGAATTCTTGGAGCATTGGAGAAGGAACGCAAGTAAAAGAGGTAAAACATTTTTGACTCTATATCTCTTGTTGATTGAGATAGTATAAGGATTGTGTAGAGATTGATATTTGACGAATTATGTTACTATGGTGTTAAGGTGATCAAGGTTTCAAGAATATCAAGACCAAGGTGATGGGTATTAGTTAGCAAAGGATCATATAAAGGATGATAAAATACTCAAATTTGAAATCTTTACAAGTAGTGAAATTAAATGAATGTACTAGCATGCTAGATATGAATGTTTCAAATTTGAGCTATGTGTAGTCTTATCATGATATCTCATTGTGTAGGACTCAAAATTTTAAACCGTTTATTCCTAAGTAAACTAAACTCCCTAAAATTTAAAATAAGTATGGCACGAAAATTTTCATTAAGAATGTGATTTATAGTGATTTTTGGAATGTGACAGCAAAATGACATGTTTTGTTTTTCATCTTCTGTATGGCCAATATATTATATAAATTTATAAAATATCTTCTGTATGAAATTTAGAGAAACTTAAAACACCAAAGTTTTAGCTCTCGGTCTAATCTTTAAAATGATCTAAATTTCGCTCAAATCGGAGTAGTGTGCTAGAAGTTATGGTATTTTTACTGAAACAGGACAGAACATGAATTAAGATTTAAAGTGAGGCAGAAATAGATTTTTCTAAAATTTTGCATTTGGAATTTGATGAAATGCTTAATATGAAAGTTATAGGCTATCTCTTACCGTTCTGTAGCAATTTAAATCACTTAATTCCGAGTTATATAAAGAAATTTATGATATTTTTCCTAAAACTGTGCAAAAGTAGAACTTGAAAAAAAATATGAATTTGTATATGTATGGACTTAAACAAACTATGGTGAATTGGAATTGGATTTAATCAAACTATGATGAAATTATTGAAAAAAATAGGGGGATTGACATATATATATGTTGTTGTCTTAGAAGTAGACGACTATACAACACTCGATGGGCGACTTCGTCGAGTATCGAGGTTTTAGGGAAGTGGTGTATCCTTCCCGTATATGTGAGTGAGTTTTACTGTTGTTATGTAGTTAATGAGCAAAACCATATTCTATAACTTTTAAAATATGATTTTATGAAATAATTGAGAAATAACTTGTTAAATGGTTTGGTAACGATTTTGTGATAAATAGAGTATCCAAAAATTTCTTCTAATATGCATACATGAATTTTGATAAAAAAATGTGTCATGTTTTGAACCATGACATGTACTTTGATAATATATATATAAAAATATACGAGATATCGGATTTCATAATTTTCCCTTGGCATATATGGTACGATTGTTTGATTGATGACTTTGATGTGAGACTATGTGTTTGGGCATTAGTACCTGAATTCCCTTGATCGTAAATCGGAGATAGTATTTATAGCCATGATATTATGATATAATGGGCATTATCCCACACAGACTTATCTCGTATGCTATAGTAGAACTCTCATTATATAGATAGTCGCACGATTGTGATGTAATCGAGATGCAAACACTCCACATGGTTAGGTGGCGTGTAGACGATACTAGATTTTCGGACTAGCCAAGTTGAACCGAAAAGGGGAGGACTGAATGACATTTCAGTCAAGCACTTGAGGAGGCCCGACGCCAACACCAAGGTTAGGATCGTTTATCCGTTTAAAAGAAAAACGCTTGGTGGCTCGTCATTGGTCGAGACAGACCCTTGCTGAGAGTTTGTTTTGGCATGACTCTACGATTTATGACATGAAATTGGATGCATATGTTTTATGGATGATGATGTTAGAGAAATATGTTTTGAAATTGTCATACATACTTAAAATATGGTATAAAGTATATATATATATATATATATATATATATATATATATATATATATGGTTTTAATAATCTATTTTCACACCACTTATTAACTACATGTTACGATTATTCACTCACTGAGTAAATAATTTTACTCACCCTTCACTCCCTTAAATTTTACAGAGATAGTATTTAGAGGGACATTTTGATAGATATCGGCGTACGCAAATTTCAGAGACTATCGTTAGAGACGTATCACGGTATGAAACTTCTGCTGTATTTTTGAGGATATTAGTTGATCATGTTAGAATGACTGTATGAACCAAAAGAACTTTCATTTGTAATATATATATATATATATATATATATATATATATATATATGAGGATTTTTATATTTTAAATACTAATAAAATATTTGTAACCGAAATTATGATTAGTCTTACGTTATCTTGAGGATACGTGACGGGGTTGGGCCGGTGTTCGAGGTAACAAACTACTGTTCACGGCCTCTAGATCACGGATCAAGACGTGACAATCAGGCACATAAAATTGAAGTTCAGGACATTGCTTGGTATTGAAACACTCGAATCCGATCCCGACCCATCGAAGACCTCAGTTTAGTTATCTTGACTCTTTACTTGTTTTAGTGGTTCTCTAGTTCTACTGTTCCACTGTCTTGACTCTAAATGAGTTCTTTTAATAATATTTCGATTTCATTTCTCCACCATGTTATTGCCTACGGTCAAAGTCCTAATGATCTCTTCATTCCAATGCCTTACATGGGTACCACACCATCCTTAGGCAATATACAAGATCGAACTTCCGAGTGGGTGGTTTCCAACAATCTTTAGGTTTCAATGCCTTACATGGGTATCGCAACTATCTCTAGCCAATATAAAGGATCGAACTTCTAAGCGAGTGGCTCCCACCTAGGGTTGTTACACAAACCGAGTCAAGTTCAAGCCGTTCGTTCAACAGTTCGACTTGACTCAAGTTTGACCGAGTTCGAGTTGAATTCGAGCTGAGTTCGTGATACAATTAAGTCGAGTTCGAATAGTAAAATTTTAAACTCGAAAACTCAACGAGTAGTTCAATTACATATATTAATATATATTATATATATACTATATACAATTATAATATAAAAAATAAAATAATATATATTAATATAATATATAATAATCGTTTTCGAGTTGAGTTCAAGTATTTCGCTATACAGTCAAGTCGAGTTCGAACCCTATTATTTACTACTCATTTAGTTCGAGTCGAGTTTGAGTCAAGTAAAATAAATCGAGTTCGAGTTCGAGTATAGGGATACTCGGAATCTACTCGACTCGAATACACCCCTACTCTCAACGATCTATTAGCTCCAACACCTTGCATATGTACCAACACCCTTCCTTAGCCAACATACATCGATCTATTGGTTCCTGAGCAGTTGGCTCTTAACAATCTCTCGGCTCAAACGCCTCGCATTTGGATTCCACACCCGTATTTTTACACCAAGTATCTTACAGGAGTAACATCCACTGCACTTGATGTCAGTCCTCAGAAGGAATCTAATTCCCCTTCTCTATCCTGGGTCTTACATACTCCTAAAAGCTCCTCACATGAATGGGGTCCGAACAAATTATAGAGACATATTGTGTATCCACCATTGGGGAATAACTTAATATTGCGTATTAGTTAAATGGCAAAAGAAAGAGGACTTAATCGATAAAAGAAAAAAATAGATATATCTCATTATAAGGGGGTACAACTAAAGTAGAAGCTTAGACAAAAGAGGAGGAATGAAGTACAGAGACAGAAGATAACATCAAGCTTCATGACTGGGAGATGGGGAAGGAGTAGCCCTTTGACGCAAACCTTCGACGCCAGCACGCATTGTCGCTACACGAGCATTAGCCTCAACCACCATGCGAGAAAAGCCTACTCGAGCATCACCGACTCGCCCCGAACCCACCGCCTTGATGTTAACTTCACCAATTCTTCCATCGACATTTCCCCAAGTTCTGCCTCATGGATGATTCCTTCTACGTGGCGTAACTTCTCACTAAGCTCATGGACTTGGCGTTAATGACCCTCCTAGAGCTCGACAATTTCTCCTTCTAGGTAGGGGTGTGCAATATTTGGTGATAACCGAATATCCGACCGAATCGAATTAAATTTGAATTCGATTTTTAGATTCAAATCGGTTTTCGGTTAGAATCGAATTCCAAATTTGGTTTTCGATTTAAATTTCAAATTGAGATTTTTAATACAACTTCGAACAGAAAACCGAATTAGAGTTTTTAATTATCTAATTTTTTATTTATTTTGATTATTTATTATTTATTTTCTTTTCTTTTTATGTAAACTTTGATTGATAATTTTTCTTTTTTAAGCAAGTAATAAAATAGTAGTTAAAAAATTCATTATTTTATCAATTCGAATTTGGTTAAATTGGATTTATGTCAAAATTTAGATCTCAAAAATCAAAATCGATTTATTTGGTTTATTCGATTCAATTCGAATTCAAACCGAAAACCGAATTTCAAATTTAAACGAATTCGGTTCGGTTTTTGGTTTGAAATTAAAAAATGTTAAACCGAATTAATCTAACCGAATTAATCGAAAAATTCAAAAACCGAACCGATGAACACCTCTACTTCTAGGTCCACAACCCTCTTCTCTAAAACAGCGAGTGATTGTCTCAACTCCTAAGCCAACCTTTTGGCAGATAGACGATCCACTTTGGTCCCGTTCAGCAATGCTTCCAGCCTCTCACATTCAACAACGGCCACATCATACTACTCAATCGCTAAATTTTAGTCAGTTCTTAAACGTTTTAACTCTTCTTCTTTCTCAAGCAATGTAGTGTGGGTTACTTTGCTTTCCTTCCATTCTCGCTCTCTTCAAGCCAAGACAGCTTAAAGCAGCAAAATTATTGCCTGACCCTACTCTCATACTTTTTTTCTTTTGAGCTAAA
This sequence comes from Dillenia turbinata, assembly GCA_037126225.1. Taxonomy (NCBI): domain Eukaryota; kingdom Viridiplantae; phylum Streptophyta; class Magnoliopsida; order Dilleniales; family Dilleniaceae; genus Dillenia; species Dillenia turbinata. The sequence goes on from JBAMMX010000015.1 coordinate 1,274,009, forward strand.
GCAGCTCAAAATTGCTTTATCTCCTCCAATCTTTGGTTCATCAAGCCTTCCAGGTGGCCCACCATTCAGATCCTCCACAATTGCTGAAATTCTATTATTGTTATAAACTACAAAAAAATACAATCAATCACATAAACTATCAATATAATACTAAAGCCCTCGAACTATTTGAATAGAAAAACATACCTAAAGACCCAGGGCGATTGCAGCCTCATCACCCTGCTTCATCATCAGACAATTTAGCTCTGATTCGGCATATCGAAACTTCCTCGCCTTAACAATATCTAAATAACTAAAGTAATTGTTACTACAGCTAACTGCTATAGTGTCTCTGTAACACCGATACTACGGTATCCGTATATTATTTTCGTTTTTGAATTTAATAAAATGATCATCAATTTATATATATATATGGAAAAATATTTAATTTTTATTGATTTTCGTTTTTAAGATTTTTAAATCGAACTTTTGGTATATTTAAAATATTCATACTTCCGATTTGTAAGGTGAGTATAAAAATATATATACATATATATACACACACTTATTCATTTATTTATTTAATTATTTACTCATTTAAATAATTATAAATTTAATTATTAAAAAAAATCGAATTAGGGCTAAAAGCCCTAATTCTTTCCCTTCTCTCTCTACTCTCTCTCTCTCTCTCCCACACGACTCTTCATCTTCCTCACCCGTCTCTCCCTCTTCCACCCTCCGTCGTCGCCTGTGCCTCTCTCATCCGACCGCCTCCTCCGCCGCTGCCATCAACCCCTCCACCATCGTTTCTCTCTCTACACCTCACAGTCGCTCTCTCTCTTCGTCTCTCACTCCCTCGCGAATCTTTTCGCGTTCCCCACCGCGGTCCTCCGCCGCTGAGCCACACCGTCACTCCCTCCGCCTCCTTCCACCACCCACGACCGGCTGATCATCTCCCTCCCTTTCGGTTCTCTCTCTCGGTCTCCTCTCTATCTCTCTCATTCGTCATCTCTCTCTCCCCGCCTTACTCCCTGCGCGCGCAACAACGCGTGACTGCTCGCACGACAGCCCCTACCCCAGCACTCGCGAGACAGCCCCTACGCGCGCATGACCCCTCGCGACGGCTCCCCTGCGCGCGCGACTGCAGCGAGCGACAGCCCCTGCAAGCCCGACTGTAGCGCGCGACAGCTCTAACGTGTGCGGCTGCAGTGCTGCTTTCCGTGCTCGCGCGCTCGTGCGCCTTAGCACTCCTGCAATCTTTACAGGAGCCCCAAACTGACAGCAACAAGAAGTCTCAGAAACCCTAGGCCGCGACGGCTTCCTGCAATCCCATTCTGTGTAGGTAAGGGCTGGTTTTTTATTAATAGCCCTAAGGTTTGATCTCTAAGTAATTTAGCCTAACTGTTAAAATGCGTCGGTTTGGAATACTGCAGGTCTTGGATTGAACGAAGTGCATCTGGAAGTTAAATCTACGAATCGAGAAACCCTAGGTAAGGAGAGTTCTGATCTTTTCAGTAATTAAATAAATTTAGAGTTAATTTAGGGTGAAAAAGTCTTAAATATGTTTAGGAACATTGTTCGATTGGAATAGAATGTAATTTTAGAAATGCTATGTCTGAATGTTAGGCTTAAGTTTAAAAATTTATGCGAATTAAACTGCTTAGTATGAAAGAAACATGTTAGAAGATGAAGGATTCATATTTGCTTGAATTGAATGGTTTTCATTAGAGTTTAATTTGAAATATGCATGAAATCATTTTGGGATTAGAGATAGAATGAAATGTGCCGTGAAATGAAGTATAATGTTGTATTTCATGTCTTTCTTAGGTTGTTTTGAGTTGTTAAATTTCATAATGGTAGGCCTATGAAGGATAATTTAAAAATTTGGGACTTGAACTTAAGGATCGATGTAGTCTTTTCCATTATAAGTTGTCTTGCATATAGGAAATCAAAATATAATTTTCGTATTATGAAAATAGGCTTCAATACCTTTAAAATGACTTATGATTTGAAGAAATCGGATGGAAATTTAAAAGTGTATGATTTTTCAAAAATTTTTCCATCTTGTAGGAAATTTATTTATTTTAGTTTGGTTTTCGATTTTGAACAATTTTAGGTTTGAATTTAGATTTGGTTTTGATTTCGTTATTATTTATAAATGGAATGAAATTGATTACATTGGAGTACATTTATAAATCGAAGAATTTAGGGTTTGTACGAACTTAAGGAAAATGATAAATCCTGAAAATAGTCGGAAAATTGATGAAATTCGTGATTTGATTAGGTTGACTTTCCTGGAGACTCGAGGAGTCGAGTTTGGTTTGATTCGTGGTATTATTAAGGAGTGCACTACCCTCCCCCATACTGTGAGTGGGACTACGACATCTACTATTGATTAACAAATCATGTTTTACCGATTTTTAAACGACATGATTTCTATACGTGTGAAAATTGAATTTTTGGATTTTGATAAGTATATGTACATATTTTTGTGACCATTGGAGTGTCCCAACTGCTGATTTTATTGATATGCATCCATGAGTTTGATAACCGGATATTGTGTCACCCTTTTGATATATTGACATGTTTTAATGCTTCCACTTGCATTGGCACATGGTTTTGAATGGATTTATACGTACCATTTGGGCTATATGCTCGGCTGATATTATGATACGATGCATGGGGCTATATGCCTGGCTGATATGGTGTTGGGATGCATGGGGCCAAGTGCCCGGCTGATTTGATATTGTTCCGTAGCTACGAAGGACGTTTGGTAGCGGCACCCCTTGTGCCCGGATACTCTTCGACTGGAGGTATCCGCCAGATTGTCGTGTGTATGGTTGTACCAGGTTGAACCCTCATCGGGGGAGGGCGTGAGTTGTACCTCTGTCTAGCACTGGGCGGGGGCCTCATACACGGCTGACTATTTATATGTATATTATTATTATTATTATTTACAGGCTAGTTGGAGTAACCTGTGGTCAACATTGGGGTAGAGAGTCATTATTTGATATTTGCATTGTGAAAACCCCCAATGCGCACGTTTTTAGTCGAGGTAGACCATTGTCGGGGTTGTTTATTCGGCCGCTCTTCTCATGTGATTTGATACATAGATGGATGCATATGTTATTTTGTGATGTGTGCTTTGAGATATGTTAAAACTGCACGCTGTTTTCGTATACCTGATATTGTATTATATGTTTTGACACTCCAAGTTCACACTTGATATTGATAGCACGATATCCTTCCCCTCACTTGCTGAGTATCCTCCCATAGATACTCACCCCTCTTCTTTCCTTCCTCAGACAGGATCATTGTGCTAGAGCGACGTTTCAGAGTCTAGAGATTTCAGTTGATCTTAGGCGGGTTTGGTTCTTCTCGACAGTAAGGTTTAAGTTTAATTTAAAATACGAATTTCACACTTTATTTCGACCCTGCGTGGTCTGGATATTTAGGTCCGTAGTTGACCGTGTACATTTTTATGGGATGATTATAATATTTATGGATATTGTTGTGAAACTCTCCTATTATGTTTGCATTGAGGCATTTGTAAACATTTAAATTCTTTATTTGGGAAATTATTGTATATTATATAAAATTTAGGTCCGTTCGGTGTGGCGGTTGCTCATGCTCTAGTTGGGCATGACCGTAGAGATCTGTGGCTAGGACTGTTGGTGATTTGTTAGCCTTGCATTGTCTGGATGTCGGTTGTGAGATTTGATGGATTGTTTTGAGGCCGGGATGACCATTTTATTTTATTTACAGGATAATTTTAAATTATACATGTTTAAATAGGTTAAATTGTACATGGGAGACCTCCGATTTATGGGGAGGTTCTGCCCGATTTTTTATAGAAATACAGCTGACATCCAGGGCAACGGGCGACTGTTCACGATCCCGGTTCGGGGCGTGACAATCTCTCTCCTTTAAATCCTTCGATTGGTCAAAAGACCAAATCAAAATAGAGGGAGCGGAGCCATCTTGCTAGATATGACCCCCTTACCCTTCTGGACATGTTGGTATTCTGGAAGAGCACTAGATGACCCTGTCTCACCTCTAAGCTCAGCTTCATCACCCCCGGCCTCCTGATCGTGAGGGGGGCCACTCTCTCTCTCACGGTCACTAATCTCAACCTTTGTGTCTCTGCTGATCTCAACCTCAGCGTCTAGTCTTTCGACGCTCGCAATGGCCAAAACTGGCTCTGAGGCCTCCTCCCTCTTAGTGGCTTCAAACTTCTTGTTGTTGGCACTAGAGACCATTAACCTCATTCTCTTCCGTTCTAGAATTAGAGTAGCAATAACATGTGCATTTCTATCCCTTTCAACCAAAGCACTCTCCCTATCCTCAATGCCATTCTGTTTGTCAAGACGCATAACCTTGTTAATAGTAGCCAAAAGTATGTCACCCCTGTTAATGCCATCCAAGACCCTAAACAACTAGTTGATCACCTTCTTCACCGGAAAGAGTCTTTCGATTTTCACCTTCTCACTAAATAATAAGTCGGTCATTTTTAGCATTTGGTCATCAAGAAGGGCATCCACTCAGATTAAGCTACCATTGTTCTAGCAAAAACTCTCAACAGAACGAATGAATTCAAAATACTGAGAACGGGCTAGAAGATTTAATGTCACTACAGGCTCTCTATTAGCTCTTGACAAGTCTAGTATCAGTTCTTTTTTTTCAAACTCTATAAAAAAGAATTTCTTCATCCACTGCTTATCTTGAGTTATAGAAGAACCTTCATTTAGAACTTGTCCTTGTCTGGAGGCAATATCACCCCCTTGTATTCTTGTCAAAACATTCTTATAGGCAAAAAATGGAGGACAGAATCTCAAAGTTAAAGTCTAAGAGGCAGAAACTCAAAAAACTCACCACACCATAATCAATCGTCAAGCACTCGAGATCAGCATGGTCGGAAAAATATTCTGACCCCTCAAAATCTTAGCCAAAATGCGTGAGTAAGGCAACTTCAAACCATGCCTCATGTACTCTTTGTACATCAGTAAGAAAGTCTCATGAGCCATATTTGCCCGCTTATCCTCTAAGGGTAGTCATACGTAAAAGTCATCGGTTAGACCCATAGCTCGCACAACATCCTCCAATTTACTCTTAGTCATTATGCTCTTGACATTGTCGATTTTGGCCATGACAATTATTTTAGAACTTTCGAAAACCCTAGACCACATACCTTCTTTCTCTCAAGGAAAGGAATCACTTAAAATGTTTCGGTAACCGTAACTAGCCAAAAGCCGAAAGATAAAAAACGTGTTGAGAAAAAACGAGACAACACATACCGTATCTAATGCTTACAGTCGTGTCTTTCTGCTCAAAATTGCTCCACTTTCACGCCTTTTTAACTCCCCAAGTCCTTATCTATTTAAAAGTACTCCTAACATCGTTTCAATAAACGGTATTAGGAGTGGAGGGCAAATAATGATATCGGTTTTGACAAACCCCTAGGAACCCAAACTTTTCTAGGCATACTAGGTTACAATCAAGCCCAGAAGACACCGAACTACCTCTCGGCTCCTCGACCTCTTGGTCCTTATCAAGCTGACCCCGACACAGCGGGTCATACTTGTGATTACCTGATAAGGAAGGGAAACTTTTTTATTTCAAAAAGATCCCCAGATCGACAGAAAGTTTACGACATAGTTCCTACAATCTTGAAAGATCTCACACGATTTTTCTACAAGGTAAGTAGGGTTTTTACATCCCCAATATATACGACACTGCCATACGTGTTATAAATATATATATATCAAATAGAAGCAGTATACTAGGTATGCATCTCTCTCTATACACACTACACACAGAGATCACACATGGTACATACTCTTTCAGTCTTTCCTCCTAAAATTACTCTTTTTAATTTGAGTATTGGAATCTCCTCCACCAGAGCCTCCTCTAACAGGTTTTTTGCTTGTTTTCACGTCGAAGATCATCATGAAAACTCTTATTCATTGGCTCTTCATTCAAGACAGAAGGACGAACTGCTGAGATCATTTTTTAGCATCAACACAAATAAATAAACGGATATTTATATTATTTATACGTGTATAAGGTTTTTGGTTTTAATGTAAGTGGTTTAAGTATATGATTAGTTTAACGATATTTACAGTAAGTACAAATCATAATGATACTAACCTAAAGTAAAAATTAATAGCTACTTGGCGAAGGTTTGCATCATGTATAGTGTTTAACTTGCGAGTTTTATCTTAATCGAAGATGATTTACCTTAATTATTTGATGGGATTCAAACTCAATAGAATTTAATATAGGTGGTTAACAATGAACAAAACATATGGTGTGATTTTTTTAAATATACAATAAAATCAAAACTGATACTTTATAGTTGTATATAGTTCACGTGCACCTAATTTTGAATATAAATAGATGATCTTTTAAAATCATAATTATATATTTTGATATATTACAAGTGAGATTTTTTATAAATCAATAGCTTCATATATAGGTATATAGTATTGGTCAGTTAGCATATGCATATATAATGTAGAATCTATATTGAATGTGTAAGATATCATCACTTTAGGTCATCTTACTTGATTATCCACAAACCAAATTTACTAATATGATTTTGTATCATATCATATATTTTTAAAATTTACCATCAACTAATAAAGACAAATTGAACATTCTAAAATATCATCTTTTTAGTTGAAGAACTCAAAGGGATCAAACAAATGAGGAAGCAATACTATATTTATTTTACTTTATCTTACTACATAAAGAGCAACATGTAGAAATATGTATAGGTCAAAAGTAAATGAATAAATATTTTATTGTTGATTTTTATAAATAAGATATTTATTTGGAGTATAACTCTAATTATCTAATAAAATTAATTAGAATTAAAATAATTTTAATATAATTATCGGATAACCAGAATATAAAATAATATTTTTGAATGTAAAATAAATATGTCTTGAATTTATTCTCTACCCTAAAACTCAATTAGTATTAATTACTTACCTGATGTGACATTGTTTTGTGTTAAATTAATCGGAGAAGAAAATAATTAAAAGAAAGGGAGATTGGCTTGTGATTGTGAGGACTTAAAATGCAATAATATAGTCTTTGATGGGCTGTTTTGTAATTTCTGAAAGTTTTAACACTTTTCTATTAGTTCTAAAAATTTAGAGAGCTATTATAAAAACTACAAATTATAGAGTATGAGATATACTCTGCCATTTTCTTTAGCTTCCATATTCTCCCTCAGCCTATTTTTTTTTTATTTTTTATTTTATTACATCAAAATTTAAATTTAAAATTATTATATTAGAAAAGAGATATTGTGATCATTAGACTGTTCTCTTGAGACACTTTATTTTTTTTATTAATTTACATAAAAATCATAACAAATTAAGATTTCTCTATACATAAAAAATCAATTTTCAATTTGATATATCTATCCGGATCGAATATTTGAGAAATTAATCTTAAGATATGCATATCAAATATGATGTTAATGAATAATTTTTTTCGGGAGAATGGAGAGTATGGATACAAAGACCTAAAAATAACTTTAGGAAATAATTTTTACTTGATACCACACTTGACCTTAATAAAGAAATAGAATATTATATCTTAATGCTTTGGAGTATCAATATATATTAGAAAATTTATTGAATATTGCATGATGGGTATTGTTAATTTCATACAAGTAACCTTGAGAAGCTTCACCATCAAAAGATAGAAGTATGGAGAGAAAAAGAGAATAGTGCCAAAATTGGATTTGATTAAAGACAAACCAAACTGACATTGGTAAAAGCTTTTGAGAGCAAGGGATTGGAAAAGGCCCCTTGCAATGAATGACAAGGCACGAGCTGCCTATGCCCACCCCACCCTCTCTCTCTCTCTCTTTCTCTTCTCTCCCTTTCTCTCTCTTCTTGTCAAGCTTCCTCTCTTAAACCCATTCCTTTCTGGTTTTAGAATTTCAATTTCAATTGAATTTACTCATGCATTTTCCCTTTTTTCCTTGCCAATTTGATTCTCTTCTGTGTCTGTCCACAAGAAGGGGGTAGAGAAACAACGCAGAAACCCTAGACATTTCTCACCAACAGCAATGGAAGAAGGTATTCATTCAATCGATTCTTCCCATTTTCCCCTTTAAGATCACGCATTAAATCTAGTTTTTTTCGGCAATTGCTATTCCAATTTTGGTCAAACTGAACGGACCTTCGACATTGAGTCGTATGCATTTGCTCCTCTTTTCTGAAATCATTGACAAGTTGGAACATTCTGCGGTTATTGTTTCGGTGTTTAGGGTTCTTGAACCAACTTTGGTCGAATTATTCATTTGCTTATGGAATGTTTAGGGTATCTGTTCAAAGGCATTTGGATGACTTTAGATTGTGTGCGAATTGTATGTTCATTTGGGCTTGTGTTCGTTGTTAGGCCTGTAACGGGTCTTTAACTGGATTGGTTTTTGTTTACGAAGGTTGATTGTTGCTAGTTTGAATCTAATTAGGCTTATGAGTTGAAATAATTTAGGCTGAATTTGTAGGGTGTCTTTTCATGTCCTTTGATTATAACCCATACCATGTCTGTTATTGGTTAATAGAGTTTCCTGTTGGAACAAAATTAGATTTTCTTTGCTGCTGGAGATCATCTTGTATCGTGGCAATGATTGTAGTAGATTCTTGGTTAGTGAATTTCTTTTAGTTTCACCTAACGCACATAAACAGTATGGATATGGTATGTCAGATGTTGGATGTATCATGTTAGTTGTATAACATCTGCATTTTGGTTCTGGCAATTCAATATCTTTGGAACCTCCTATGTCCAACAATTTGTTGGGTATTCTAAGTTGGCCTCTCAATGGCTTTTAGGTCTTGAAACAAATTTTAGATCTGGAGATAGGCACCATGCAAGGTGCAAGCCAGTGCTCCTGTTTTCTGTTGTTTTTTATTTGCTATCTGTTCTCTTACGTGCAGAACTATGGATAACGGGTTATCCCAAGTTTAGATTATCTGCTAGGTTCTTTTTAATGAGGCTAGACATTGCATTGGAGGGGGAAAATGTCATGTATAGATTATAGGAAAGACATTTCTTTTATCCTATTTATTTGGTGATGGGAATTTTTATTTGCCACAAAGTTATAGAATATTATGCTTTGCAAAAACTTTCTTCATTGCTATTATCTGAATGAGCATCAGGATTGAGAGATGTGCTTCTCAACCAAAAAAGATAATTTATACCTTTATGTTTTGCCACAGCTTTGCTACAATTTTGTTCTTATTGATTGCAGTATGTCTTTCTTTGTTTTCCCTGATATTTTTGAAAGTAGAACTTGTCACGTTTGTCAAATCCACTTTCAAACATCTTGCTGTATAATATATGGTTTTGGCTCTTCTATGGTATTCTTGTTGAAAGAGTCTATTGCTATGGTCCAAAAGTATAAAATATGTGCTTACATATTTACGGACTCCTGTCTAATTTGATACTTTGTCACTTCCCCTGTGCCATCTTTTGTTTCATCACTGTTACAGAATCATGTGAAGTGCATTCAGAAGAGAATAAAGCTCTTACTGATAAAAACAAGAAAAGAAAGCTAAAGACACCTGATCAGGTGAAGGCATTGGAGAAATTTTACAATGGTATGGATGATTTTGTTTCCTGTGTTCTATAATGATGATGATGAGCTTTTTGCTAACACATAAATAACTTAAAAACAAGGGTAAACCTTGCAGAACACAAATATCCATCGGAGGAATTGAAGTTGCAATTTGCAGAGAAGATAGGGTTGACAGAAAAGCAGGTTTCTGGATGGTTTTGCCATAGAAGATTAAAGGACAAAAAAAGGGATGAAGCATGTGCTAATGGAAGACAAGATCGTTCAAGTGGAATTATACAGGATCGTGGTAGTGGACTCAAACAAGATTCTTGTGGCAGCACCAAACAAGGTGATTATAAGTATGTTGATCCAAGGGAGGTTGAAAGTCGCAGGCTTTATGGCAACGATCATCAAGCTCTTGATGCCAGTTATGGGCATTTAAGTCATTACAGTGGCATGGATGATTCTTCTTCAGAAAGTAGTTCGGCTCTTCAAGATAGCCACTTCCTGCAGAGTGAGGTTCCTTGTGATGCAGAATCCTCACGATATCTTGCAGAGAATGGAATCATTTTTCCACCAAATGCCAAAGGTGTCGGCAATAGGGGATCTGGGAGGCCATCGGGATATTTGAAAGTGAAGGGTGAAGTAGAGAATGCTGCTATAACAGCTGTCAAGAGACAGTTGGGCAGACATTACCGGGAAGATGGTCCACCACTTGGCGTTGAATTTCAGCCTCTGCCCCCTGGTTCATTTGAGCTACCAGAAGCAAATCCTGCTCATGGTAAGATATATCCACTTGATTTCCTTTTATTTGTTTATCTGTTTTTCATTTGTTTGTCAATTAGGGATGCATCATATAAGTGGTCTTTCTTTCCAGAATTATGGTAAAGCTTCTTGTTGTTTGCTTAATGTCTTCCAGGCATGTCCATGGCCTCTGTGGTTTTCTGAGTTTCGAAGTCTTGAGGAATAGTTTGACCATACCGAGGTTTTACCATAACCCTATCAACTAGGATGGCCAAGTAAAAGAAGTCTGTGTACCATATATATGCTATGATATGGGGAGACATGTTGAAATGTGGTCATTGTTATCTTAATTCTTTGGATGTATTTTGCTCATTTCAAACTGGTTGTTTTAATTGGATTTTTCTTTTTGTTTTTCTGATGTTTCTACCCACTTGGGCTGGCTATCTTGAATGTGGATACCTCACAACTGAAGCCATACATGTTGAAGATGCTATGTTGGGTACAAAGTCATCCGATAATTGTTGTGTATTTTGACAACAGGAAATATTTATTTTTAATACTACTTTTTAAAAACTAGATGCTTCATATAGTTGGTCCTAATTAGATCCCAATGTGCTTTAATTGTTAATGTTTTTTTTTTGGTTGCTGAGATAATGGAAAACTGTAGTTGTTTCTGAATTTCATAAGTTGCTTAGATGCTCAAGGGATCATGGGTAGACCTAAGCAAACACAAGGAGAGGTGGTTAAACACAACATGCTGACTTTTTATTTAACCACCCACATGGATTTAACTAGGGATGAATGAAAAAAATAAGAATCCACATGGTCAGCCCCAGCTACTTTGCTGACAAAGCTGAGTTGGACTGAATATATGAATACTCATTCTGATGAATATCAAACATCATTTTTAAAAACCATATCCTTGTTGTGCCCCAAAATAGATTTTTTTTTTTCTTTTAGAAAATTGTAGTATCACCATGTTTTATATCAATATCTCTTCTTTAATATTGGATGTGGTTGAAACTTCACCTTCACAAATCTTAATGAATGCAAAAGTGTGTATATAAACTGCTCAAGCTTTGTAATTTTATGCAAGCATTGTTTCGGGTATATGCTTGTTAGCTGCAGGACACCCTTCTGATATTGCTGACCTATTGGAGCTTATTGGCAGAATCATATTTCAGTGGTGACCACTTGGCCCAATCACCAGACATTGACGGGGTTCATAGGCAAGCCAGTCTTAAACCTGTGAGTGGTCTTTGTGCTTTATTCTCTTCAATGCTTGACAAATTATAGTAAACTGGCAAGGCCATCTAGTCCTGAATATTTTATTCTTTGAATTATTTGTTGAGGGCAACTTAGGGTAAGGAAAAGCTATTGAGCGTTTACACATGGCCTAATGCGTTATCTAGTTGGTTTGTGAATCACAGCCTAAATGAACCGAAAGCTTAATTATAAATAGATACAAGAAAGAAGTTAACTTGGACAGACAAGTCCCAGTCCTTTTTGAGGATGCCATTTTCAGCAGGTCTGTTGTACTTACATGCCAAAATTTTACCGCTGTGTCAAACAAGTTCATGTGTAATTATGGAGCTTTTAGCAAGCAGCTGTAATGGTCTTTGTTGCTCACTCGAAGTTATCCACTTAATTATTTCTATACCATGTGTTTTCCAAATCTGTAAGTAATGGAACAAAAACACCTGGTAGGTTTATATGTATTGTGTCATGATATCCTCATGAACTTCCCAAACTGGAACTGGCTACTCAGTGCAACTTGAACCTGCATCCTTGTGGATACTATGGTTGCACAGCATGTTTTCCTTGCATAGTTATAGGAGGATGTGTTTTGATACCAAATAAACATCCATCTGCATTTTAAGGGCCAACTACTTTATCCTTTGTATTCTATTTTCCCTCCTGCATCTGGGGAGCCTGTCATCATTGTTACTATGGCCAGCAATCCAACTTCCAGCTATCAACCATCCATTGTTATCTCTGCCATAACCAGCCCATTGCATTCCTATGTGTTACTAGGTGTAATTGAGCTGTGCTTGCTCATGTTTGCCTTAAATCGAAACATGTACAAGAGAGGTATGTGTAAACTAAACCAAATGTTTATCTATTTATTAATTATGTTGAGAATGGTCAACCGTAACCTACTACCTATGTGTTTAACAGCACCCATAATGTTTCCTTTTAAGTAAAAAGGTCACATTGGGTGTTTTTTCTAGAAATAGCTTGTCTTTGGTACGAAATGGGTCACCTGACCTCCTTATCCATGAAGAAGCAGTAACAAAACCATATGCTGTGGAAAATGGATTTTAGTTACAATCTGTTTGATGGAAAGTTCTTAAAATGGAGGGAGTAGAAATATATAGAAATGCTAGTAGAGAAAGAAATGGATGGATGTTTTTTCATAATTTAACTTAATTGCAATGAACTGAAGAAATAAAATTTTATCTCGTAGCAAACTACTGCGACTAAGTTTAATATTTAAAAAAAAAAAAACGTAAAACCAACAATGGGAAGGTGAAGTTTCCAAAATGCTTACATTGTGGAACAAAGAAAAGAATACTAGTTTTGAATGGGCCAAGCTGAGCATAGGCAGGATGACACAGAACAAGTATTAGTGTGCCAACTCTCTTCTAATTATAAGCCATTAAAGATAAAGACAAAGACTATACATATGTATAGTCTGTCTTTTTGTCGACTTTGCATGTCCTGTGGGAAAACTGACTGCTCTACGCTATGCACCACACCTTTGCCAACTCCTTATTCAGTCTCCGCTGAAGCAATTGTAGCAGCTCCAGCACCCATTGATTTTGCACCTTACATATCCCGCTCAATTTCTCATCACGTTCTTTTATTCATTTCATAGAATAAAAGGATTTTCTGAACATAAATTCTTTGTCGGTTTGTGTACATGAGTTGCACTCATCCAAATTCCTTCATTCAGCTGTTCCATGTTTCTTCCATTTCTTAACCTTTAATTGGAAATGTAAAGAAGATTCAACCTAGACTTGTCAAAAGAAAAATACAGAGGAGATTGATAGTCATGGATGATAAAGTTTTGAATAATTAGAACCTGCCATTGTAGCTTGTGTATGTTCATTCCTATGTGTTCATTCAAATACATATTCAACAATCATAGACACGCACGTGTCAGTTTTCCATCCTTTTGCAGCTTAATTGACTATGTCTTTGATTAGTTAAACTTTTCCTCTTTTTTGGTGTCAGAGGTATGAAGCATATAATCCTAAAATGACTTCGCCAGATTCATATGTTGACCGAATGAACTTTAGAAGCATGGACAGTTCAGATCAAGAGAAGTATTCTCATTACAAATTAAAGCAGAAGTCTTCTTTGCCCAATTATGGTCAACCTTTCACAGGAAGAAATTCCCCACTGGATCTAAATGATGATTCTGCTGGAGAAACCTCTGTTTACCATACCAGCAGGAAGCATGGGATGAGATCTAAGCATGGATCTGAAGAGATGAGAGCTGCTTCTGTTTCTAACCATTCTGCACTTCCATATGGTGGAAAAATTTCTAGTGGAAGTGCAGAGCCTTGGTTGGATGACTATGATCATATCACTTCAAAAGTTGTCCAGAGGAAGGAACAATTAGAGTCCAAATCATCCAATTTGATACGTAGGGCTGGTGAATCTTTTGATACAGAGGATATGGCACTGTCAAAACGGGTTACAAAGGTTTACACTTTTTATATGTGTTGAAGATGATTTTGGTTCCTCTTGCTATGGTGGTAGCAGTTTAAGTGTTATGTTGAACTTTTGATTTCTATACTTTCAGAAGGATAAGTCTTCTGCTGAAAGAAGAATAATGAAGGAGCACTCCGATGTTGTTAGGATGAACATGAGTCCAACAGGTGATATAAGAGTAAGTTCTCGCTATTTTGTCGTTCTGAACACTTTGATGCTTAAACTTATAATTTTTATATGATATTAATTATTAAAATTGCAATCAGTATCTTATTTTATTATTTGTACTACCACTGCTACACTATTTAGTTGGATCTGGTTCATAACTTCATATTGCCTCTGTATCCAAAGGTTGGAAAGCGGGGTAGGGATGAGTTCTCACAGCTTGATGACGCACCAAAGACATCAGTTCCTGGCCTTCCAACATGGACAAACCATGCTAAAGGGTTAGTTCTTTTTACTGTTCCTTCCTGTTGACAAATTGTTTTCGAAGAAGGATAGAATCCATGATTAAAAAATGTGACTAATTTGAACTATTTTTATTATTATTTTTTTTGTGGATGTGTTAGGAAGGTTAGTGTCCAGAATGCTGGACTGGTTGCTTCTTGCCTTATGAGATTGCAATTTTGCTTACTAAGCTAATTACTGAATAATGCATTGTTTCATCTTTTATGGGCCTGTTTAGGAAGCTATTTGCACATTGTTGTTGAGCCATTTCTACCAAGAATTATGACTTTATATCTTCAAGCATTTATCTCCATTTTTTGACATTATTGTTGTGAGGAACCTTTTCAAATGGACTGTGCTGGTCTCTTTGGTTTCTTTTCTTTCCCATTTCATTTTTTTTTTCAAAGTAAATTTATGAGTTGCTTGCAATAGATTTAGAATTTGCTATGATGAAGTCAAAAGGCATTGTGAATCGTTTTGGAAAGCTGTAAGATGGAAAGGACGGAGCAGGGTTGTCTCCAGTGAATCTGGATCCTTCCCCCTCCCCTTAGTGCAGCTTTCTATCTCCCCTTTATTTCATTGGTTCATGCCGTTTTTGCCATTTTATATAACATTTTTAATTAAAATATTCTATGATTGACTTCCTAACATTCCAAAAAAGAGCCACTTATTTAAATAAGAAACAAATTATGTATTACACACACACACACACACATCGGAAACAAGTTACATTCAACTTATCATAATTAAATCTTAAGTAAAATTTTAGTATAAGTCTGATTACCCAAAAAAAAAAAAAAAAAAAAAATTCCTTGAATCTTGGAGCTATCTGAACAAGGCTTGAATCAAAATATATAATAATAATAGTAGAAAAATTGAAGGATCAAGGTAAAGAGCCTAATTGAAGTTCTTTGACTTATGATAGCAAAATGTACATAATGATGTAAAACTGCTATAAGTAAAATCATACATTTTAATTTATAGATAAAATTTGAAATTAGCAATAATATTTTTAATTTTGTAGTGTTACCCATCATTTAGTAAATTAATTCATGTAAAATAGTCTAAATAGAGTTTCAATTCGATTACCATTCAAGTTAAATTGGTCTTTTATTGATGCCTTTGTAAAACAAAAACAGATAACTCTTTTAATATCTGAACATTATTTAACTTTTCACACAAATACAAACAAATTTAAAAAGAACAATTTTGTTGACTAAAGCACAATATGATGGAGGTGCCACGCTGGAAATAAAAGGACAAAGAACAAAGGCATCCTGTCTGTGTTGTAAAATTTCGAATGTTCTTTCTGATTGTTCTTGTAAATTTTTACTGATAAATTTATTTTAAATTAGTCTCTTAATTTTGGGGAATTTACCTCTGATAGCTAAATACGATTTATTTCTTATTTAAATCAGGGGTCCCTTTTTAATTAGAAAAATGAAGGATAGGATATCTAATTTAAAAGATATTGTATAGTATTAAGAAAAACAAGAATAGGATTAAGTTTCTAAACCTAAGTTTGAGGGTGAGTTGGATCTCCTTTTTATCAAAGAATATTTCTTGGGTATGCAAATGGTTTTAGAGATTCCCCTTAGAAACCAATTCATTTTGGCATAAGGTTATAAAGAGGAGGTATAGTCTACGTTAGAATGGATGAGATGCCAGTACTAAAGTGAGAATTTTTTATTACGATCTTGGGAAATTCATCACTCAATTATTTTATACTTTTATTCCTCTTGTGTCTTTTTGAGTGAGTGATGTTTCATGTCCATTTTTTTTCGGGAGGATTTGTGAATTGGGGATTTCCCTTTATCCACTTCTTTCTCTCGTCTTTATAGGTTGTTCATGCTTTATTCCACTCAAATCAAAGACTTTTATAATTGGGAGGGTTATTCTATTTCTTGGGATTTTCATTTACGAAATCTTAATGATAGAAAAGTTGTTGATTTCTTCCTTAATTTCCCTCTTATGTGGAAGTGAATCTTCCTATAATCATCTAGATATTGGGATTTGGAGTGTTGATACCGCTAGTGATTTTACTTGCAAATTTTGTTTCATCATCTTATTAGTTTTTCTCAACACTTTCATTTTCTTTTAAATGATTTTATTTAGAAGGCAGAAGTCCCTGCTAAGGTTAGGGATTTTATTTGTTCCGTGGTGCTTAATAAAATCAGTACTAATGATCTATTCCAAAAGAGGAGGCCTTTTTACAGCTATCTCACCAAATTTATGTGTTGTGCTATAATATTTCTTTTAGTAGAGATCATTTATTTTTACACTGTTCTGTTGTGTGGGTGATACGGAATGGTCCATCTGTGGTATGTGATTATTTTTAGGTTTGTCCCAGTAGCCTTCTAGATTTGTTTCTCACGGAATTTAGAGATTTTTTGAGTGGAAGAGGATGTGTCATTGCTTTGAAGGTATGTATCTTTGGCTATTCATTGGTTTATTTGGAGAGAGTTGAATGGACGGATTTTCATAAAATCAGACAACTGATTCTTTTATTCTATGAAATAAGATTGTCTTTTTCTCTTCTTTGGAGATTAATGCCTTTGGAATTTATAAGGAGTATGGCTTAGAAGAGTTACAGCTTGTTTGGATGGGAAGATTTGGAGAGAAAAGAAAAGATTATGAGAGAAAGTTATGATTTTCTTTCATTAGGGAATTTAAATACGAGAGAAAATGAGAGATTTGGATGGATTTGAAATCTCTCCAAACTTAAAATTTTTTCTCTCCCAAAAGTGGAAAGAAATAGAGGGGAGAAAAAATGTTAGAGTTAAAATATTTTTATATTCCAAAAATACCTATTAGAAGCTGAAATTAAAACTTTTTTATTCTCAATAAGTCTCATTTCTTTTCTTTTCTTTGATAAAACTCCTAAACAACATAGAGAGAAAATTATAATTTTCTTTTCTTTTCTTCTCTCTCGTAACTAATCTTTTCTTTTCTCTCCAAAACTCCCAAACACACTGTTAAGGAGAGTTTGAGCGGCATATGTGCTTTAACCCTTTGTTTTTGTTTCCTTGTCTCTTCTAAGGATTCTTATCCTTGGTAGATTTTGAATCATATTGGGAAGCTGTAAGTCAGAAACAATGGATCAGGGTAGTCTCCAGCTGGCTTAGAAAAAAGAAAAAAATTGAGATTTTTTTTCTTTATATTTCAATCTTACCCGGAATCTTGCTCATCAAAGATTTGGAAAGTAGAAAACAAGGACATTTTGTTGTTTTAACTAGCATGATATAGTTATAATTTCCGTGGAAATATCATTTCTCAATATAGATAGGAATTCTCCTCGTGGTGATAATGAGACCGGCTTTCTTGCTTTTTGTTTGATCTCAATGTATCATTCTTGTTCCATCTCAATTCTATTCCATCTCCTCGTGGTGATAACAAGGACATTTTTGTTGCTTTAACTAGTATTATATATTTATAATTTCCATGGAAAGATCATTTCTCAATAAAGGTAGGGATTCTCTTGCAGTGATAATGGGGCAGGCTCTCTTGCTTTCTGTTCCATGTCAATTGTATCATTTCAGGAACTTGGCTTTTGGGAAGGAGGAAGGTCAGGCTTAGTAACAAACCCATTTGAGTCCTGGACAGATAGTAGTGATTCTAATTATCTCACTGTTTCAATGACATACTGGATATGCATAAAAATGTTAAAATGCTAAAACATACCCCCCCTTTTCCTCTACTTTGGATCGATTGCATGCCTGTTTGATTGGCATCCAATTCAAACTTGGCTTCAATTATTTGGATTGCTGAAACAACCGATCATGTCTTTCCTTCTTTCTTCCTCTCTTCTCTACTTTGTTGCATATACGTGGTACTTGTATTAGAAACCAAAAAGAGGAGTCCTTTCTCTGTCACTCAAACAGAAATATATATATATATATATATATTCTGAGTTTCAGAGTAATAATTTTCACCTTTTTTGTGTTTTGTGTTTTGTGTGTGTGTGTGTGTGTTTTTTTTTTCCCCCAAATGTTCTGCTGTTTATGCCACGGGAATGGATGATTCTGCATGTGATAAGGAAATTGTTTATATCATTATAAATTGATTTCTGACCTGTTGAAGTTTGGTTTCCTTGAATTTTAACTTCGTTCATTGATAGATTCTACTCACTCAGATGCTTATTTTTGTGAGTGCAGGTGCATGGGGTACCTAGTGGTGCTCTTGCTGTACATAATTGCTTTATATTTGATTAGATGTTTTTCTTAAATGATTTTTGGTCTTTGTTTCTGATTTCCTCAATTTTCCTTTTCAACCAAAGAGGTCCTCCGGAGATACCATCCAGTTTCAGCGAAGATGAAACCGGTGAAACCAGTTCTTCCATGGGGTGAAATTTTTGCCCAAGCATTGAAAAGGTGCATGAGTTAAATCATCAAGCACAAAGCATGTATCCTCAAATGCCAAAGAAAAAAAAGCTTATGAGGTTTGTGCAGTTGAAACAATGTGTACTTTGTGTAGCAATAACAACCGAATTAACCTCGAAGTTTAGTTCTATGTTGAAATTTCTTTCTCCTCTTCCTTGAGGTGCTGTTTATATACTTTTAAAGAATTTTGGTACAAGATTCTGATGATGCCTCTGGGCTTGGCTTTGCTAGTCTCATTGTGAGTGAGAAGCCCTTAATGATTTCAAAGCAGCAGAAATGGCACAGGCTATTTTCTTAAGAGCATCGTCTAACTACTAGTTGGGCAGAGTGCTCTAGCTTCATTTTCCCTGCGTGTTTCTGATTCTGAGCATATAGGTTGCCATGTTCTGGACCGGTGAATTGATGATATATGGTATTCTTTTGGTCACATAAAGTTCATGCTACTGAAAGTTGCAAAATGTTAATGGCTGCAGGTTGCATATGCTTTATTTCATGGTTTCCTATGAAATTCCTGCTAAAAGCAGCTGCAATTTTGTTCTGTACATGGTAAGTATGTGAAGCCCATCTTTCTGAGCTAGTTGAGGCTTTTTTGTCGAAGACCTCTGCTTAGTCTACTTATGTTGAGCAGCAAAGGGTGAAGTGCTACTCGGGTTGCTGTCCCTTTGGAGAAATTAAATAATGATTGACAGCTGGTGTTGAGGTTATTATTCATAGGTAACAGTCAATAGTCCCATGGTCCGCTGCGAATAATGTTATATATACGGCTAGAAAAGGCTTTACTTGGTGTTGATCCTATGAACAACACATCAAATGTCACATGGAAGTCTATAGCCTTGGTATTGAATTTTGTTTCTAGGATTTAGTTTACACCACATGTTATTGGATCGAACCTAAAACAAGTTAGAGACTTTAACCCAAATGAAAGCATAAGGAATAAGCAAATGAAACCAAGATAAAACCCTACAGCCTGCAAACACATTGATGTGTTACTAGAAATGCCCAACACACCAACAGGTAATTGGCCTAGTGAGATAGCGTATTAGATTTTTTAATCAAGTCTCGAGTTTAAAATTTGAGAATGAAAAAAATTATGTAGGAAACTCATTTCTTAAAGAGAGTCTTTGTAGACATTTGGATTAGTTGGATTATAGTTTCAAATATTCATGATGGAAACCCCAAAAAAATAAAAAATAAAAAATGCCTAACACAGCTGGGTCGGCTTTGCAATCACATGAGAGAGAAGAATACGGAACAAAAGGACAACACAGTGGAGGCAAAACATGATCGAAGGCGTGAGACGAAAATTTAGAAAATGCATGAGTCCCGCATTCTCTCGTATAGAGCTATAGAAATTTATATTTTTGAGATGGGAGAGAATTTGCAAACCAAGCATTATATTTTCTTTCCCATATTTGTCTCTTCTATATTGTATATTATTTCATGCATGCATATGTTCCTTTCCCTTAATTTCTTAATTTTATATCAACTATTCTAGACTAACGGACAATTGACCTAGTAAAAAGAACGTTAGATCATTTAATCAAGTCTCAAAGTTTGAATTTTGAGAATAAAAAAAATTATGTTATGAAAGCTCTCCCTAAAAAGTGTTTGATAGTCACTCGAGTCAAATTAATTGATTAATATAAGGCTTGTGTGGTGGGCATTTGGCTTTTAGGTGAATAAGTATATATCTATCCATGTACCAAATCCAAGAATTGGAAGTTTTGCTGAACCTATGCAAGAAAAAAGATCAGTATCCTTTCCTCAAAGACGATTGAAAATCTTGCATCATTAATGGACCCCTCCCCCCTCAATTATTAAAGTGCTGGTCAATCTGCACAAAGAGGACAGGGCACTTTCAAAATCCATGGCTTTTAAATATTGATTGATGGAGAAGATGATGGGCAAGCGAAATGCTAATTTTTTTCCCCCTAAAATTGAGGCAACATGAGATTCCATTCTGTTATATTATTTAGTAACTAAGTTCTCATCGCAAATGAAAGTTTAGTGATTATAATTATCTCTCCCAACCCGATGATCATGATTTCAAATTCCGTAGCCATGTATAACACTTTCTAGAAAAAAAAAAAAAAAGAAAAAAGAGGGAGCAAGGCATTTTTATTTATTATTTTCTCACATTTTTCTTCTTAGGTTTTTGTTTTTGCTATTTTTATTGTTTTTCATTTATTAAGAAATTCGTAAATTTACTATTACAATTATTTCTGCAGTTTCTTTCAACATTTAACATTATTAGATTTCATTCATTATCAATGATTAGAAACAAAATTTAAAAAACAAATGAGGGAGGAGAAATATAAAAAAAAAAAATTTCACCCGCATTAAGAATAGGAGAACAAAATTACTTTTTCAAAACATAACATATCGTCCTAAGGGGATAGCTCAGTGATAATAACCCCTTTCCCTGATATTGTGATCTTTTTTTTGTGTATTGATTGATTATAGAGTTAGGGTTGAGTCATTTCTTTATTTTTTTGTTATTTGGTTTTTGATATTTTATTTTCAGTTTAATATATTTTATATTATTTATTTTAGAGGCGTGTGCATCATGTATATATGGATGTCATTATAGAAGACAGGTGGACAAAATGACTAAATTGCTAAAATTCAAAATTTTAAATATATATATATATATATATATATATATATATATATATAGTAGATTTTGACTGAAAAATAGATGGAGTGACCAATTTTATCAAAACTTGAAATTCAAGAAAAGGTAATTTTATATATTTCCTTTTGCTTTGGGACCAAAATTATTGGCTGACAATATTTTCCATGTGGGCGATTTGATATGTCATCTATCAACCCCACCAAACTAAACTCCAATCGACTCGATAATTGGGTATTAATATTTTATAAATAATATCTTAAATTTGACTTTTGGATATGAAAAAAATATATATAAGAATTTTAATTTCTTAAAAGCCTAGTTCAACTTGAATTGATTTTACACGAGAGAGATGATTTTTTTTTTTAAAAAAAAAAAACCTATCAACCCCACTGGTTGATGTGAAAAATTAAAATAAATGTGATGGGGGTAATTTGACTAAGGGACCAGACCGGACCGGAAGAGCCAACTGGAGTTGAAACTCTGCAACTTTTTCAAGAAAAAAGGGCGAGGGGGGGCGGGGGCACCAAACGTGGTGTTGGTCGCTTTCAAGTGCTTGGAAAGACCCAATTGATTTTGTGGACGGCATTCTCCACCCACTCACCGGATGTGAAATTGAACGATACAACACATGCCCCCTTGAATCACTTAGAAAAATGATTTTAAACTCAAATCTATAAGGCATTTTATAAAAAAATACTTTATATCACTGTAAATATTGTGAATGTTGCAACTATCTATTATATAATTTTAAAATTATAATATTAAATATTATTAAATTTTTAAAAAATATAACTTGTATACACAAAAGTATAATTCTAAGTACATGCTATATTCTATTTCCTAATATAAATTTTTGATTTTGTGCTGACCATGGGATAAAAAAAAAAAAAAACATGCAAAATAGCCATGAAAAGTAACCCTTTTGCAATTTAACAGTTTTATAATCTTACTAATTTGAACTCTTGTAAGAGTTTGGTAATGGTAAGACTATAAATGGTTGATTAAGCATTTTAGTCCCTTCACTTCACGTATATAAGAATAAACTTGGAATTTAAATCTGGGTTCTGAAAGAAAATCGATAATTTCAACTATGTGAAGTAACCTACATGACAACATAGTTCTTTTTATCATATCATTAGTTCTCTCTCTCTCTCTCTCTCTCTCTCTCTCTCTCTCTCTCTCTCTCTACCTTAAACGCCTTTCATTTAAGCCATTTGTCACCAAAAAATAGGAACTATTGGCAGTAAAACACAAATAGTGATTGACATGTTTCAGAGTAAACTTGGTGAGCTGAATTGGACTCGATGGCAAAATGAAAACTAAATAAATAAAATAGTTTTCAGTTTCACGGTTGGATTAGCAAAATCGCAAAATATGCTATATAGAATAATTATTATTACTACTAGATTAGGAGGAGTAAAAAGAGAATTTGTGGGCTGTCATGATCTTAACTCGGACTTTTCCTTCGAGAATTCAATTAAGATAATTGCAGGGGAAGTTGGAACCTCCGCCTTTCCTAGTCAAAGAAACAAAGCATATTAACAATAATAATAACAATAATAATTTAATCCAAAATACTAATAAAAAAAAAAAAAGAAAAAAGCATCAACGGATGACTCCCCGCCGCCAGGGTAACTCCTATGCGGCCCCCGATGGGTGGAGATGGGCCCTCAGCCGGGAGGCTCGCGGCTGAACCCCTTTCCATCGCTTGAAAGAGAGGCGGCCACGGCTGCGGTCTCCACCACGGAGAAGAAACGCCGTGGCGCTCACAGCCGTGGCCCCCTTCAGCCGCTGCAGACGGTCGAGGCTCACCTTCGCTCGCAGACGAGCCACACCGTCAACGGCGAAGCCTTAGGGCCTCGTTGAGGCATCCACCGCAGCGGAGAACCGCCGAAATGGCCTCAATCGGGGCCATCGCCATTCTCCGACACCTGCAGTGGCGGCCTTGGCTGTATTCTCGTGGTTTCTGGATGCTGCCGTCGCCATCTGGGGCGGGGAATGCCGCTTCTGCAAAACCTAGGCTTCGATTGCCGCCTCCACCGCAGCAGAAAACTGCTGTGGTGGTGGCAATCGAAAACACCACTTCCTCCCGCCTTAGAGATTGTGGTCTTGGTTGCAATCCGCCACCGGAGGTGGCTTCCGCCACCATCACTTCCGGCGGGTTAGATTTTCAGAATCTGCAGGTTCGAATCCTGCGTCTGATTCGAAAACATTTTTTTTTTATTGAAACTATTTTCTCAAATCAAACCAACAAACCTCAATAAAAAATTTTTGATTTTAATAAAAACGAAAGGACAAAAAAAAAAAAAAAAATCATGCCTTTAATCCTAAAAACTCCGACTCTTATGTCACTGGATTTACAATTTAAAAGTCGGGTCCGTTGATTAAAATATAATAAAAATATATTAATCTCTGATATCAGATAGAATTTGATGCATCCCTCTTTTTTTTTTTTAGTAGATATTCTTTTAAAAAATATCTTAATTATTATAAAACAGAAAGAATTTAGAGAGAATGAGAGAAGAATAATATTTTATTTCTCTAGTTGATTGTCCATCATAGGATTACAAAGATACCTATTTATAGGTATTTTAAGAATGATGAAAGGACACATCTATTAATATGATAACTCAAAAATTAATGATCACAAGTATACCCAAAAACTAAAAGTTGTCATATCATTAAAGAGTAACTCAAAAGCCAATGGTCATTCTTGAATTTGTTCATCCATTTGAAAAGTCACTCATATGAATAGACATCCACAATAATTGCACATCATTTATAACACTCCCCCTTGGATGTCTATCGTATAAAGAATATGCCTCGTTAAAACCTTACTAAGGAAAAACCCAGTGGGACAAAATCCCTAGTAAAGGAAAAAGAGTACATCCTTCTTTATACATGCATTTCGATACACTACTCCCCCTGTTAAAGATATCACTTAATGTCTCTATAAAGCCGCATTCCAATCTTATGGGTCAATTTCTCAAATGCTGTAGTAGGTAATGCTTTTGTGAATAAATCTGCAGGATTCTCACTTGATTGAATTTTCTGTATGTCAATATCTCCACTTTGTAGTAAATCATGTGTGAAAAATAATTTTGGAGATATATGTTTCGTCCTATCACCTTTGATATATCCACCTTTTAATTGAGCTATGCAAGCTGCATTATCTTCATGAACTATCGTTGGAATCTTCTTGTTTATTAACAAACCACTTGATTCTTGAATATGATTAGTCATTGATCTGAGCCATACACACTCACGACTAGCCTCATGAATTGCAATTATTTCAGCATGATTTGATGAGGTAGTAGTTATTGTTTGCTTCATAGATCTCCAAGATATTGCTGTGCCACCATATGTAAACACATAACCCGTTTGTGACCGAGCTTTGTGTGGATCTGATAAATATCCTGCATCTACATACCCAATTAATTGTGCATTTGGTTCATGAGGGTAAAATAGACCCATATCAATTGTTCCACGGAGATATCGAAGAATATGTTTAATTCCATTCCAATGTCTTCTGGTTGGAGTAGAACTATATCTTGCTAATAAATTTACAGCAAAAGCAATATCAGGTCGTGTATTATTAGCAAGGTACATTAAAGCACCAATTGCACTTAAGTATGGCACTTCAGGACCAAGAATCTCCTCATTGTCATCCCGAGGACGAAAAGGATCCTTTTGTATATCAAGTGACCGAACAACCATTGGGCTGGTCAATGGGTATGAATTGTCCATATTAAATCGTTTTAAAACTTTCTCAGTATAAGTTGATTGATGGACGAAAATTCCATTCTTTAAGTACTCGAACTGAGCCGAGACAAAATTTAGTTTTACCGAGCTCTTTCATTTCGAACTCTTTCTTTAAATAATTTATTGCATTATAGATCTCTTCAGGAGCGCCAATAATATTTAAGTCATCAACATAAACAGCGATTATTACAAAATTATGTTCGGACTTCTTTATAAAAACACATGGGCAAATATGGTTATTTGTATAACCCTCTTTCAACAAATATTCACTAAGACGATTGTACCACATTCGCCCAGATTGCTTTAAACCATACAAAGATCTTTGTAATTTAATAGAAAATAATTCTCGAGAATTGCATGCTTCTGGCATCTTTAGTCCTTCTGGAACTTTCATGTATATGTCATTATCTAGTGCACCATATAAATAGGCTGTAACAACATCCATCATCTGCATATGAAGTCTTTTCTGTACTACTAAACCAATAAGATAACGAAAAGTAATAGCATCCATTACAGGGGAATATGTTTCTTCATAGTCAATTCCAGGTCTTTGTGAAAAGCCTTGTGCAACTAGTCGAGCTTTGTATCGCACAATCTCATTATTTTCATTTCTTTTTCGCACGAATACCCATTTATATCCTATTGGTTTAACACCTTCAGGTGTTTTGACAATGGGTCCAAAAACCTCACGTTTTGAGAGAGATGTCAGTTCTGTCTGAATTGCTTCCTTCCATTTTGGCCAATCTTCTCTTGATTGACATTCCTTTAAATTTGTGGGTTCAAAGTCCTCATTTTCACTCAAAATATCAATTGCCACATTATATGCAAATATATCATCAACATTTGTAGTTGTTCGATCCCATGTCTTCATTGTAGAAATGTAATTTATCGACATTTCTTGATTATCTATTTCAACTTCTTCTGGAAGTTTGTCTTCTTGGATCGAATTATGTCCTTTCTCTATACGATCAATTTGTTCATTTATTCCTCTTTTCTTTCGAGGGTTTTTATCCTTAGAACCCATTGGCCTTCCACGCTTCAGGCATGGTTTAGGTTCATTTGTTGTGAATGGCCCTTTAGAGACATCAATTCTGATAGGAGCATTTTCTGCTGGAACATGTGATTTCGTTACTCGTTTTGGATCAGAGAAAGCATCTGGCAATTGATTTGTAATTTGTTGCAAATGAATGATCCGTTGAACTTCTAAGTCACACTGTTTTGTGCGAGGATCAAAATGACATAAGGATGTATTACTCCAGGTAATCTCTTTTTCCACCTTTCCCTTCCTAATATCACCCCCTAAGGTTGGAAAAAATGTCTCATCAAACCGACAATCAAGAAATCTAGCAGTAAAAATATCTCCTGTCATGGGTTCAAGATATTTGATAATGGAAGGAGAATCATAACCAATATAAATGCCTAATTTTCTTTGAGACCCCATTTTTGTTCTATGAGGGGGAGCAATAGGGACATAAACTGCGCATCCAAAATTTCGTAAATGAGAGATATTAGGTTCTCTTCCAGAGACCAATTGAAAAGGGGAAGCTTGAGAACTAGTGGGTCGGATGCGAACTAGTGTTGCTGCATGTAAAATGGCATGTCCCCAAGCGTGAACAGGAAGCTTGGATTTCAAAAGTAATGGTCTCGCTATTAATTGAAGACGTTTAATAAATGACTCTGCTAGGCCGTTTTGGGTATGAACATAAGCTACAGGATGTTCAACCTTTATACCAATGGACATGCAATAATCATTAAATGCTTGAGACGTAAATTCTCCAGCATTATCAAGGCGGATTGTTTTGATGGGATAATCTGGGAATTGTGCTCGTAATCTAATTATCTGAGCAAGTAATCTCGAAAACGCCAGGTTCCGAGTTGATAATAAACACACATGTGACCATCTTGTAGACGCATCTATTAAAACCATAAAATATCTAAATGGTCCACATGATGGGTGAATCGGTCCACATATATCTCCTTGAATTCGATTTAAAAATGTAGGACATTCAAACTCAATCTTACTTGGTGATGGTTTTACTATTAATTTGCCTTGATAACATGCAATACATGGGAATTCATTCGATTGAAGAATCTTCAGGTTCTTCAATGGATGTCCGAAAGAATGTTCCATAATTCGTCGCATCATTACAGATCCAGGATGACCCAATCTATCATGCCATAAAAGGAATTCATTTTGACTAGTAAACTTCTTGTTTACTATGATATTGATTTCAATTGGCTTAATGTATGTATAATAAAGACCTGAAGAGAAGACAGATAGTCTTTCCAAAACTTGTTTATGTCCTATTTTAACATTAGTAATGCACAGATACTCATTATTTCCCATATTGGTTGTTTCTATATGATAGCCATTGAGGCGAATATCTTTGAAACTTAATAAATTTCGGTGGGACTTTGGTGAAAATAATGCATTACTAATCAATAAATTTGTACCTTCTGGTAGTAAAATGTTTGCTCTTCCGGAACCTTCGATTATGGCTACACTACCAGATATAGTATTCACATTTTGTTTTTGCATGATAAGATGAAAGAAATATTTTTTACTTTTGAGAATTGTGTGTGTAGTTGCACTGTCTACAAGACAGAGATCCTCATCTTTGATCTTTGATCCAATAATATCCATAGGTCTTCAAAAATAAAAATAAATAAATAAATAAACAAACAATAAATTTGAATTTATTATAAATATTGAGAAATAAAAATAATTACATTAATTAAAATCACCATATTCAGCATTCTCAAGAAAATCACCAACTTCTAATTGGGGCAAATTTTCAAGACCCTCAAAGATATTGTTAGGGTCATTATTTTGATATAAGGCATTTGCCTCCATATTCTTATCCTTTTCCTTCAACGAGGCTTGATAAAGCTCGACAAGATGCTTTGGCGTACGACAAGTACGCGACCAATGTCCAATCACCCCACATCGGTAGCATTTATTCTCAGCATTCTGACTAGATCCACCTTTTTCTTGTTTTTTCTCATTACTTTTCCACTTCTGGTAGTTTGTATGATCATTACGGTAAACATTCCAACCACGGCCACGGCCACGACCACGACCTCGTCCTCGACCACGACCATTTCCACGTCCTCGTCCACGTCCAGAATTGTTGTGAGTTGTCGCATTCACTTCAGGGAATGGACTAGAGCCAGTTGGACGAGATTCATGATTTTTCATTAATAACTCGTTATTTTGTTCAGCCACAAGCAAACAAGAAATTAGTTCAGAATATTTCTTGAAACCTTTCTCTCGATATTGCGAGAGCATATTCGAGGCATGAAAAGTGGAGAGTGTTTTCTCTAACATATCATAATCGGTAATATTCTCTCCACATAACTTTAATTGAGAACTGATTTTAAAAACGGCTGAATTAAATTCACTAACAGATTTAAAATCTTGGAATCGCAAATGAATCCAATCATAACGAGCTTTAGGAAGTATTACCGTTTTTTGGTGGTTAAACCTTTCCTTCAAATTTGTCCACAATTCAAGTGGATCTTTCACTGTCAAATACTCGATTTTCAAATCTTCGTGGAGGTGGTGACGGATAAAAATCATTGCCTTGGCTCGATTTTGTAAAGTCTCTTTATTATTTTCTTTAATTGTTTCTCCAAGTCCATTTGCATTCAAATGGATTTCAGCATCAAGAATCCATGACAAGTAATTTTTTCCCGAAATGTCGAGAGCCACAAACTCAAGTTTGGTGAGATTTGCCATAAATTACTACCACATAAGCACAAAAATAAATTAGAAAATAATCTATATAAATGTTATTATGAGATATTATTGGTGACAATATGCTGAGAAAACATAAGGTAATAAATATACTAATAAATTCCAAAAAAAATGATACGTAAGATTTCCAAAATGGGCAAATACGTCAAAGTGCAATTATTATTATTATTATTTTTTTTTTTGTTGACCATTCAATTGTCAAATAAAAAAAATAATGATCATAACTAGCTTGTAATAGAATCCACCGTTTATATCGTAAAGTGACCACAGGAGGCTCAGAAGAAATTTCCATGTTCAACAATCAGTCATCAAGACTAAAGAAATTATAAATAAATAATTAAAGTCAAAAGTATTGCAAAGAAGAGAAAGAACAAGTATGATATGATACTAACATGTTCAGCAGAATGTAGTTAAGCCCAAAAGAACATATTCAGACACTTTTTACAAATAACTCATCTTCTACCAGAAGCTATTTATGTCCAACGTATAATTTACATGCTAGTGATCATATGATAGCTCAATCAAGAGAGAGAAGAACTTACAAGTTATGGTTATCGAAACTTGTATGAAATTCGAGCAAATTCGTGCTGATAACGTATTATAAAACAGAAAGAATTTAGAGAGAATGAGAGAAGAATAATATTTTATTTCTCTAGTTGATTGTCCATCATAGGATTACAAAGATACCTATTTATAGGTATTTTAAGAATGATGAAAGGACACATCTATTAATATGATAACTCAAAAATTAATGATCACAAGTATACCCAAAAACTAAAAGTTGTCATATCATTAAAGAGTAACTCAAAAGCCAATGGTCATTCTTGAATTTGTTCATCCATTTGAAAAGTCACTCATATGAATAGACATCCACAATAATTGCACATCATTTATAACATTAATGTTTTTTATTGGGTAGAATATTTTTAAATTAAAAAGTGTAATTAATTTACACTCCAAAATAAATACCGTATTATTTACATTTATTAATAAATAAATATTTATTATTTTGTTTTTTATATATATGTATTTTTATATGCTACCCCATATATAACACATATAATTAAGGTGAGACAATAAATATATGCGTGTGTACATAAATATAATACTATAATTTCAATTATTTAATATTTTGAGTTTCTTATTGAAAATAGATGGCATCTAAAAGGTTCGATTTCTCTTTCATTGACCGATAGAACTTCACAAATTTTAAAAATATCCGATATGATATAAAATTGTATAATTGAATCCATTTTTCGGATAGTCGATTAGGATGACTCAAAAGTGTGATTTCTAGCATTGTCGATATAAATTCTCTGTTGTATGTGAATGTTACAACTAAATTCTATATACCAAATGTGTGAAACTTTCGACCATGAAAAATTTCACTCAAAATACATCAATGTATATAGTTTTGGTTCCATAGGATTATCCACAAGCTGCATACGATTATAGAGTATAATTTCCATTCATAATATATTCTAAAAAATCACTCTATAAATTTTGTTTAGTACTAGCCACCTATAGTAACTACCGTTGAGCCCCAATGTTGTGGATCTTATCCGATCATCAAGGTAAATAATTTTTGACAATTAAAAAACTTGCAAATTATAGTATAAATTTTGATAAAATATTCAATTTTATCGATCAGTTATGAATAATTTTCTTTATATTATTGTAACCATAATCAATATTTTCTGTATGTACTGTTTACATGCGAAAATATGTTTATCCACTTGAATATTTAATACAAATATTATTATAATACATCAAAATCAATACAATTTTTTGGGTACATAAAATAATAAAAAATGATTAATAATTAGCATGTGAGGAAATTAAAAGTTGAATAAGTGATCTAACTTAATAGTAAAAGAAAGTCGGCCCAATAGTGCTAGTGGGAATTAATAAACTAAAAAGTTTTAAATTCGAATCTTATAATATCATTCATATATTAAAATTAAATTTTAATTAGATTAAATTTATAACTCAAATTTAAGACGGATAAGAAAAGAAGACGTCCTCTTTCAAACCTAATAGAAAAAAGAAAATAAATTAAAAAATATATTTTTCTTTCATTTCTTCCTTCCCCCCTCTCTTCAAAAAGACTTTTTTTTTTTCTCCTTCTTTACATGTTTCTTCTTTCTCTGTACAAAGGCAACAAGTAAGTTACTTTAATGTTAAGATTTACATCCTCAAGAAGACAGTATAATAGTTATAATTTTTCTTTTTCAATTTAAAAATGTCAAATTCAAATTCTTATACAACAAAACAAAAAATGATAAAACTTGCTCAAATCGATTATCAAGGCCATCCTTTTTTTTTCCTCTCTTTTTTTCTTTAGAAGGCATTAAAGTCACTGGTACCTTTGATTCAGTAAAACTTGCTTAAGTCAAGTATCTTTTAAATATGCCATATAAGACACAATATGCTTGGATGGTAGCCTCTTCCTACTCCCTTGGCATTTGGCAGAAAATTTGAGATTACGAGTGGGATTTGTCCTGTAATCTTACTTTATAGCCAAGTATCATTAGAACACCATGATAGATCACTTTGACTCACCTTAATTCGATCCTCCAACAAGTTTATCAATGCATGCATGCCCCTCGCACTACTCATTTTCAATTTGTGAAGCATATCCTTCATTACCTTAATCGCACAGTTATTTCTTTCACCATCTCCTTTGACCTATCTATTTTTTTGTCACAATATATAGACCCGTAAAAATTTAAATACTAAATTTCTATCTCAAAAAAAATATTTAAATAAAAGTTTTTTATCATTTCAGCGTCCCTATAAGAGCTGACTGACCTAATTGTCCCGGTAGTTGTTGTTCCACTATTGTCGACGATGGCTCTTTCAAGTTCGGAAAGTTGAGTATAAAGCTTATCCCGGATTTTCTTTCAATTTTTTCCTTCTCAGTTGAAATAGGACTTAACACAACATTCAATTCATTCGTATTGAGAGATTTTTTTTTTATGGGTATATAGAAAAGATTTATATTTAAAATTTTAAAAAATTAAAAAAAATATCGAATTATAATTCATTATTTTTTTGTTTTGAAAAGGGCATTAATGCCTGTTGACTGGCTACTCATGCCATATTTCCTTCGTGCACAAAACATGTCGTCGATATATCAGTTGTGATCTAGTCACACCTGGGCCCTGGCTTCCTCTAAGTTGGCCATTCCCCTGCCACTGGTAAGCTGGTAGCCATAATTTTTAGAGACTGTGTCTTATGCACTTTCTCACCAATCCCAACGCAACTTGACATCCACACGTCCATCCTCAGATTTGTTTCAGTCATGTCTATCCTTAGTAACCATATACATTACAAATAGTACTACTTACACCCTAATATGAACAAAACTCCTTTTCAAGGAAAACCCATAAAATATATTTTTAACATATAAACTTACTTTTTGATTTTTGGTGATAACTAAACATTACTTTTTTTTTTTTTAAATCTGAATTTAGTCTATTGTCTAATATTTAAAATTTCATTTTAATTAATTTAGATCAAATCATTATCGGATCTTTATTCAGAGAAAACTCTCTCAATATGATTTTTTTATACTCATGAAGAGTCAAACTCATAAATATAATTAAAAAAACTCAGTATAAGTAAACATTACACGAAAGCTAACAAATGGCATAGAGATCTTTTAGCTAATATGCACCAAATTTTAATATGGTTATAAGTGATTAAATTTTGATTTTTCCATCTTCTTCCATAGTATTAATATTATTAATTTTGACAATTTATTTTTATTAATTTTGAAGATTTCTTTTTTAATAAAAAAAATAAAAGAATGATGAGGTAAAATAATAAATTTTAATTTTTTAAAATAAATTATCAATATTTTTTAATTATGTTAAATTTGATTAAATTTTATTTGAGTATAGTTCTATAAATGTTATGTTTAAATTGATAAGAAATTTTAAATTAAACGTATAGGTTAAATGAAAAGTCAAACTATAATTAATTAGTTTTAGAAAATAAACAAATAAAAGGGGCCTGCAGTCGGTGCTCAGCTGGTCGCGAGAGCCTGAGGTACAAAGAAATGAGTCAACAACCGAGTCAAAGCGTAACATAAAAATTTTACTATTTTCGGGGATAGGATGAAAGGAACAGCCCCAGTGTCATTTTGTAAATAAGTAGAATTTCATGTCGTTTCTACCATCGCCTGACTTTTTTCCTTTTATTTTATTCTACTTCTTAGCCATTGACAGACGCATCCTCCAATTTTTGTCCTCTTTTTTTTTTCTTTTTCCTATTTCAATATTCTTCTGTTTTTTTCTCTCTTTTCTCTCTCTCTCTCTCAACCCTGGATCGACCAGTTATAGCTCGCTCTCTCTCTCTCTCTCTCTCAAAGTCTGTGTGAAGTCTGTGACTGATCCTTTGGATCATCCATTCACAGATTCCATTTTCGCTTTTTCTTCTCTTCCTTTCTCTCTCTTCTCTCTCCAGCCTTGGACCTTAAAAAGAGTCCACAATCGTCCAAACCACTTCACTTCTCTCGCCCGAAACCAAAATCAGCTTTACTTTTTGGAGTTCACAGCGTTTAATTTTCAGTGGAAGTTGATTGTTGCTGAACTCAGTCGACTTCATCCCATTGCTGGCCTTTCGTGAATTGTTCGTGAAGTTAGGGGCGATCCTGATCTTCAATTTGGGGTTTGGGAGAGGCAGTTTGAAGTTTAGTAGCTGGATTAAGATTGTCGAGTTGAGTGCATGGAAGGGTTTGATCATGAGAATGGTTGATTCACCAAATCTAGTTTAGCTTTTTTTTTTTTTTTTTTTTTGACCTTTTTTGATGTCAAGTATGGATAGAATGGCTTCGGATCTTAGCCGTGCTGGTCCTGTTGAAAGAGACATTGAGCAGGTAACTCCATTCTTCCTTCATTTCTTCTTTCCATTTCTAATTGTTTCCGAAGCTGTTGTCCTTGCTTGTATGATTGTGGCGGGTAAAATGATTGGTTTTTTGGGATGTATAAGATTACTTCATAGCTGTGATAGGTGACATTATATTTGACAGCTCTGAAGGAAATGCAAATTTGGATGACCACTGATCCATATTGAACACGAATATATTTGCTTTTATTGGAACAATGGGGAAATTAGGAGCATACCTTCTGCATGTATCTTAATAATTTATGTACTAATGCTCGATTTTGGGCTGAGTTTGCTTTGTGCGAAGTGCATGGTGTGCGTTTGGTCTAAGTCTACTAGAGTTTTTAGTTGGGGTTTGGTGTCTCTCCAATGATCCGATGACATCAATAACAGTTCACTAGACCTGATAAGTTTGATCCCATAATACCACGTCTGAGGCTTTATGTTCTTACTGCAAAGCTGTTCACTAAATAAGGAAAAAAACATTATGAATTTGATTTCAGATATCCGAAACATTTGAACTAATAGAATCAGTGCATGGAATGTATTAACTACACATACCTTTTGAAGGTGAGATAAACTGAACAAAGCCTTAAACATAATTGGCATTGCTGAATTCTAGATTTTTTTCCATCTAAACTATAAAGACATGACTTATGGTGAACTTATAATACCTTTGACTTACTAAGCTTCATGTTTCTTGACCATAAAATAAATGAGAGTTATGCGTTACTGCATATTATTGTTATTTTAGTTGATAATCCCACTGCGAATGTGTGTTATTTTGGTTCGTACAATCAAACATGAGCTATGGATTAAAAATCTCTAAGTTTGGTGCATTGAATATAAGATTTTTGAAAATTAAAAAAAAAAATGGTGGAAAGAGTAAAACTAAAGGACTGGAATACCAAAAGTTTCTAGTGATCTGATCTTGACTAAATTTATGCAAGTAGTCACAAAAGACCGCAACTCTCTCTCTCTCTCTCTCTCCCCCCCCTCTGTTGTAGAAAAGGGGAACAAAAAATCATCGTATTCAATATTATGGAGCATTTTCAATTCAGTCATTAAAGGTGTTGCTTGCGTACTATGAAGCTCGGATACAAACACAACATAGAGGACATTACTCGACATGGGGATATTGATATGGAAAGTTATAAAAAATTTATACTGTTATATTTCACAAAGTGTTGTAATTTTTAATATGCCACGAACATGCACACAATCATTTGTAGACATGTTGTTACAACATAGCTTGCACACTTTTAATGCCATATGTTATGTTATCTAAATTTATGTTACTGTACCTATAGTACCTAAGAAACTAGTCACGCTTACTCCCACTGACCTGCATGTAGGGCAGGTATTCTTTCTATGACCTTGTACTTGTATTGTGAACAAAGATGCACTGCATCCTACATAATGCTGGAAGGATCCCTCATTGGTCGATCCACTCCTTTTGTTTATTATTATTATTTTTTGGTTCAAATACTATGTGAAAAACTTACTCCACTCATCCCAAATCTCTAGCCACATCCCTCTTTCCTGCCAAAAAATTTTACTTTAATTTTCACATGCTTGGCATCACTTCATCCTTTTAGAAAGCGAGAGAAGCATTTCATCAGAGGAAAATTTTGAAGAAAATCGTTTTCAGCTGAGAGCTTAATGCAATGGTTGCTCTTCAATTGCCATTTGTTTTCAGTATGAGCATTTTGGAAGCATTTCACTTTTTATGTAGTGACATGCTTAGGTGGCCCAATGTATATTGTGCATAAAAAGAGAAGAATTTGAAGTACAAGAACTAAATTTTACAGTATCTGATTTGTTTTCATTATGAGTGTATTGGAAATTTTTTCACTTTGTATGTGGTGACATGTTAAGTGCACCATTCTATATTATGCTTAGCAATGAAAAAGGTTTGTACTCCGAGAACTAAATCTTCAAACTCTAAAATATGCACACACTGACAAAGACTAAGAAGAAGTCTAAAATTTAACTTTTAGACTTTTATTTAATATAAAGGAGCTATGCTACTCTGCTTCTTAAAACTAGGGTAGTCAAAATAAAGTGGGATATGTTTTAAATTACTCTTGGAAGGCTAAATCAATAAAAAAAGCATAATAAATAGTTTCTTGCTAATGCTCTGTTGAACGTTCAAACTCTAATTTTGAATTCCAAGTAATTAGAATCAAGTGTTATTATCTGGTCTTACTCCCTTGATCCGTAAAACATCAACTTAATCTAAGAGTAAATGCTGAAAGGGTGAAATATCATTTATGATTACATGTATCCAAAAAAATGTAGTTTTGATACTTAGAGTCTATCATGTAAAATGATGGAAACTTGAGGATATCGCGGCATATTGGATAAAGGTTGGACAGATTAAGTGGATGATTTTTTTTTTTTGTGGCTTAAGTGCAGTTTCAACTTACTTAGAAAGGATAATTCTTCATCATGTAAAATGATGGAAACTTGAGGATATTGTGGCACATTGGATAAAGGTTGGACAGATTAAGTGGATGAGTGTTTTTGTTTGTGGCTTAAGTGCAGTTTCAACTTACTTAGAAAGGATAATTATTCAAAACTGCTATTAGAGCTGTGGTTGTTTATAAATTAGACACAAAAGTGTTGGGTCGTTTGTAGTGTAGACAAGTTTTTCTAGTGATCTGGTTGAACATTTACACAAGTTAGGGTTTAGAGGGAATCTGTTAAGATAATCTGGTCATGTTAAAAGTAAGAATGTGAAATACACCACCAAGAGCGACAGTTTTATTTATGGGGAAGATTATTTAGGAACCTGGGGGAAGCATAACAACATGTGGGATTAGGTAATGGAAAAATGTATTAGCATGTAATGTAACTTTTTAAGTATGGCCTAGAATAGAATGGACGATAGTACGATGGGATTATACTTAGCGACTTAAGCTAGTGTGGTTTTTTATATTTTGTTCCTCAACTTTTTGTGTTAAATTTAGAAGGTGTATCTAATGCTTTAAGTATCCCACTTAATATATGGGTCTAAGATGGAAAAAAGTGTAGATAGGTATGCCTTCTTCTAAAGTGAAAAAGTTGCTTCCATGGATTGAACCCAGGTTCTTAGGTAATATGCAAGCAACCTTGTTATTAGGTCCAGGTTCATGCATGAATCTTAAATTTAATCTTAGATTAAGTTAATTTTGATATGGGGATGGATTGGGACTTCCTTTTTTGTGGGGTGGTGGGGTTTGGAAATCGGTGGAACTGCAATTACAGCAACCACACAAACAAAATTCATTGTTAAAAGAGCAATCAGCTTAAAACAGCATGGTGTATAGATGTGGCATTATTTTGAATTTTTTTTTGCAGTATTCTATATATATTTTGTTTCTAGATAAAGTTTTTGCTAGTTGTGCATATCTGGATATATATTATTAGGTTCTTAGATCAATTTTTATTCAGGCTATCACTGCTCTTAAGAAAGGGGCCTATCTGCTCAAGTATGGAAGGCGGGGAAAGCCCAAATTTTGTCCCTTTCGGCTGTCTAATGTAAGTATTACCTAGTATCTGTTGCTTGGATGCACTTTTCTACAGTTCATGTTTTGAAATCTCTTGCAATTATAATTTGCATGTTCACAACATGCTGGTCCTTAGCCATCGGGGCTTCCAGAACTGAAATTTTGTTATTTGTTCAATTCTTGTGGTTGGTGGCCAGGCTATATATATGGTTTTCCCGCCTTTACTAATTTACCATTAGATCTATGCATTTAATTTTAAAACCTTTTGTCCACTGATCATAAACATCTACAATTCTATGGTCCTTTCTTCTGCTCCTAAAGATGTATTGCATGGGACAGGAAGACTTTACGATCTTTTCTTGTTGCACTTGTTCCTTTATCCTTGTTTGGTCCATATCCAAGATTGTGACCTGACCCCCTTTCAGATTATCAGATGTTGCACTTATTAGTGTTGAAGCTCCTTGTAGCATATATAAGTGTGACCATTCACTCCACCACATAAAATTAGGCTAAATAGGAAAAACCTGTGTCATTCTTTATACAGCTGTTTGATGGCTTGCATTAGCTGGTCAAAGTGTGCAACTAGTGGAAAGCATATGGGTACTTGCTTATGTTATACAATGTTATGCTCAATTTTTCATCTATTATGCGTTGTTTTTTTTTTCCCCATTTTTTCCTTACGTGGCCATAGTGCATCTTTGTTTAGGAATTTCATTTGGTAGTTTCAAATAATGTTTTCATGAGATCACATGTATAGATTTTGTTCATTTTACTCCAGCTGGGGTGCTGGAGTAAACATTTCGTTTGTTTGAGTGGTAGTGTATTATGGCTGGAAATGTAAAGGGGGATGGGTTTCACCTGGGCCTTGGTGGAATCTGGACTCGTACTGTCCTTGTGTTGCCCTCTTGTGGACTCCTACCAGTATATACTTCTCTTTTTCATCTTCTTCACTGCTCACGGCATGTGCAAGTATTAGTAGAATGCCCCAACTTCAGAACTTTAGTCGCTTAATTTATGCGGATATCATTGCACGGGTATCTTGTATTGCTAATTTGATGCAAGACACTAATTTTTTTCTTACAGGATGAATCTGTATTGATATGGTTCTCTGGGAAGGAGGAGAAACACCTTAAACTAAGCCATGTTTCAAGAATAATATCAGGGCAGCGCACTGTAAGTTTCTTATTGCAGTCATTATTTATTTATTTATTTGTATAATTACTCTGCCATAAGTTGGGTTTCAAGAATTGGAATTGAAATGCATATATAGGCTTACATAAAGAGTTGTTAATATGGAGATGGATTGAGCCCTGTAGACTTTCAGATTGTAAGCAACCATGATTCATGGTTATATAAAAGTCAGTCATTTGATACAGGACAATTATCATTAGTATTGCTAGTCGGGATAAGGAAACTTATGGATGTTGTAATTTTCATGAACTTTAAGAACTTGATTGATAAAAATGGTCAAGCTTTTGAATGCATGTTAAAAATGGAATAAATATTTGAAAGCAACACAGGCCACTCTGGAGAAACAAATCACAAGTCAGCTGAGATGATATTATACTAAAGTAATAATAACCAGGCATGAGGTTCTGCTTATTTTTTTTTGGAGCATGTCTGTCTGAACAAAGAAGTCAAAAAGGTTGACTATACTGCTAAGGCAATCCTTATGAGAATTATTTCCTGTGTAGCCAGTATAACAAATCAGAACTAAATCACAGGCATCAGACCTCAGAGAAATTGCATTTGGATGCAAGTCAGATGACTTTTGTGGATGAGGCACTGCTAAGATACTAGGTTGTCTTTACTTTTGTACTATTTGCATGGTAAAATGTGACATGATCCGTGTCACATGGGTATAGATCATGCTGCCTGACACCTAAAATTAGGGTTATAATAGATCAGTTGGCATAATCCTTTGACTATACTTCACTAATGCATGCTACATGGGTATGGATCATGCTGCCAGACACCTAAAATTAGGGTTATAATAGATCAATTGACATAATCCTTTGACTATACTTCACTAATGCATGCTTTTTATGTCCTCGAGCTAAGTTCACAGATCTGCTTCTCATAAGATCAAAGTTGGTATGACTTCTATTGTATTGCTTGTGTTTCTGTTTCTTGTTTGGCCTGTGGATCACCTGTCAGAATGTCACTTTCTATATATCCTTGGTTTATGCTTTCATTCCTTTCTTGTGCTTATTGTATTGCTTACCGATAGACCTTTTTGAGCTCTATGTTTGATGTTAGTTTTTCCACAAACTTTTTCTAGCCAATCTTTCAAAGGTATCCACGGCCCGAGAAGGAGTACCAGTCGTTTTCTCTCATTTACAATGATAGGTCATTGGATTTGGTAAGAACCTCTTCTGGAGCTATTTTTTTCATTGCCCTTTTTTTCTTTTTTTATTTCAATAAACAAATGGCATACAGTGCCTATAATATGGATATCTTTCCACATTTATATTGGCTTAAGTTTCTGTGAGCTAGCTATCTGTAATTTTGTATCAGATTTGCAAGGATAAAGATGAGGCTGAGGTATGGTTTAGTGGTTTAAAAGCATTGATATCACGGAGTCACAACAGGAAATGGAGAACAGAATCAAGGAGTGATGGCATTCCATCTGAAGCAAATAGTCCAAGAACATACACAAGAAGGAGTTCACCTTTGCATTCTCCATTTGGTAGTGGTGATAGCTCACAGAAGGTATCTATTTCTTGTATTTTAGTTCCTTTTGTTTGTTAGACAACCCAGCTAATGACAGGTTCTTGGTTTTATGGACTCAGGATGGTATAGATAACCTTCGTCTTCATAGTCCATATGAAAGCCCCCCAAAGAATGGCTTGGACAAGGCATTTTCTGATGTGATGCTGTATGCAGCGCCTCCCAAGGGCTTCTTTCCCTCCGACTCTGCAAGTGGCTCTGTCCATTCTTTGTCGTCAGGTGGATCAGATAGCATGCATGGCCATGTGAAGACAATGACAATGGATGCTTTTAGAGTAAGTTTATCTAGTGCTGTTAGCTCATCAAGCCAAGGTTCTGGTCACGATGATGGAGATGCCTTGGGCGATGTTTTCATCTGGGGAGAAGGCACTGGTGATGGTGTTCTAGGCGGTGGAACTCATAGGGTTGGCAGTTCTCTTGGTGTGAAGACGGATTCTTTATTACCTAAAGCTTTAGAATCTGCAGTAGTGCTTGATGTTCAGAACATAGCCTGTGGTGGATGTCATGCTGCTTTGGTCACCAAGCAAGGAGAGATTTTCTCATGGGGAGAAGAATCAGGGGGTAGGCTTGGTCATGGTGTTGATTCTGATGTTTTCCATCCAAAACTTATTGATGCTCTTAGCAGTATTAATATTGAGCTTGTAGCATGTGGTGAGTACCATACTTGTGCTGTTACACTATCTGGAGACCTTTATACCTGGGGTGATGGCACTTATAATTATGGTCTTCTTGGACATGGGAATGAAGTGAGTCACTGGTTGCCTAAAAGAGTGAATGGACCTTTGGAGGGTATTCATGTCTCATCCATCTCTTGTGGACCATGGCATACAGCTGTTGTGACCTCTGCTGGGCAGCTGTTTACCTTTGGGGATGGTACTTTCGGAGTTCTGGGCCATGGAGATCGGCAAAGTGTTTCAAAACCTAGGGAAGTTGAATCCTTGAAGGGACTGCGTACTGTAAGAGCAGCCTGTGGTGTTTGGCACACTGCCGCGGTTGTAGAAGTCATGGTTGGCAATTCAAGTTCAAGCAACTGTTCCTCGGGGAAACTATTCACCTGGGGAGATGGGGATAAGGGACGACTTGGGCACGGAGACAAGGATGCAAGACTTGTGCCCACTTGTGTTGCTGCACTGGTTGATCCCAATTTCTGTCAAGTTGCTTGTGGTCATAGCCTGACAGTTGCGCTTGCAACCTCTGGCCATGTCTACACAATGGGGAGTCCAGTTTATGGCCAGCTGGGAAATCCTCAAGCAGACGGAAAGCTCCCAACTCGTGTTGAAGGGAAACTGTTGAAGAGTTTTGTGGAGGAGATAGCTTGTGGCGCTTATCATGTTGCTGTCTTAACTTCAAGGACAGAAGTATATACTTGGGGAAAAGGAGCAAATGGTCGACTAGGCCATGGAGACGCTGATGACAGAAATTCCCCTTCCCTAGTTGAAGCTTTGAAGGACAAACAAGTTAAGAGTATTGCCTGTGGCACCAACTTCACTGCTGCAATCTGCCTGCATAAGTGGGTGTCTGGTGTTGATCAGTCTATGTGCTCTGGCTGCCGCCTCCCATTCAATTTCAAAAGGAAACGGCATAATTGTTATAATTGTGGACTTGTTTTTTGTCATTCTTGTAGCAGTAAAAAGTGTCTTAAGGCGTCCATGGCACCAAACCCCAACAAACCTTATCGAGTTTGTGACAATTGTTTTGGAAAACTTAAAAGGGCTATTGAGACTGATACATCATCTCAATCATCTCTGAGTAGAAGAGGTGTTGTCAATCAGGGTGTAAGTGAGCTAATTGAGAAGGAGGAGAAGTTGGACAGCAAGCCACGGGTGCAACTTGCTAGATTTTCTTCCATGGAATCCTTAAAGCAAGTGGAAACCCGCTCTTCAAAGAGGAATAAGAAATTAGAATTTAATAGTAGTCGAGTCTCCCCTATTCCTAATGGGGGTTCCCAGTGGGGAGCACGTAATGTCTCCAAGTCCTTTAATCCTGTATTTGGATCATCCAAAAAGTTCTTCTCGGCCTCCGTTCCTGGATCCAGAATTGTTTCTCGGGCTACATCACCCATATCAAGGCGGCCCAGCCCACCTCGTTCCAAGACACCAACCCCAACTCTGGTTGGACTCGCATCACCAATGATTGTTGTGGATGATGCAAAAAAGACAAATGATAGTCCCAGTCAAGAGGTTATCAAATTAAGAGCACAGGTACAAAGTTTATTTCCTCTGTCTCTCTTTCTCTCTCCCCCCTTCTCTCTCTCGTTTCTTGGGCTTGAGGAAGGGCTAGGTGTCAGACTTTGCGAATATCTATGAGTACTTGCTGCGTGGCTTCTCTAACTTGCACCAAGTTTGTCTTATGTACTGGTGGAGTTTGATGGGCTAGTGCGAACCTTGCAGCAGCTTTAGGTTAATTTCCTTATATTGAGAATTTGTGAATATTCTTGTCCAATGTGTATAAGTTTATACCTTGCATAATTGTGAGCGACATTTTTGACCGATCTCATTGTTCTGCATGGTGATGCATTAATATTTTGTATTATATTGGCATGGCCATGATTATACATCATATCCACTGTTGACCTGGTGTCATGCAATGCCTATTGAATGGCCACTCATTTCAGCTTTTGAATGATCTGTACATGATCAGTCCGTGCTATGGCCATATGCGCCAAAATCACCACTCACTGTTTTTGTCTTCGTTCCAACATTGGCCAAATAACTTTGATGGCATTATTTCTGATTTTTCCTTTTTTTTGGGTGCATTTTATGGGACATCTATGACGGTTGTGAAGTATGAACTCACAAGTTTCCATTCTGAAATAATTAATTTAAGATAGTGATATGTATATGCTTGATTGTCTTTTGTCTCAGGTGGAAAATCTGACACGTGAAGCCCAACTTCAAGAGATTGAGCTGGAAAGAACCACTAAGCAGCTGAAGGAGGCTATAGCGATTGCAGGGGAGGAAACTGCAAAATGCAAAGCAGCTAAGGAAGTGATCAAGTCTCTTACCGCACAAGTAAGCTCCTCTTTTTTTATTGAGACCATTTCAAACAATGAGTATGTAAAGTACTTTCTGAAAAGGTCCTAGTTTCTCTCATTTATAAAGTTGGTAATAATTTATGTGCCTAGAAGGTTGCCAATGAGAAGTAGCAAATAAGTGAAGCATTAGAAGTTTAAAGCTATTTCTATGAGCAACAATGTGTCCTAATGTCGTCTGACCATTTCAATACAGTTATTTGTGGCTTTTTAGGATCAACAAGCATGATAATATTAGTGCAGGGCTATCTGTTGTGAACCCTCAATGGTTCGTGGTTATTCTAGAGATTATGAGTAACCTTGAAAGATTAAGATTGACAATGTTTGACAAGTTATTTGTGATCTTCCAATGATCTCTTTTTCTTCATACCAGAAATGGGAAGAAAACATCAATATGGCAACATGAAAGAGGGACCTGGATTTAGACCAGCAAAATAAAATTAAAATTAAAAAGGGGGGACTAATTTCATGAAAGTGGCTTCTGTCATGAATATTTTGAGAATTGTGAGGGAAATAATTCCTTGGTACCATATGCCCCTGATTTTGGGAAATGGTTATTGAAAGTTGTCCATGCTACTGCCTCAACTAAAGGCACTAAAAGGAATGTCAAATATGTTATGGAAATGAAGATTCTTTATACATCTGTATGATATATGATGGTCACTAATGTAATAAACCATTTACTGAAAATCCCAAAGAGAAGATTAATGCATAGGACTTCCGTATGTGAAATTTAGCAGTACAAAAAATGCAACCACAGAATTATTGGAATAAATAATGAGGAGAGGAGAAAAAAAAAAAAGAAGAATATTGATAAGGAAAAAATTGGTGATTACCCAGAAAAAGATTCTTTGATTTTGGACACTGAGGAAAGTACATAGGTGCAGTGCATCTTGTTTGGGGTTTTTATCTGGATAACTTTTAACATATTGCATGGTTCTAGAATTGTGCAGCATGATACACTGATCTGGTAATCCTCAATTGCAACCCTTCATCCGGAAGTCCAAAAAACATTTTACAAATCTTGACCATTTAGACAAAATCTTGTTCCATCCCCAACTGGGAATAAGTCGTCTGTTTTAGTAGATGATTTGCAGGATACTTGGAGGACTAAATAAGGGTTAAAGAATGTGATGTTATACATTGATCATAATTTTGGAGCAGCAATAGAATTGGAGTAAGAATATAGAGCAACACACATTATTGTGTGA
Source organism: Dillenia turbinata (assembly GCA_037126225.1). NCBI lineage: Eukaryota > Viridiplantae > Streptophyta > Magnoliopsida > Dilleniales > Dilleniaceae > Dillenia > Dillenia turbinata. The sequence continues at coordinate 1,318,362 of JBAMMX010000015.1, forward strand.
AAACTCGGGACTTTTTTCCCCCTTTTAACTTAATAAGTGTTTGCTATCATACAGTCCAACGTATTATGGTTCATCTACAAAAAAACTTGACTTTTTTTTTTTCCTCTTTTTTTGGGAACATAGCAAAACTTCCTCCTAGTTGCCATGCAAATTAATTTTTGACTTTCTTTTCAAACTATGAAAAGAAAATAGAGAATTGTCTTGAGTCAAGTATCTATCTCTCTTGGGGATTGTAAAACTAAAGAACCTAACGAAATTATTCCTTAATTTAGTGGAGGAGGTGGCATCTTTGACTAGGGTCATGTTTAGGGATTTTGATTGATTAAGTACGAGATGTCTCATAAGTTTTGTTTGAGATTTTTCATGGTTTGATTAGGAGATTGATTGGACTCTTGATTATCTGGGATCTGACTTTCCATGTGTTGGATTGTTGGTTTTGTATTGAATATCTAATTTGGACTCTAAATTGAAGGCCAAACAATGTAATTAGCAGATAATGAGTACTGAACAGAGTGTTGATCATTTTTCACCTGGTATTTTCTCCCTCTCTCTTCATTTCCCATCATCAAACATTTGGGGGTGGGGGATGAAACAATTAAACAATTAAGAATTAGATTGGGGTCCACGAGTAGAAGGTTAAAGTTAAATATAAAGGGTCATACTTGTAAATGCATCAAACATTTGGGGGTGGGGGATGAAATAAAAGTGTTAAAAAAGGCCCTCTTGTATATAGCTATAATAGAATTTCAAAAAATTCAACGGGTTACCCCCCCCCCCCCGGCCCAAAAAAAAAGCTTTGTGCTAGCTTCGTCTCTGCCTACTAACTTCAGTTGGGTGTCTAAATTTTGATAATTTGTGTCAATAGTTGTGGCTGGTAATTGTTATCATTTCAAATTGTGAATATCATATCCCATGCTTTTCTACGGTGAATGTAATTTTTGTATGCGAGTAACCTATCGTTGTAAAATGCTCCAAATCTATAATACTAGAGGGCTTTTCGTTGCGACTTTGATAGCTCATTTGGCTTTATTGTATGCATCACAGTTGAAGGATATGGCTGAAAGGTTGCCTGTGGGAGCAGCTCGAAACAGCAAATCACCTTCCTTCACATCCTTCAGCTCCACTCCCCCATCCACCGATGTTTCTACGGTATCTATTGAAAAGTTGAATGGGCAAATTACGTGCCAGGAATCAGATGCCAATGGACCAAACTCTCAATTACTTTCTAATGGGTCAAATACTGCAAGTATTCGTAATTCTGGTCATAATAGAATGATCCACTCGGAGCCAACACGGAATGGGAACAGAGCAAAAGAAGGTGAGGCTCATAATGACAATGAATGGGTTGAGCAAGATGAGCCTGGTGTTTATATAACCCTTACTTCCTTACCTGGAGGCGTCAAAGATCTCAAGCGAGTTCGATTCAGGTATGCTGTATTTATCAACTTTGGATTTCTTTCTCTGGGTTTTATTCATTTGAATTCCTATACACAATTTTCACAAAACCTTGTTCATGGTATCATAATTATGTACTGTTTATGCTATCGTCATTATACCATGTCCACGTTGCCAGGCTTATGACTTTAGGCCTTAACTCAGGCAGTCAACTTGGTGCACCATGCAGTCCACCTGGTGATGCCAAGATATGGATTACAATTCCATTAGTTTCTTTCTTGACAAGTATCGTTTTATCCTTGTTCTTTGCTTTCAATATTGTATAATGGTATGTCCCAGTAGCATAGAATTTAACATAGGAGTCTGAATGAGGCCATATTACCAATTGAGCAACTTGGAGAGAAGTATTTGTGGAAAGGGACTTCACTTTGAAAGCAGAGGGATTGGCTTCATCTAAATAAACACGATGCAGAAAATGCTTGCTGTATTTTTTTTTTTGGGGGGGGGGGAGGGGGGAAATCATTTAACCAGGGAAAATGCCAAAAAAACAGCATTTTCGAAAAATTATCATATCATGGAAGCTTATTTTTTAGAACATGATCAATATAGGCAAAATTTTCCCCTTTTTTTTTTTAAATTTTTTTAATGCAACTCTAGTATATTGTTTTGATCTCTTTGAGAAAATATGGATGCTTTAGTTGCATATCAAATTGACACAATTGATTTGCTTCCCTCTTTTTGTCAAATTTTTTTAATGCAACTCTAGTATATATTGTTATGGTCTTATAACTGCATTGGATTTAACGACCGTGTAAAAGCCTTAGTTGACAAGTGGAAACTGGAAATATATTTAATGTCTTGCTGAAATGATGATGGTCCATGATTATTGGGTGCAGTCGGAAGCGGTTTAGCGAGAAACAGGCAGAACAATGGTGGGCGGAAAATCGTGCAAGAGTATATGAACAATACAATGTACGTGTGATTGACAAATCAAGTGTTGGTGTTGGAAGTGAGGACTTGGCTCATTGACATTGGTAACTATCATCATCTGTAAATGAATTGCATACTTTGAAGTACCTGCTCAACCGCCCGAGAGGTTATAGATCAAGGAAGCAGTGAGTGTTATAGCAGGGGGGAGAGAGATTTGGCAGGGTTTGATTGTTTCTTTTTCCATTTTCAATTCTATTTCTTCTAACCTGATTTCAAATTTCAATTTTTGCTTTTCACTAAATGTGCCTTTTGTGTGGGGGATGGGGGTGAGAAAATTGTAAATTCTTACTAGGTTGCTAGCTCTTATTCAAAAGCAGCTGCCATGTAAATTCTAAAAAGGAATGCATTTTCAATTTTTTTTTTCCTTGTTTGCTGTGAGCATGGTTTGACCGGTTTTATCCAATTCAATTAGTTTTTCTTGCCTCATTGAGGTTAGATCTGTCTAGTTGGCCATGGCCTTCCTATTAGATCAAGCTTTTGTTTGAGTTGTTTTTTCATGGTCTTGGAATTGATCAAAGCGCAAATTTATCAAAAGCAGTCGAACACAAGCAGGGACCATGTATACATTCTACCAAGTACATAAGTAACCGGGTTACATTCTACCAAACACGGGTGTGGTGCAAAATAGGGCTCAATCACTAACAATGAATATAAGGATTAATTAATTGCTTAAGAAGATTTTGTTATTTAGTTGAATTGCAATTAGAAAAGATCTTTTGGATTTGTTATGACTTATGAATGTGATGTCTATTAATGTCAGGAAAATTGATAAATCACAAAACAGGTATAGGCAATGACTTTCATCTTTTCCTTTTGGTTGTGGTTGTGGCAGCCAGGCGTCATGCGCAATGTTGGTCCATCAGAATGGACACGCAAAGACAGTACTTACAACTCTAGTTGGCAGAGGCACTCGGGTAAACACGGTTCAAGCTGCATAAGCCAATAAATTCATTTTTGAGATCATTTTCTGACCAAGGACCCAGACTCGGCCGAAACAAATTTCATGAGTAGCCTATGGATTTATCTTGCTCAAATTCTTTCAAATATATCAGTGGCCATATTTCTGGGGAAGGATCCCCTAGTCACTTGCATGAAATTCAATGACAGGAAATTCTACTATACTTGCAAATTGACTCTTCCTAGTATAGTCCCAAGAGCTTATATATAGGTCAAAGTATTGATGCCTTGAATGACAATCAAAGGGATACTTTTTTCAGGTGGAAAGTAGTTTCCTGTACAATAATTAGTAACTTTTTGGGGAGGAGGGTATTGCTTGAAAAAAATACGTGATTCAATAAGGTGAAGCTTGCGTTGGCTGTCAAGTTTTTATCTTAATTTGATCAATGTGAAGTTTCTCCAGCATGACCACTGTAATAGTCACAAGACTTGATAGAGGAAAGGGAACCAATGACGAAAACATAGATCCTGCTAAGGTTCCATACTGATCCTATGATGTTTGAAGCTTCTTGGTTTCTTTTTATCATATGGGCATAATCACCAATGGAAGACTTTAGATGCATTTCTTTTGTTTGGAGGTTATGGAGCCATTATTCAGCCCCTTTAAGGACTTCGCATCTGTTTTTAGATCATCATGCATCTGCTTGCTTTTCCCCTTTTTTCAGTCACAGAATGTTTCATCCTTCTCCATATGATTGCTAAGAAATCGTAAACATTCATAAATCATTTCCACTTTCGGTAACAATTTATCTTCTACAGAGAATTGTTGTATTCGCTTTTCAACTTCAATCCAGCTACAAGCAGGGTATTTTCTCAACTTGAGTTCCTTTATCATTGATCTTATCTTGCGGACTCCCTTCCAATTTTTGTCAGAAGCATACATGTTTGATAGAGTAATATACGTGGATGGGTCACTAGGATCCGTTTGAATAAGCAATCTGGCAATTTCTTCCCCCAACTCTAGATCCCCATGAAAATGGCATGCAGAAAACAATGTGCTTAACAACCCAATATCTTCACCAACCTTTGGTATTCTTTTAAGGATTTCATAGGCTTCACGCAATCTGCCAGCACGACCAAGAAGATCTATCAAGCAAGAGTAGTGTTGAAGATTAGGTGCAATGCTATACTTGGTAAGCATAAGATCAAAGTAATAACACCCTTTGTCAACCAGGCCAGCATGGCTACAAGCAGACAGTATTGAGAGGAAAGTAACATGATCTGGTTTTTCATTTGTTTTCTGCATCTCATCAAAAAGCTTGAGAGCTTCGATGGCTCTGCCATGAGTTCCATAGGCAGTGATCATCGAAGTCCATGACACGTAGTCTTTTCTTGGAAGTTGATTGAAAACAGTAACTGCTTCATTAACAGCACCACATTTTGCATACATGTCAAGGAGAGCCCCCATCACTATCTCATTTGAGTCGAGTTTTCCCTCAATGTAACTCCTGTGAATCTCCTTACCCTGACCTAAAGTGCCAAGCTGTGAGCAAGCTGTTAAGATACTGGTTAATGTAATTGCATCCGGTCGCACCCCAACATTTCTCATTTCTGTGAAAAGTTCAAAAGCCTCAAAGTAATGTCCTAGTGTCACATATCCAGAAATCATTACGTTCCACACAACTACATTTGTCTTAGGCATCTTTTCAAAGACTCTATCAGCTGACTGAACACAATAGCATTTGTGGTATAGGTCAATCAGTGTAGTACCTATGAATATGTCCGGCTCCACGTTGTTTCGTACGATGTAACCATGAACAAATTTTCCTCGACGCAGATCTGCTGACCGAGAACAAGCCACTAATAAGCTGCTCAAAGTTGTCAAAGTGGGTTTGACTCCTTGCACAATTAGCCTCCGGAAAAGATCAATGCATGATACGCTGTCACCTTGTAAACTGTATCCAGCAACCATAGAATTCCAAGAGACCACACTTTTTTGAGGCATTCGCTCAAAAACTGCTTTAGCCATCTCTAAGCACCGACATTTTCCATACATGTCAACAAGAGCAGAGCAAACAAAGTCATCATATAAGAGGTCGCTCCTCATCAGTTCACCATGAATCGTCTTGCCTCTTTCTAAATCCAAAAGCCTTGCACATGCAGACAGAACCGTGGTGAACGTCACGGAATCAGGCTCAAATCCTGCTTTTTTCATTTCATCAAACATTTCCAATGCTTTCTCGCATTGTCCGTCTTGATAGAAACAGGTTATCACGGTGTTCCAGCAAGCTACGTCTCTTTCGAGCATTTCATCAAACAGCTGTATTGCATAATTAAACATAGTGCACTTTGCATAAGCACCTACCAGAGAGCTTGTAACAACAACATCTGATGACAAGATTCCAGCTTTTGTCAAATGGGCATGCAACATTTTTCCATCATTAATCCTTCCTAATCCACCACAGGCCTTAAGAACACTTGGGTATGTGTAATTATCAGGTTTAACGAAAGGGTTGACCATCATGATTTTGAAGAGTTCAAGAGCTTCAACAAACATGAAGCTCTTCGCGTACGCAGCAAAGAGGGTATTCCACAAAGAAACGTCAAAAGGCCTGTCAATAGCTCGAAAAACATGGGCAGCAGAGCCGTATAAATGGCAAGAGAAGTAAAGGTTTATAAGGCTCTTGCACAAGAAGGTGTCGTTTTGCAAACCTAGACAGATTATTTTCTGGTGAAGCAATTTCCCCTGTTTCAATGACTTGGAATTGATGCATTCTTTCATCAGATACAGCAGATTTCGAATTTCCATTTATTTCTTCTCACATGAGAGAGAGAGAGAGAGAGAGATCAAAGTTGAGTTAAGCGCGAAACCGAGCTTCGGTTGACGAGTCGGTCATCAGAATACAGAAAGGCTGCGTTTTACCCTAGGCAAGTTACAAAGTCTGTGGATCTTTTTATCTGTGTTATGTATGGTTTTAATTCAAAAAAATAAAAAAGTTTTTTAAAACAATACTTTATTTAAAAAAGTTTTAAATTTTAAAATTCGTATTATTTAGGTGAAGTATTATTTACGTGAATAGTATAAAGTTTTAAAAATTCGATATGAACGATACTGTTTACATGAATAATATACGTAAATAATATATATGAATAATATCATATTGAGTTTTAAAATCCGACATGATACTATTTATCTATTTCTTATTTATCTATTTCTAATATCAGATTTTCAAAACTCGATATATACTATTCACTTTTAATATCGGGTTTTTAAAACTCGATATTATACTATTCACGTAAATAGTATATATTGGATTTTAAAAATTTGATACGTAAGTGTTATAAATACAATTTTTTTTTTCTATAGAGTTGTTTTAAATTTTTTTTTTAATTTTTGAAGTTATTGAGGTACATCACTCTTTTTATTTCATGCGAATGATCATGTATTGATAAATTTGAGGGTAAAATTGTAAATTGAGAATATTTGTTGTTTATAACGTGGGAACTGGGAAAGGCCTCTTCACTCCTTCTGGTCAACACGGTTTAATCGCCTTATTTTGACCCTTCATCATCTCCTTCACTTTTTCACCATTCTTTTTTTAAAGGCGGCGCTTTCGGGTCTAAATTAGAAACAAATTCGGATTGGAACTCAACATCCATAGTTTTGGGATAAATCTCTCTTTCTTTCTCTCTCAGCTCTGCTCTGTTCTCTCTCTCTCTCTCTCTCTGATGGAATCCATGATGAATGAGGAATTGCAGATAGCAATATACAAGGCAAAGACGCTTTACAATCTGGAGCACCATTACTCCACAAATTTCAACGGCTCAATTATGGAGTACCTGCGCCACAAGAAGTCGGCCAAATTAGACGAAGACCAACTCACCTTCTCCAAACTGGAAGCCATGACTCTTGCGTTGGCGAAATCGCGGGCCCAGTCGACGAACCGCCCATTGGAGGCGGTGCTAATGGAGGTGGAGTTCAATGTGGCGAAGAACCTGGCCATGATTCTTGAAACTTGTAGTGATCCCGTGATCGGACAGTTGGCCAAAGTTGTAGTAGAAGAAGAAGAAGAAGAAGAGGAAGCAGTGTGTGGGATATGTCAGGAGATGATGGAAAAGGGAGAGGAATTGGCTGCCATGAAATGCATGCACTCCTATCATCCTAGTTGTATTCTTGAGTGGCTTAGGAGGAAGTCTAATTGCCCTCTTTGTAGGTTTCCTTTGCAACCCAACAACAACCACAACAACCATCTCCATATGTTTTTATAATCCAAAGTATTTTCTATTCTTTTGAGAAATAATCTTCTGTTTGTTGTTATTATTTGAGAAATAATCTTATCTTAGGAATGTTGTCATGGGTTATAAGGGAGTCTTATGCCCTACAATGGTAAAACATAGGCTAAGCTAAGGGCTCCACGGAGGAGAAAATTCATCCTCCAGATGCCCTCCCTACGATAGAAGGGTCATGCAGAAGGGTGAAACCCAACTCGGAGTTGGGTGCTTCGGAGATTAATTAATGATTTAGGAGCTGAACAGTTACGTTGGAGTTCATCTCAGTTCATTAGCTTCAAAGTCTTAGGCAATTCTCACTTCAGACCAAGGGCCACATGGTTCAACATTTTAAGACACCCAATTGCTCAACTTCCCAAGTATCCTAGCCTCCAAAAGTTCCTCATCCTCGGGGAAAACCTCCTCCTCTACCAATCCGATCCCCAAAGCTCTCATCTACATTTAATATGATTCGTATGTACGGAATTGACTTTTTTTTTTCAAAAAAAATTTTAAAACATAACAGAGGATAAACTAATCCGTAAAATGAATTTCATGTTCAATATGTGACATATGCTTAGAGGAGAGAAGAGAGGAGAAGAAAAGAGAGAGAAAAGAAGAATAGAAGTATATTAGGCCAAATATATATCTAATGTTGAACATATGATATTTGTTTTGTCGCATGTTCAAGATATGACAAAGCATATCGCGAGTTAAACATGTGACAAATGAGAGTCATTTTGCGAATTAGTTTTTTTTCTGTGATATTTTATTTTTTTTTGAAAAAAAAATAATTCTGTACATAACTCAAAATCCTTCGTCTGGGTTTGTTGATAATATATATATATACTAGGAGGAAGCAAGGCTCTGTAGTGCACATAAACTTCAAACATTCAAAAGGAAATTGCTCATTATAATCTAATATTGCCATGGTTATGGAAGAGAAACATCAAAGCAGCCAAAATAAACTAAAATTCTAAATTGATGGGGGTAACAATAAGCTACTGAACACAATATTAGTAATACTAATTTTTTTCCTCCAAAATGGGGGCCATAACTCATTATTCAGTCATATAATAAAAATAAGCTAAAATTCTAAAATCAAGGAGTAATAATAAGTTAGATACAATACCATATCCAAAATAAGCTAGAGAGACAATATTGCATTTTAGCTATTTATTGTAATAATAAGTTATCCAAACAAGCATGAAACACAATCTTAATAATGCTATATGCTCTCAAAAAGGGACACCGGTCATTATTCAGTCATGCAACCATAAAGGGACCACTGCTCATTATATCTAATTCCAACAATAATGGTTCAATTAAAATTCTATATTGTGTAATGGCTGGGAAGTTCTAGATGAGATGATTATCAAGTTTGTTTGTCAAAATTATTTTTAAGTCGTTATTGCCTCTAGAACTATACAGGTTATTCAAATAAAACACTATTAACTAATTATTATTATTATGATTTTGATAGTAAATGTTAAAATGAAAAAGAAAAAATCCTAACTTGTTATAATTTCTTTAATCAGAATATCAGATACTCTAAAGTAAAAGTTTAATTACAAAAAAAAAAAAGAAAAAATTGTTGAATTTAGTTGTTTTGATCCTTGAAAAGATTCAAGTGCGAATACCAAAAAAAGAAAAAAAAACTATAAGCCCTTATATACTACAAAGCAATTAATGTTCACACCGTATGTGCCAAGCAGAAGGGATGGCTGCCTGTCTGATATGGACTAATCCTAGGGTGGAAATAGGAACGGCAGGTTCCTTCATAAATAGAGAATTTTTTTCCTCTTCCTTCTCAAAACTATGGAAGTTATGGTTCCAATATTGTATGGCAGGAATGGGTAAAAAGACAATATCCAGGCATGGGAAAGGCGAGATTAACCAGTAGTCATACATGTCTCAAAATATTAATAGCAGTGAGAACAAATTTCCCAGTCACAACTATTGCTCCCATGATATCAAGCAGCTTCAGGACAAAGATTCTACTCAGAATTCTCATCAAAATCATGCACAAATTCAACTGCAACATATGTGCAGTCTTGTGCTCTGAGTAATAACAAATATGATTACCATATATGTGATAAGCTTTGGAATGGAAGAGTCTGTTTAAGTCAGGCATTATGTGCCATCACAAGTGATCAATACAGCAAGTCACTTGCCCATGCATGCTACTGGTAGTGTGTTCCTAGAAGCTGGTCTGATGCCAGATTCTCGTCTCGTCCATTCAATTTTTAGCCTCCCCTTCCTACTGCTCCTCCACCATCTCTTCCTATGGCACCACAAGATCCTGGTTTGGTACTGCAAAAGGCTCCCTCAACTCTTAAAACATCAGTCACACTATTCCCTGTTCCTACTGGTTCTGCTTCTGGTTTGTCATCATATCCTTCCATTTCCGAGAGTCATTCTTTTACCTAGGCACTGCTATATTCCACAACCGATGTTCAGGTACCATCAGGTTTTGGCCCTAAGATATGCACCTAGTTATGTATGCTTGTCAATACCATATATCCAAAGTAAGCTAAATAGATAATAATGCATTTGTCTACTCATTGTAACAATAAGCTAGCCAAACAAGCATCAAATACAATCTTAATAATGCTATTTTTTCCCCAAAAAGAGACCACTGCTCATTTTCCAGCCATACAATCAAAACAAGCTAAAATTTTAAATTCAATGGGTAATAATAAGATAGTATACCATATCCAAACAACACAACAATTCATAGTTTACTATATACATATCATAAGTGTTAATGTTTTCCAGAGAAGCACAAATAGTTCAACTGCATAAAACCCATATTACTTTGATCCATTAAACTTACAGATGACAATATTGTGGCAAAAGAAGTTGTTAACAAAGTAAGTTTATAACAGATTACCAAAAGAGTTTCTCAGTTCCTTCTTATCAATCAAGCTGAACATTGCTTCTATTTTTCTTAGCTGGACTTGTATAGATTCTTTTGACTGATGGGTTGGCTTCTGCAGCACTACATTCAACTAGTTTTTCATCAACTTTTTGAACCTCAATTGCTGCAATGCTCTGACCAGTGTTGGAATCAGCTTCAGCCTTTTCGTCAGTAAACATGATGCCTCTTTTCACTCCACTTCCTGACATTGAATTGTTAATTGGGCTGACAGTAGCAAGAGCTATTTTATCGAGGATTTTCTTTGTTGTTGGAGTGAACATTTCTTCACTTAATTTTTGCTTATTCTTGGCACCGGAAAATTAATTTGATTAGCTTGGACATTTGTTTCTGAGAATGAGAAGGCCAGTAGACCTTGGGAGAGTTCTTCAACTGTATATGCTTTAAGCACATTGATCCTTTTTTGTGTCTGTCCCATGTATTCAGTTTCATAGTACTTGACAAAACAGACAATTGTGTGCTTCTCTAAAGAGGCAACAAGCTCTTTGTCTATCATAGTACCTTGTTATTGTAATTAGAAACAAAGATATCATGTGTATATTTATCAATGCAAAGAAACCATAGGAAAATGAATTCACTAACAATTAAATACACATAAGGGTTATAGGGATTTAGATTTGTTGCTTACATTTTCATGTGCTTCTTTAAGTTCCATAACAGTAAAAGGTATAAGCTTTTCAGCATCTGAACCATAGATAACATAATTCATTGAACCTGTGATATCGCTGACCACTATTGCAATACAACACCTTTGATATTTTCATTAACTTAGTTTTAATAACGATGATAATGTAAAATGAAAATAAAGTTCTCTATAATTACAAACCCGGCTTCCACTTGAGATTGCTCTTTGCATGAAAGGCACAAGATGGTCCAATCCAATTCAGCTTTGACCAATTTTTTACAGTTCTTGTAGGCTATATACCAATACTTTGTTTTGGTATGGTTCAATCGTGTTTGTCCTCGAACCCATATTGTCTTTTGTCGGTCAATATAAGAAAAATATCTTTGATTTATTTTGTATATTAAAGGCTAACTTATGTAATCTACAAATTACAAATAATATTATTTATGTGATAGTTTGGAAGGAGAAAATTAGCTGTACAATGTAGTTTTAGAGTTTTAACATAGAAAGTACTTACTTTTTCAAAAAAAGCCAATGCCGCATCAATCAGCATAATGTGTCTTTGTTAGGTGGTGGTAAAAGGAAAGTTGGATTCTTGTAGGTCTTTGCCTTGAGCATTTTCTTAAGGTCTTCTCTATGGGCAACTTACCTAGAAAAAAGTATGAAACAAACATTTGAAAGTTGTTATTTAGTTTGATTTTTATTAAGAATCACTGCAGTTAACTATTAAATAGATAATTTATCAAACTTTACCACTCCCTCAACTGAATTTCTTCTAGTGCTGGTGGGTTAAGGAGAAAAGCAGAAGATAATCTTGAAGATAGAGACAAAGCTGTAGATATGAAATATTCAGAATTTAGATTACTGAGTGGCATCACATAGGATTAATTGAAGCTGATGTGTGTTATATTTAAGTAGTGTTTTTCTTACTATTGAATGTAGTCACTTTAAGTCTCATGCCAATAATCATTGGAACATTTGTGATAGTGCTAGCAATTTTGTTTCCTTCGTCTTCTTCGAAGTCATTCCACAACGTCAGCAACATTAATTTTTTCCTTAAAAATGAAGAGTAAGGCATCTTAAACTGGCATTAACTTATAGAATATTTGAATCATCAAGTTTTTGATTTCTTACTCTTGATTAACAATCACAAAATCCTTTATCTTTGAGTTTGCACATTGTTCTTTTGTTAGAAAAACATGAATGACAATAGTCTTGATGTCTGAAATTGAGCAAAGCACACAAAATTTAGAGAGTGTGCAAAAAATTAGTTTGTGGAAATACTTTCAACCTATTAGAGTGTAGGGGGAGAAAAAAAGCTTACCTTGTAGGCATCACTATCAGTATATTTGTAAAGATCATAGAAATTTGTCAACTCAAATGTACATAGAAGAGTTGGAGGGATCAATTCAGCGTAACTTTTAACGAAATTATCTTTATTGATGATCCATGAGTACTCATACTTACTAACCCGAAATTTAGGAGATGTATTACTAATGAAGGCACTTGATATGTAGTATCTTTTGAATGGCCAAAATAGTTTGAAAAAACGTTGAATACAACTATTGTACATGACAGCTAAAACTTTCGTCCCCTATTTTAATAAAAGAGTTGACTCAACCATCATTATAGACTAAACATTATGTGTTAGAGTTACTTATATGCAACAATTCAAGTGAACATGAACCTGGGAATCAGTGAGTAGGAATCATCTCATCTAGTTAGGTTGTGTTCCACTGGTTTTTTGTACATTGCTTCTCTCGATGACTTGCACAAGAATTGTCCAGTGTCGCATTTCTTTCTTCACATCCAGCATTGATGAGACATGTCTAGGCATCTTGACCTAAATAGGACAGAGAAATAGTATTAGTAATATTTTGATATTAATTAGGAACAACAACATCTATTGAAGCAAATTTAAAATAAACAAAGAGGAGATATTAATATTCTTGCCTGTGATAACGCTACATAGAGTTGACCATGTGAAAACACTGACTCTTCTAAATATATACCAACAAAATCAAGTGTTTGTCCTTGAACCTTGTTAATAGTCATGCAAAACACAAATGAATTGGAAATTGAGTTCGTTTATATGGAACTGGATATTGTTCGTCACTTGGTGGCTGCAAAGGAATTCTATGGATGAATACTTCTTTACCAGCAAAGTTTCCAATAACAATTTCAGCATTAATAACATTTTTGGTCAAACTTTTACAGATCAGCCGTGTTCCATTACATAATCCCTCTGTTGGATCAAGATTTCTAAGGAGAATTACTGGAGAATTAGGTTTTAATAAGAGCTTATGCGGTGACAGACCACTTGGTGAAAGAGTATTTAACAAATCAACATGTTGAGCTTGGTCATTCGGATCCAGTGTTTCATCAAAACTGAGATATTCAGTAGGCTCTCTTGAAAATTTATCAATTAAAACTTTATTTATTTCATCAACAAAATTATTTTTTGTGCTCAAAATTGCTCTGTTTAATGAGAAGGAAAGATTTTCTGATTGATTTTTGGATTGTGGATAAACTATATCTATCAGCTTCTCAAGTGCCTCTACCTCATTGTTATGCCAAATCATTATCGAAGATGGAAGTTGGATAATATCATTGTGATGTATTTTTTCTGTTCCATCCCCTATTCTCAAAAGAAATTCAGTAAATGAGGGATCCAATTTAGCTCTCATATTTTCAGTCAATTTTAGCTTCTTTAATTGTCGTCACAGTGGTGAATTTATTAAACATGCATTTATCATTTCAAATTTAGTTCCTCTTCGCACCACAGATAATGTTTGTTTAAAATCTCCACCATGGTTTGAGTTTATTAAATCTCTCAATAAGTCATCTAATGTCTCAATTATAGCTTTTTTGACATTGGTGCTTCATCCCAAATTATCAACTTTGATTCCTTTATCAAATTTGCCAAAGAACTTTGTTTGCTGATAAGACAAGTTGCCCCTTCTGCAATATCAATAGAGATTCTAAATCGTTAATGTGTTGTTCTACCTCTTAGAAGGATGGAAGCTATTATTCCAGATATAGCTATTGCGAGAGCAATATATCCTTTTGATCTTACATCAGCTAATAAGGCTCTATACAAGAATGTTTTTCATGTGCCTCCTGGACCGTCTATGAAAAAAGCACCACTCTTGTTTTCATAGATCCTCTCGGTGATGGCTTTGAATGCCTGTTTTTGTTTGGCATTAAGCATATGAAGTGTATTTAAGTCACTTTCTGAAACAGTGATATTTCTTTCTGTTGTGATTTCTTTTGTTTGGCTTTCTATATCAGCATAGGATAAACCCATGGGAATCATATTATAACGATAAATGCTTTTCCCCATAGATTGTAAAAAACCATCTATTTGTTGCAAATCCTTTTTTGAAACTTCTTTTGTTGTTAAAGTTGGATACCTGAGAAAATCTTCTGACATGAGTGCCTCAAATTTCAGCCATAGTTGTCTAAGATTATTTGGATATGAATAAACCAAAAGTGTAGCAAAAAGCCTTCTCATTTCATATATCATATGAAAAAGAGAAGTTTTTTCAAGACAAAGTTCTTGACTGTTATTATCTTACAATAGGCCTCACATCAAAGCAGCCTCACGAAAGGTATCTACTCGCACTCCATTGAAGGCTCTTAAGTCTTCAAATGATGTTGGACATCTAACCTTAGATAACTCTTAAGTCTTCAAATGACGTTGGACATCTAACCTTAGATAAAAGAAGTCTCAAATAATACCTTTCACCTTTGGCTGGATGAGTAGCCATTATTTTTCCAACAGAATCTCCCTTTTCTCTGAGTTTCCATCTTCTTTGATTAGGTTTCCAAACAAAGTGATCTGGGAACTCAGAATATGTGCAGTTGAAATTTTGAGATGTTGTATTTGTTCTATTCATGTAAAAGAATTCTATAAGCATTATTTTTTTCAAGTGAAAATTGTTCATAACATTGTGTAAATTGTCTTACTTTTTGAAACTTATTGACTGATAATTTTCTAGATAAAGCTGCAAGTGAATGCATTTCACTTATAGGGAACCTATAAATTCTCCAAAGAGCCTCAGGAGGTGAAACCCATCTGGCCGATACATATTGATTGATCTCATCAACATCTGAGCTCAATTTATCAGCCACAACAGAAAAACCGGTCCTATCATGCCCTTTACAAATATACTTATAGATATATTTGACTGACTTGACAGTTGCACAGATTTCAACATTAATGTGGCAGTCAAATTTAGCTAATAAGTATGGATTATAAGGGACAACCCATCTATTATCTAGCAAAGCTCCTTTAATTCTGACTTTAATGCCATTATCTCTTCTTTGGTAGATGAGATAAGCATCATTTGTCTGAATTGTCTCTTCACAATTCTTAGGATAATTATTCTTGCATCTACCATGTTTTGTCATGTAAATGTTTGTTTTATCAAATTCGCCACAAGGACCATGCAACATGTGTTTAATGACCATTTTATCTGGAATTTCAGCGTAAACAATTTTATCATATTCCTTTGGGCTGAATAGTTTATACTTAGAATTCAAGATTAAAAGAAAGTGTGCATGTGGAAGACCTCGCTTTTGATACTCTATAACATAAGTATATGCAGCAACCACCAAAAATACGTTTTTTGATAATTTCATTTTTTGATTCTTCTAACTTAGCATGAAACACTCTTGAAATCAAATTTGGTCTGTTTTGTGTCTCTTCTTTTTGAATCAAGTGCTCTTTTGTGTCTGACCAGTTAAGATTGCATGTTATTGTCAGAAATATATTTGGTTTACCAAACTTTCTCAGTAATGTAATTACATCCATATATTTTCTCCTCATATTCCTGGATCCATCAATAAATAATGGCGACAATATGATTCTTTGGCCAACATTTGACCCCTGAGTTTTACTTGATGCGACTGCATCCACAATTCCTTGTAGGAACTCTCTCTTAATTTCTTGCTATTGTGATCAGAAAAAGTCAAGCCTTTGTGTTTCAAGCTTAACATATTGGTCAACAACAATTGTTGAAATGCTCGACCAAAATGGAGAAGGAATGATTCATCATTCTCTCTTATTTGAAACTTGTAAGCATAATATTCTCTAAGGGAAACGAAGTTAGCGTCTTCTTCCATCCTAGCCATTGTTGTGAAATCAAATGGCAAGAGAATTTTGTTTAAATGGACTTAGTCTTATTGAATGAGGAAAAAAGATGTAAAATAATTAGATTTATCTCGTATAATAACTATCTTCTTCATTTTGTAATAGTTTATCAACAATTGTAGCATTTGTTGGGGAAATTGATTCCATTATTCTTCTTTTCCTCTTTCTTTTTTTGCTATATATTTTTACTCCTTTTTTTGAAATCCCCTGGTGACAACCAAGTTTACCAAAAGGTAGGAGCAAAGGATACTAAAGAGGATCATAGCAACCATAATAATATTCAATATTTCTAGAGTGGCCACCATGTGTATAAACTCTAATATCTCTCCGACTTGTTTCTCTATTTTCTTCCCCTTCCACCCATAATGCTACTATTTGCGAAGCTGTTGGCCTATTATAAACTCTTTGATCAACATGAGGATTACTTCGTAATAGAATTTGACAATTGTCTAGATTAGGAACATCTCTCAAGCTCCTGAAGAATCTAGCATATGGATTATGGTTCAAGACATGCATGATCTTTCTGATCGCACTTTCCATTAGTCTTGGACAAACGACTAATCGATTTGAGATCTCATTTTTAGTGTCATGAAAATACAACTGAAGATTAACGGCGATGTGATTTGATGGGATCAAGTCATTCAAGAAATGATAGACTTGCCCATGGATTTTGAATGTATATACTTCTTTACTCCTCCTGACTAAATTTTTATCACATTTAACCCCGAAAGAAGTGAATGCAAAATGATTGTTATATGATCTTATATATGTTTTGAATGATTCTACCCCCTCAAATGAAGAAGTCAATAATTTTTTGAAAATATCAGGCAACTTGTTAGCAGCCAAAACAATATCACCATTAGAGCAACAAAAGTTCGCTGTTACAGAATAGATATTTTTGGCTCCACAGTGAGGGCAATCCTTTTGTTGTGGCAAAATATCAGCTTTTTCAGCGATAGAATCCAAGATTTGTCTTCTTGTTGCAAGAAGTTATCCAATAATGCATGTTTTTTAGTCATTTAATACTTGTCAGGTCGATTATGACTATCATCAATAACTAAGTTATCCTATAATGCATGTTTTTTAGTCATTTAATACTTGTCAGGTCGATTATGACTATCATCAATAACTATAATTGAAAAAAGAAATATTTAGAAACTGTTAATGTAAACCACTAATAACCTGATTTCTTTCTTCAAACCACTGATGTACTCCTTTTACCAGCTTGGTGTTCTGATTTTTTAGTCATGGATGCTGTAAGTGATGAGTAATATTAGTGTAATTGTTTAAGGAACATAATAGTAATAGTAGGATTTTTTTTTTTAGAAATGATAGAAAATTTTATTGTTGAAATTTTATGAGGTAGTTTAGTGATATTTCACAACTTAACATTAGTTTTTATACACATAGATAAAGTAGCTTATATTTTGGAAGTTAATAAAGATACATCAATAAGAAAGTAAATATTGTATATAATTAGTATACCCATTACAATTATTCTTCATCACTTAACTTGAGAAATCACTGTAGCTTAGGAAGAGTGTAACAAAAAAAATCATGATTATTCTTTATTAGAAAGAAAATTCACTATTTTTATCGGTACATAAGACTAAAATAGAGTTATCAAAATTACCAGTGAAAGTTCTGATATAACTTGTGCCACTTGTTTAAAATAAATGGATAAATTAGTTTACCTGATCATTTTTCAAAAACTCTCTGAGAATATTGAATAGATGAACAATGATCATTTAGGCTTGTATATTGATGACAATGTTTATGAGAAACATTTGTTTGTCCATAGCACACCTGCCTACACAATGTCTTGGATTTCCATCTTAAGAATGCCTCTCTTCGATACAGTTTCTTTTCAAGAGCTTCATGGGTAAGAAATTCAGAATAGGCAAAACAATGTTGGCCACAAGGTGCTGGAAATAAAGCATCTGTCATAGCAGTAAAGATGTTTTCAACATCACTGCAACAAATTTGCTTATTTGCTGTATTAGATATT
This sequence comes from Dillenia turbinata, assembly GCA_037126225.1. NCBI lineage: Eukaryota > Viridiplantae > Streptophyta > Magnoliopsida > Dilleniales > Dilleniaceae > Dillenia > Dillenia turbinata. The sequence continues at coordinate 1,336,639 of JBAMMX010000015.1, forward strand.
TTTTTATCCTGTTTTTTATCATTGTTAGCAACTTTTTTTTTTTTCAAAATTTGAGTCCGAATATTCATTGTAGCTATACAATAATGCCTAGAGCGTAAAGGTGGATGTATAATTTCCTCTAATTGCAAAGGAAATGATTGCTTAAATGATTCTCTGAAGAATGTACGTCCAAAAAAGTACTTTGGAGTTAATAATTTATTGCACTCCCTGAGAGTTGGTTTCTGAACCTCATTCAGAACCCATCGCAAAAGGCAATCTAGAGGAAGAAAGCTGATAATAAGAAAAAGCCTGGTTCAATGTGAATTTGAGGCACTGTTATCCTCTCTGTAATAACTTTCAGCAAATTCATTGTTGTTCGTCTGTGTCTTAGGATATATTATAATTCTACAATCCTGTTGAGATAATACAGAGGTCATAACCTAGCCTTCTCAGATAGCAGATACAAATATTACTTAATTCCTTGAAAAATTAACCGAACATGCTCTGAGTCTTAGAGTTTCATATTGAACCAAAGAAGATCCCTAACCATAAATGATGAAGTCTAGAAAACAATAATATCAAAATTTGGAAAGGCGCTGACCCTAATCAAGATGAGATTGTTAGAGAAAATCTCTTGTGCTATTATTGTACTTGGAGAAGTGTTGGTATTGAGAGACTTTTTAAACATTGTTTCTCAAAATACTTAAGTCAAATTTTGAGAAAATGAAATATCATAATCACTTATTGTATTACTTTTCTCCTGGACTCTTATGTGCTATACACACAAATTATGGAAGAGTTGAGAAAATTGGCTTCTTTTTTTCATTAATTTTTAACAAAGATCATCTTGATATTCTCACTAATCCTCACCAATCATATACTACAACAATTCATCTAGAACTTTTATCTATTTGTAAGTATTTTTTTTATAAATAAAATTTTAAAATCCTAAAATCTAGGACTGACAAATATTTACCCCGAGACAAAATACACATTACCATAATTGAAGGTAGGATAAAAGTAGGGGAAATCCATAAAAAAAAATTTAAAAATAATATAGGAATCCAACATTAACATAATGTAAAATCCATAACCTAAGATCCATCACAAAAATAATTGAAAATAAAAGGCAAATGATCAAAAGGCCTTGTAGGCAAATGAGCGAACACAAACGAGTAAATTTAAATAAACAAAAAGTGTATAAGAATCTACTTACAAATAGCAGCTCTGTTAACCAAAACAATAACTTGTCAATGAATCTCCGTGTGATTTGTCCAAAACTGCAAAATATAATGTAGATAAAAAATACAAAAATCACTGTGTTAGTGTAAAAATGCTGAATAAAAAAAATAACGTAACTAAATGAAGCAAAAAAAGAGGGGAAAAAAAACTATCGATGGAGACAAAGAAGTTCCCTTTTTCCTCTCAATTAGTTTGACAGAAAGAAAGTGGGCAGTGTAAGATAGGTTAAAGTGATCTGGATATGTAAAACCTTCTTTTTTAAAAAAAAAAAAATCACGATTTCACTTATTTGACCTAAAACCTAACACCAAATCAAATCTAAGGGCTAAAATTAGAATATAGTACAGTTAGAAGTTGGACTATTATGACACTTGGGTAGTGTCATGAGTACCTGTGACATTACCCAGTCAAAGCTCGAGCTCGAGTTCGATCAAACCAAGCTCAAGCTCAAGTTGGACTCAGGTATCTCGGGCTCGAGCTCGAGCTCATCTAAACAAAACTTGAGTTGAACTCGGGTATCATGATACTCGAAGTTGACCCGGGTGTCATAACACCCCTAATTACAAGTGATCAAAGGGTCCAGAATGACCATAAAACTTTTCCTAAATTTAGAGAAAAAAGTAAACACCTAATCCCAAAAGAAATCTGACATTGTGATTACCTTGAAGTATAATATAGCATGATTTTCCTGTTTAATAAGAGGACAAAATGCTTTTATCCATGAACCCATGTTCCCCCTTATAGTCCTTGCACACAAGATCTGCAAACCCAACAGTCATTCACCAATTCAATCAATCAAGAGAATGGGGGAGGGGAAGAGATGAAGAAAGAGAGAGAGATAGGACTTTAATACCTCTTACTGTCTTGCCGACATAGACATCGAGTAGAGTCTTGGTCATTTCACCATCTCTTGATGAAGAGAGAGATCTTCGTGGAGAGAGAGAGAGAGGGAGAAAAACCTAATTTTTCTGATTTTTTAAAACAGAGAAAAGTACACATCTTGATTAAGAGTGATCTGGACCGGTTAATCATGTTTGTTGGATTAATTCATATAAATGTAGAGAGTGAGAGAGAGAGAGAGTGAGAGGTGGAGAGACCCAACATGCCTCTCTCTCTCTTTACTGGACTGTTTGACAAGAAAAGTTAAGACAAGAGAAAAAAAAAAAACAAAATGAGAATTTAAAATAAATAAATAAAAGAAAAAAAAAACCTGTGAGTTCTTTTGAAAAACATCCAGATCATGGTGCTGCCAATATGGGAGAAAATTCTAACACTTCTATAAGAACATTTCTTCAATTGTGTTGGCCACGTATCCACCTCAAAGAAGGCGATGTGGCTGAATAATGAAGAAGCCTCATCCCTTTTTATATATAGGTAGATATATTTCTAAATTGTAAAAGAGTAGTGTAAATATTAGCTTATATTTATTTATTTTGATGTCCTAGATTAAAAATCATAGACGCCAGAAGATCTTTTGCCTAAATCTAAAATTTGTGTAATATATATATATATAATATATATTAGTGGGTATATATATATAATCAAGAGCGCCCAAGAGTGAAGGGGTATAATAAATAAGTAAAGAAATAAAGATAGGAGATAAAAAAATAAATAAATAAGATGAGAAATAAACAAAGGTAAATATAGATTAAGATAAATAAAGGGGACAAAAAATCTGGAAGAACCAGAAATCTGGAGTACAAAATAAATAAAAGGAGGACTAGAGATTTATGGGAGGCAGAACCTATCGTACTTTGGAGTACATAAATAAAAATAAAAAAAGGGGAATAGAGATTTATAGGAGGTAGAGCCTACCGCACTCTGGAGTATATTAATAAATTTTAAAAGATGAAATTTTTGAGCGGAAATACCAGTCATTGATCTCCACAGTTATAAGTAATAGAATAAAACAATCTCCATAATGAAATAAATAAATGAACTTTTATTGATAAATAAAGATTTACATAAAAATAAGAGATTTACAAGGGTTTTATCTTCTTCTTTAAGAAGAGAGGTAAGTCTCGATAATATCTTAGAGTTGGAGGTATCCTAGGCTAAGAGTTTTATGTGGAGATAGATTTTATAGAAAGGTTTTAAAGTGGATGGAAGAGAGTTGGTGGAAAGAATGGAAGTGGTGTAAAGTGATGTGTTTTGGAAATACAAGAGATCATAAATTGTGTCCCCCTTTGAAAGAGAATGGGTCTATTTATAGAAATTGAGGGACACTATTTCTACAGTACTTTTTTTACTGTTACTACACGGATAAACAATACCATGAGCAGTACCGTATTTGTGAATAGTACCGTATGAACAATATTCAACAATACTTTTTACAACTTATCTTTTTTATGAAAAATCTTTACAATAGATGGTTTTTTATCAACTTTAAGATAGTCGATTGACTTGTCAAAGAGTTTTTATCAGTTTTAAGGCAACTGACTGGCCATTGTTTTTTTTTTTTTTCTTTCGGGCTCGAACTTTTGCATGGGTTGTTTTTTCTAGTTTTTAACCCATTGAGCCTTTTACTATTTTTTTGACCAATTTTGCATGGATTGTCTTTTAAGATTTTCAATCCATCATGTAAATTCATTTTTTTTATAAGAGGGTTTTACAAAAGATCATCTTCATTGAAATAAAAAACTATATCTGAATCTAAGTCTTCTAATATAGAAAATAGGCTTTTTTCACTTGAGAGAAGTTGTTCCATAATTTGAAAATACTCCTCTTTAGTTTTTGCTAAAGCCAGAAAGATTTGAGTATGAGATTTTTAGGTTAACAAGGTTTTATCTGATGGGTTTAGATCCACGAATCTTTTTAATTTTAGCCAATGTGAAATAGATGGTTTTAGGAATGATGAATTGATTCCACCATTTTATTTTGAATTTTCTTTGAAGGATAATGGTCTCTTCTGTATTGTTATATTTTAAATACCATTGAATAATTCATGTACGAAGAATTTTGAGCAGAAGAGACATAGATGTGAGAATTTCTTTTCACTCTCAAAAGGTTTATAATGAGTTTGAAATAGTTCAAATGATTCTGTAATCTGTGGGAAAAGTATATCAGGTGGAGATCCATAAGATTTCCACCAGTGAAGGAACCAAGTTGAAAATATAGAAATTTGGATATTCTTATTATAAAAATAGAACAATCATATATGGATGTATTTTGTGTTTTGGATTAGAAAAATATTGTACCGTGTTTGTTGGTAATCTTAATATAAGAATATATGGTAAAAGTTTAATTTTGTTTTAAAATTTGCCGGGAAGGGTTTAGATTTTTCAAGTCTTGTCCCCAATCAAAAGGATAAAGGACATTTAAAATTCTGCAAGTGGAATATGTTAGGTGTTGTTTTTCAGAAAAATATATGTGGTGTTTGATATCCACAATCTCTGTATATTACAAAATTGTTTGATAATATGCCACAAGTCTTGAAATATCCTATGGTTTTTAAAACCAATTTTCTCTAAAATATTTTGTCATTGTTTGAAAAGGATCTTTATAAAAAATGTCCTCATCAATGGTTAAAATCTTTTGATGAAAAGATTTTGTAATAAAATTTAAAATTTTAAAAACAATTTGTTGACTACTAGATGTAGAAGTCAGTCGTTTTAAATTTGTCTGAGAAAATGTTTTAGAAGATGAAAATTCTCTTTTCTCAGTATTAGAAACTAGTATAGAGGTTTTACTTGAATTAGATTGGGTTGAACCAAATTTTTGTACTGGTTTTGTGGTTAAACTCCTGTTTTGGATTGTCTCTAGAGATACTTTAAGACACATGAACATTTCTGAACTTCAAAGTTCAGGTCTTTCTGGAACTGATTCAGCCCATTTTTGGAGTTAGAAAAATGTATCACTTTGGGCCGTTGTTTGGGCATCTGTTTTAACCTCTTTTCCTTTTTCCTTTTGTTTTTTATTTTGGTTTTGGGTCTGGACCCTTTTTTCTGATTCATCTTCTTCATGTTTTGATAGACTTAGGGGCTGATAGAGGTTTATTGAGAATTTCTACTCATTTTCAGCCTTAACCTTTCCCTTTTCAGAATTCTTTCGGGGTATTTTACCTATTTTGTAAAAATTCTCGGGTTAGAAAATCTGGTAAGGAGTTATTATCTCTTTTAATATATTCAATATCAAAATCAAATACAGATAAAATAAACTGTCATCTAGTAAAAATGTGTTTAAAGACTATATTTTGAACATCCTTTTGCCGGACTTCTTTTACTGATTTACAATCAACGTGAAGTAAAAATTTTTGATTTAGTAAATCACTTTGAAACTTTGTAATACATAAAATAATGGATAAAATTTCTTTTTTAATAGTAGAATATTTTTGTTGTGTTTCATTCTAATGTCCAAAGTATATTAAACCACAACCTTTCTACTATCTTGGACTTGTTTTAAAATTCCTCCGTAGTCTATCTTGCTAACGTCTGTTTTCACGATTTTAGGAAGGCTAGGTTTGGCTATATGAAGGCAAGGAAGTTCTATAATTTAGGTTTTAATGTACTGAATAACTTCAGTGTGCTTTGTTGTCGAAGATTTAAGATTGTTTTTAAGTCTATCATACAATGGTTTTACAATTTTATTGACATTTGGGAAAAAGTCTAAAATATAATTTAAACTTTCTAAAAATCTTTGTAATTGAATTTTATCAAGAATCTTATCTAGAAATTTGTTTGCAAATTTCAAAGATCTTTCAATAAGTTTTATTGTTCCACAAGTTATATAATGTTCTAAGAATCGAATTTTCGTTTAAAACAAAAACATTTTCTTAGCTGATAATACTAGTCCATTCTTTTTACAAACATAAAATAACATTTTAAGATTTTTAAAATGTTGTTCTATCGTTGATAAAAAGATAAGAACATCAACAATGTATACTATACAGAAATCTGAGTATGGATTAATATATCATTCATAATCCTTTGGAATGAGGGTGCATTTTTTAATCCAAATGACATCATATTCCATTTGTACTGCCCAAATGGAGTAGTAAATAATGTTTTATACCTATGATCATGATGGATTTAGATTTGCCAAAATCTTGATTTCATATCAAATTTAAAAAAGATGTTTGCAGAGTTTAGTTTTTGTAATAAATCTTTTTAATTTGGAATAATCCATTTTAATGCTTCATTCAAAGGTTTATAATTTATAACTAGTTTTGGAGTGTTTCTTTCTATTTCAGATGCTTTGTTTACATAGAAAACTACATAACTCCATGGAGATCTCGATTTAGAAATTAATCCTTTAGATTCAAGGTCTATAATCTCATTTTTACAATATTCCTCTAATTCAACATTCATCTGAATTGGTCTGGCTTTGGTAGGAATATTTCGTTCATTAAACCATTGTTATATGGTAAATCTACCATATGTTACTTTATATTCCAAAAAGAATTTGAAAGATCTGAACATATCTATTTTTCAAATAATTTCTGAAAATCAGAAATTCTTTGTTTGATTGTCTCTATTTTGAGCTAACTTTCAATCCTTTAAAGATCAATCCGCTGTTTTAAGTAGTATATATCTATTTGTATTTCTTTTACCAACAAATTTATAGAATTTTCGTAAATGGACGCGACTTTAACTATGTTTAAGATTTTTGTTTTGAGTTTTTCTAGTAATGGAAATGATATCATTTCTCCTTTGGTTTTAAAACTAATATCATCATAAGTAATTTTATAGAGAGTTATTATGTTAATAAATGATGCCCCTAAAATTACTGTATGACGAACATTAATTATCAAGAATGCAATTTTAAATAGGTAATTACCATTTTTTACACCTGCTTCTATTTTAGAAATTATTTTCATTTTAGAGCCATTTGTCGATTTAAATGTTTTTGAAGTTTCTTCAAGTGTTTTTAAAGAATGATTCTGATTTTTATACAGTTTAAATCTGTTCCTGTATTGAACAGAACAACTGTTTCGATTTGAAAGTTATCATATAATATCAAGATTATTTTTATTAGATATTTTCTTATAGTTATTTCTTTTAAAAGAAAGAATTTCTTCAGAAAATTTTTTAGGATTTTTCTCTGAGTTTCGCAAAATTAAAGATTCTAAATGATTTTCTTCATCACTATTAGTCTCACTTTCTATAAGTTTAGACTGTAGTTAATCTAGTAAGAAAGAAATTTTCATAGAATCTTTCTCATATTTTTTCTTTAAATCTTTTAGTTCTGTTTTAATTATTTTAATTTCTTTCTGAATTTTTTGAACAGTTCCAGGAGATTTTTTACTAAATTTCCTTTTACTGAATATAGTTATAAAATCATACATCCCTATACTAGTACAAAGAAGTTCAGAGGGTTTTATCGTAGATTCGTCTAGGAATTGTTTTAATTGATCTAGACACTTTTTGGATTTCTAGATCATTTATATATTGAATAACATCTAGAATCAAATTCTGTTCTTTTGTTAATACATTCATGTCATTAGAACTTGATTCTGATTCTGTTTTTGATTAATTAGATGCAAATTCATCAATTTGAGAATTATCAATAAAATTTTCTAAACTGATGGTATCAGTATCAAAACTATATACTAATAATTCTGAGATTTTATTGAGAGTTTCTTCATCAAGATGATTTTTTTTTTATTTTTTTAGACATTCTGCAATATTTTGTTGTATGTTACTTTTTCCACATTTGAAATATATAATATCTTTTAATATTTTTGATGATGATGGTTTTTCTGATTTTTCTTATTTTTGTAGTGTTTTTTATAATAATATTTCTTTTGTTTTTTATAACCAAAAGATTTATATTTTTTAGAATATTCTTTCTTTAAGATTTTCTTGAAATATTTCTTGTTACACTCCCCATTACATGTTTTAGTTTTATTAAAATCAAATTGTTTACAAAATGATAATAATTCTTTTTTTATCTTTTTCATTTCCCATTTTAGATATTTTTAAAATTTTAAATCTTGACATATTTTTAATCTTTTTTTCTGTGTGAAACTAACCAATTTTCCATAAGTAAGTTGGTCATATAGGATTATATGATTCCCAAAAGTTTCACGAATAGTGTTCCTAACTCTTTCTCCTAGTAGTTTGGGAGATCGGTTAGAAATTTTTCTTTCCAAAATGGTTGGTTTGAATTTTTCCTAAACATAACTCTAGTTAGAAAAGTTGACTTATACCATTGAAAATCACTTAAGTTTTTACAATTTAGATTTGATAACAAATATGTATTTTTATCTTTTAAATATGAGGAATTTTCAATGAAATGGAGGGTTATTGTGAATATCAGGATGCCGACTGCATCCTGGATAGATTCATTTAGATTATTTAAAATTAGTTCACCGTCTTCTTCGGGTTAGATTGCATTTAGGATCCCCAATTATTGTTATTTAGTGAGATGAAAATCTCACCATTCTTTTAACTGTTCAGAAAATCCTGCAATGAGGAGTTCTGCGACTGTTCTATATGTTGTTGTTTGTTGGGTTTTATATATATTTGACGTCATAGTCATTTACTATAATAAATTTAATATTTGATGTTCACTCATTCCATCTATATTCCATACATAGATAGAATTCTCGTTATATTTCGGTTGAACCAGAATTTCAGATGGATTACCTAATTCTAATTCAGGCAACCTAGTTTATTCCAATGAAATTTAACTATTTCAGGTTCCTGTTTCTGAATAGTTTGTTCATCAGAATCTGTTTCTTCTATTTTATTGAGAACCGTTATATTTTGGTTTAAAAACTGGAGTGTTTCTGGAACAATTGGGTCTGTTGTCCTGATATTGATCCAATTTTACTAAGTTGGAGTTTTATAACTTCTAAAAATTTTTGTTTATTGGTTTTAATCTCCTGTTGAGGTTGGTTTGATATTTGGTACGGTTTAAAAATAGGGTTTTTCAATTTTTTATCTTCCTTTTTATTAAACTCAATAAATTCTTTAACTTTTTTGGATTTTTCTATCCTAAATAATTGTTTATCTATAGAGTTCAAATGTACATTGGTATAATTGTTTTGAATGATTATATTTTATAGATTTGTTAAGCTATCATTTTGGGGGTTTTTTATAAGAACTCGTATCTATTACATTTGCCCATATATTGATTTTAACTATTTTTAGTGGTGGATGATCAGACTCTATGGTTTCACTGTTTATAGTTTCCCAAATCACAATATTTTTCCTGGAGGTTATAGGGTTGATTGTTTTAAGTGGATTGACCATTTTATATGGATATTCAATTTTATATTTATTTGTATACATTTCAAATCATATAAATAATGATATATTATATTTAATTTTTCAAAGATATTTGTAATATTTTAATTATATTTTTTCTTTTCTATGTTCAAAAACTTTAAGATACCACTCGCTCTTGTCTTTATTTTGTTCTGAATAGTAATTTTTTTTCTATGCGTTTTTTGTTAATTTTTCATTTTTCACATTTTTCATAAAAAATTAACTCTTTTTATATAATATATAATTCTTTTTCATCACCTATATTTTTTGTGATAGCAGATCTTGCTGATGATGTTAGTTTAGAAGGGATTTGATCAAAAAGATTTTGATCATGAGGGTTTTGATTTTCTGTATGAGAATCTATATAAACTATTTACAGTATATTTTTATCAAAATTTTTATTTTTCAGAGATATTGAAGGTATATCCGATGTAGAATACCTGTGTTTTCGGAATGTTGAAGATAAATCCAATGTGGAGTACCTATGTGTTTTTATTTCTATTGCATTTTTATTTAGAAAATTTATAACTGAAAGTAGTTGTGATACTATTCCTAAATCTAAGTATTCAGATGATGAATATGAGCATCTAGAGCTAAAAGTTTTTTTTTTTCAAAACTAATTTTTACATTGCCATCTGTATATTAGGTCATTTGTTTTATTTTGTGCTGGGTTCAGGAATATCATCTTCCTGTCTTAGTTGGGTGGCTCATTCAAGAGTCCATTCTTCATGAAGGGTGATTTCATTCCATCGAATAGGTTTTGGTATTACCAATTTTGACTTAGTAATATCAGTTAGAAGTAACAGTATTTCTCCTTTTTTATGTTGGATTTTATGTTTTGAAGCAAAAACGGTTGTCATAGTTTTATAATGGATTTTATAAATTAGAACAAATGGAATTGATCCCTCAACCATATCATAATTATGGGTTTTAATTTATAAAATTAAAGATTTTACAATATTTTTATCATTCAAAGATATAATCAGATTTGGAAACATATCAAATGAGATTAGTCTTTTACATAGTTTAGACTCTATAGTTCCTAACAAGAAATCTGAAAAGATTTTATACCTAGCATCCCTTAGAGTCACTAGGATTGAGGTGTTTAAATCTTCCCTGGTTAATAGTTTTAAATCAGTTTGAACTAAATTCTACGTGAATATATTTAAATCCTTTATTTATATATTTTTCTAGAGATTTTTTGGATAATAATTGTATAGTTTTAAAGGGTTTTAACAACTAAATGTCTTTTTCTTCAGTTTTAATTGTATAATCAGATTTAAATAAATTGATTTTAAGTATTTTATATATTTGATCTATACTATTTTGGGTATCTCTCATTCATCTATTTGTTTTTCAAAATCTTTTATAATTATTTTTTTACTATTTATTATATTTTTAGATCTAGATGAACTAGATATAGAGGTCGAAGAGTTAGTGATTGTACAGAATATTGGATTCATTGTATTAATCCTAAGATTCAAATCTAAATATACAACTACTGCGTAGGCTAAACCAACAGACTCACTGTCTCTCCCTGGGACTTACGACCGGAACCACCTGCGGAAAGACTCGTTATATACCTAAACTTTTAGGTTTAAAATTTCAAACAACTTAACACAATAAACTATATAACACTATCCCCGTGGCTCTAATAAACTATATAATATATATATATATATATATATATATATATATATATATATATATATATATATATATATATATTTATGAGGTCTTATAAATTTGTGTAAAATTTCAATGAAACTTGAATATAAGCAGTTAGTTATTTGTATTGCTGGGTTTAGTTAAGTAAATTAACACAATTCTAAAGGATGACCAACCCATTCAATTTTTGTTTACCTTTACCACGATCTCTTAACAACAACCCAAGGCTTGTAGACGAAGTTGTTTGGTGCTTTGACTAGCATTTGTATATTCAAAAAATTTCCAAGCTTGGAAGAACCCTCCCAAAACGCTGCACTCTATGGTTGCTGACCAGACTGCAGTAACTGCACGCTGCAAAAGACCAAGCAACTTTGGATATGTATATAATGAGAATAAGAACCAGAAGTGGTCTTCACTCTTCAGTCCCCATCTCTTGGGCTGCTATTCGCCGTGCAACATTTTGCGATCTCACCCAACTTTGCCAAACCTTATCATCTCTTCTTCTTTTGGAGCAACCTTGGAATTCCCAAGGGAACAACCTAGTAATCACGTTACGCTTACCCTCCTCTAATCTAATCCAATGATCTGGGTTCAAATCTCATTGTAATAATATTAAAAAAAAAAAGCACCTAACCTTGGATCTAGGCACTCTTCCCTCCCAAGAGGATCATCAATCTCTTTGACATCGACCCAACTTTGCTGGCCTTTCACTTGGCAATGGTTTGCAACCCCAAAGCCATTCCAGGTTGGTGAGAGGCCTGAATTGCTTCTCTCAAGTAAATGGATCCAATAATATATAATATTTATATTTTAAAAATAGATGTTTGGAATTGATATTATTCTTAATAATATTATGGATAAAATAAAATAAATATACGAAGAAGTTTAATATAAGGTTCAAGATTTTTCAACTGCGACTAGTGTTTTGATAAATATACTATTGTCACAAATTTGTGAGTGGGCGGTAGACCGTGTGAAAATGGCTGTTGACCGGAAATGCTTGTATAATGTGCAATAGAAGGAATTGGTGAAAGGAGTGAGAAGGATTAGAGAAAAAGATAGAAAGAGAAGGACAGAGGGAGAGAGAGAGCGAGATAGAGGGAGACAGAGAGGGAGAGAGTAGAAGTAGAGAGATAGAAATAAAAGAGAGAAGAAAGAGAAGAAAATCACAAATCTCATTGTCTGTTCATTTTAAATTACAACGGACTATTTATATATTTTGTCGGTTGTTTATTCAACTAACCTAACTACCCTAACTAATCTAGTTATTTTAGTTTAGTTTAACTGCAAATTGGTTATTACAATTGGGTTTAATTATTACAGTTAATTGAACAACAAAGTTTATAAAAGAAGTTGTCAAAAAAAAAAAAAAATCTAATTATTGTATATACCTTTTATCTGAAAATCTTTTAAATTTCAAAAGTTCCTTCTATTATCTTAATATCCCTTGTATTGGACTCGAAAAATAAGGGCTTGCAAGATATTCTCTTTTGTTATATATATATATATATATATATATTTATTTATTTATTTATTTATTTATTTATTTATTTATTTATTTATATTTAATAGAGTTATGAATTATATATGTTTAATAGGAAGAGGAAAAATGGTAGATAAGAGAAATAATCCCAGGATCAATAACCAATTATTTGTGATACTTTATTCAGAAAAAACCCACAATTTTGAAAAATATGGAAGAACATAATTGCTATTGATTTTCTATATACGCTTCACTTTGTTTGTTATTTAACTTAGTAGACATTTTGAATCTTTAATTCCCAACATTAATTTAATTCTAATTAAATAAATAGTGTTATTTTTTTTTTGTTTTCCAAACCAATGATGTCGTGATTCCAGACTGCGACATTCACTGCTCACAATGATTAAAAAAAAATTTGATGTTGCTGTCTTAAATCACGACACCTATTTTGTAATTAAGAACCGTGACATCAAATGTCATACATGGGCATTTTTTCTTTTATTCACTGTGCAAGAAAGATAAGTACCAGAGGAAATATGATGTCACAATTCTTAATCGCAAAATATGTGTCGCAATCTCAGACCGCGACATCAATTTTTAAAAAAAAAAATCGTTGTGAACAGTGAATGTCATGATCTGGAACCGCGACATCACTAGTTTGAGAAAAAAAAAAAAACAATACTATTTATTTAATTTTAAATAAAAAATCGTTATTTTGATAAAAAGCCGTTTGAATATATTATATATAATGTTACCAAAGTATTAAGCTAAGCTTAGCTTAGCTTAATTATGTAAAACACCTATAAAAACAAAATAATAAAATAGCAAAACACCTATAAAAACACCTCCAAAAACAAAATGTTTGCTCCAAAAGGCATTTCATGAGATTGTTCAACAACCTATACATCATTAAAAACCAAACATATGTTGTAGTAGGAAAGCAATCTTCAAACATCACATACTAAAAGTGATACTCTCCCAAAGGTGGTGTAGGAGCGCAAGACAACAGGTTTTCACCCATAGAATGAAAATTGAGGATCTCAAGATCAGATGTGAGCAGGAAAAGGAATTCTTTTAACCATATTGTTTCATACAAATATTGTTAGTAAGTGCAGACTGATATTGTTTCATATAAGTATTGTTGGTAAGTGCAGGCTAATTCTAGCGAAAAAGTGCGGCAGCAATTCCTCCAGCCAGTAGCCCCACTGCAGTTGCGGCAATGCCTATGCCGGTAACACCATCTGTAATCCAAGAAAGAAGTTGGAGCTAGAACTCAAAAATGCAGATTTTGTGCCAAAAAAGAAAAAGAAAAGAAATAGAAGAAAGAATATAAACAGGGTAAATCTTTGATTCTTTACCTTTAGTGGTGTGATCTTCAATTGTCTTCTTAAGAGTCTGGGCCTGCCTCCGGTCGGGAGCAATCTAACAAAATAAAGTAATAGTGATAGAAATCACATGCCAGACATCTGTACAAGCATTAATTGACAGACAACTAAATTATTTGCAAAACACGCAAGCAATATGTGGTTCACGAATAACCAAAGGACACCTACAATGTTGAACTCTAGTAAATATTCATATAGCAGTAAATACATTTAAGAAAACAGAACCTCATTAACCCATAATTTGCAAGAAACAACATTGATCTAGGCAAATGTAGGCCAAACCTCCAAACAATTTTCCACCAGTTGCTCCTCGTGTAGTCACCACTTCTGTAATAACCAACAGCAAGAAGATACATCTTCTGTGGTGTTGGCCAAGGAAGCTGCAAATACAAAATTTAAATGAAAGAAACAGATAAGTAAGACCTGAAAACTAAACACTGCCACAAGTTGTCACCTTAAGAGTCGCTTATTTTTTTTTTTCACCTTCAAGCATTGCTATCCCGCGTTACACATCTTCTGGCTGTCTAGAGTGAACAAGGGCCCATGACAGTCGCATGATACATTCACTCTTAAGCTCTTCGGATTCACCCTTTGCAGCCTCGGCAACCTCTCTCTCACAACCCTGGAGATACATCGAAATTTCAGAATGCAAATCAATAGAACTATAGAACATTAATAGTGGGACCACTGATAGAGTGCAAATTAAGGACTACACCCAATTGGAACAAAAACATGCAAATCATAAACTTGGCACACATCCAGCTCTTTAAACTGAGTAAACTACCATAAGACATTGATTTGAATATGGTACATAGCATATCATGAACCCCAAAAGCCACTTCCCCAATAAACCCTATTAAACCCTATTGAATTGAATTAGAGATTGATGCTGAAAACTACTCATACATGGCTGCTAAACCAACTCGAAACAAATATATTTTGATTCTCATTCATTCAATAGAACTCCTCCTAAAGGAACATATGAAATCATAGCCATGAAACTCAAATGGGAAATGAAGATAAAAAATAAAGACAAAGATTAGTTAGAAGACAAGAAGAGCTAGCATCTACATATTCCTCTTCAACCAGAGAGAAAAATCAGTTAGAATATAAGACAGTACAAGATGGACACTCCAGATACACAACATCAAAAAAATATTATTCTATAAACCTACGTACAACCTAAACAGTAATATTAAGCTTAGCCTATAGGCATCACAATATTAGCACTTAAGAAATTTTATATCTTTAAATGTGATCATTATCTTAATTAACTCTTAAATGAGACATGATACAACCAGACCAAATAATACAAGCATTATAACTTTATAAATAATAATTATGCAAAGCATCCCGTTTATGAATTGCCCGAGAACTGCCAACAAGTGCCGTAATAAAAGAACAATGAAATTGAACATGCCACATAGGACCACACGTGTAGTTATTGTCCAACGTGTGTCATGTCAAACACAACCTCCATTTTGGAATGTTCATATTTCATAATTAGATAATGTTCTGTAGTGCTGTAGCAATAGCTTCATTTTACTGCAATATAACATGTTTACATGGTTGTCCATTTTCTTAGTTTTAATATTTACTCTGCCAAAATGCGTAGAGGGCTTGTGATTGTACCACCTTAGCAAATATGTCACCGCAACTGATTTTTCAATAAGTGAAGTTGGGCCTTAAAGCAAAAGAAGGGACAAAATCAAACCAAATCAAACGAAAAGATAAGACGAAAGATCATCCCAAAAATTCTAGGAAGTGATATAATTGCCTGGTTAAATCCATCAAGCTAGTAAAGCCAGTTTTGAATCTAAAAGTACCGAAATTGATTAGGTCAATCTCCACACTATGCTCAGCCAAACCAACTGATGCAGTGCCCATCCTTACGCCAAATTCCAAAATCTTTTATCTTATTTATTTCCACTTTCCAATATTATTACAATTGTTCTCCGGATACATTTTCTGAAGTTAATCACTTAAAATAGATTGAAACTACATGTTCTGATTGTGGTTCATTATAGTACGATGTACAACTACACAAATGTTGTGGGTTACCTTCCCTAATTTGAGATACATGGTGGGAAAACTAAAATGTTTAGACTACCATTTTCTTGTGGTAGCTCGCTTTGACTTAAGTACCACAGATGTTTTATGAGTGGTTTTTGGTGATAAGTATAGATAGCATAAATTTTAACAATTACTAAAACAAACAAAGAAAAGAAATATAAGTCGTAAATATTATAATTGCATTTTGGAGCAAAACCCCTTTCTATTTATGTCATTTGTACTTCAGCTATTCCTAGAAAACTAAATTTAGTTCAGACCGACTATTTTAGTAATTTGAATTACTATAGTAACACTATTTGGATCACACAGTAATAATCGCAAAGCACTGATGGATAGAGCAATCCAGTGGTTAGAAACATGAATCAATTCAAGGAATCGACCGCAGTAGTTGAAGGTGTAGAACATATCAGGAATTCTACTACTATTATTTGATTTATTGAGAATTTAATAATTATTTGGTTCCCTTGTTTATTTAGTTTTTTGATTTGATTTAGACCTACATCACTGTGGAGTTGTATTATCCTGTCCCATCTAGAGCTACTTAAAGGCCGTAGAATTATCTTTTATTAGAAAATAAGAAAGCAAAGAAGTCTCCCTAACCATACCATCATTTTTGAATATGTAAACTTGAAAGACAATAAAGAAGCAATACTTTGCCAGAGTTGCATGTTATACAATAAATATCTTTCATCAAAGTTAAGCGACACAAAACGGGACAAAACAAGTAAAATTTTATGACACCAAGCCTTTCCACCAAAACACAAAAGTGAATGTTAATCTAGTAGAAACTAAGCTTTCCGCCTTTAGAAATAAAGAATTTCCCTACCGCAGAGAGGGTGGGAGGAACTTAATTAGATCTTACATTTTTTTTTTGAAGTGGGGCGACATTAGTATTTGAAGATAGTCTTGAACACTCCTTTTTATAGGAACAGAAAAATATTTCAGCAAATAGCACCCAGAGAGTACATGAGGACAAAGGTCACCCATAAAGGAAGTCCACAAAATTGGCAACCTCTTAGACAGAGTTGAACAACTTAAACTAGAACGAAAAGGGCAAAATAGAATGCACACAGAATTTCATGTTGAAACATGTGGATCAGCCAATGCTTTAACAAAAAATGTGGTTTTTCCAGAAACTATAATTTCCTTACCCTCCATTCTCCACCCCTTCTAAGCAAAAGGAAAGGGGAATATTCACTCAATTTTTGAAGAAGCCAAGATCATTTACAAAAGTAAATGAACCAAGATCATTTTTAATTTGCTTTTTTCTAACAAAGCAATAAATTTTTTCAATGACGAAGTAATAAAGAATGCATTAAGGGCAACTGTTTACCCCCCATAACAAGCAAGAGAAAAACCAACAGTAGGGCTACATCATGATGATGATGATGATAATGATGATGAGTATTATTAAACTTTAAGAAACACATAACAGTGATTGACAACATCATTACGGCAAGATATTTCAAAATTTCATCATTGTTTAAAGTTTTCCTCACACTCTTTTTTGCTGAGAGTCCCCTCATTCATAGGGAAGCCAAATTCTGAAATTCCCACTAAACCCCTCAAATTACCGTAAGAGAGGATGACAAATTTCAACATCTCACATTTCAATAATAATATTTTTACCTAAGGTCTCCACTACATGATTGTCACCCTTCTGACCAACAATATCCCGTGACCGGCACTAAGAGATTCATATTTTCACTCCCAATTGAAATGATTCTTTAAATTATTTTCTTTCTCGCTGGATACATCTTTAGACTGGACAATATATTGGACACTTCGAACAATGGCATTTCTAAACTCTTTCTTGGACATTATGCTCATTCCTTTCAAAATCTCAGACCCTATCATAGCTCGACATGTATCTTCCTCACTTGCTTTGATACTTGTTCCCTTTAAAACAATCCCTTTTCCCTCATTTATTCTCACTATTTTGTGATCTATATAGCAAACAGCATCTCTTCAGAATCTTCAAGCCTATTGTAACACAAATATCAAATCTTTTCCAGTGACCCTGCTTGCCGCTTGCCACTTGCCACTTATTCTACCCATTGAAATAGCTTCTTTCTTTGTTTTGAATCCACACTTGAACGGCCCATCAGCTATGTTTGGTTCTCTAAGCATATTCCCAAATTGGGCGGCCTTAAGATAACATACTTGAGATTTGAGAATCCCCCTCCCAAAAGGTCCATCTTGGGCAAGGATCCTTCAATGAAGTCTCCACAAGGCACATGCAAAAGACATGTTCTCCTCCTGATGTTGAAAGTTTGAAACATAAACAGAGGCAGACAATTACAGAGAGATTTTATCACCTGTAGGATTGAAAGAAAATTATCTCTTCAAGAAAAATCCCAACGTTGGGCACTCCTGATCTAATAAAGCCACCTAGATTAGATTGAATTCAAAGCTGTTGTGTTAAACCCAAGCCAAAAGAGGAGCAGATTACTGAAATTCGCATGTAACTCTAACAAGGAAGGACAGAACTTCAAACCCACCCCCAAAATTTGGAAACCCAACTAAACAAACACCACAGCAGTCAATTCGAAAACCACCCGGTTGCACAAATAGAAGTATATAAATACCCTAATTATGAGAGAGAGGAAGTTAAAGCTTACAGCAACGATGTCACGATCACACCAAGGAATCTGATCACCGCCTGAGAAGAAGGTGCTGACGGACTCGAAGAACATCCTAATCTTAGCTTCCATTTTCTGATGCCAAAAAAACCCAAGTCGAACTCTTGGGGAAAAGAGACAATTGGTGAACGAAACCCTTTCCGATGAAAATCAAACGCAAAAGTGTGGATTATGTCAAAGTTATATAGGGGGTGGAAATGAAAACTTGGGCATTAAGGTAGCATAAAGTCCCAGATATGTAGGGATGGTACTGGATCTGTCGTGGTTCGGTTCATATTAACACATATCTTATTTATCTTAACTTTATTCAAATTAAAAAATCAAAAATCATATTTAATTTTATGAATTTTTTAAAAAATCTGATCTGATTCAATCTACTATATATCTTTAAAAAATCAATTCGATTTTATATCAACTTATACCAGATCCATACTCAATCAATACCCGATTTAAACTATAATCTAATATATTTTTTAATAATAAAAATAAAATTTATATATTATAACAAACTATAAAAATCTTTTTATTTTATTTAATAATATTATATTAAAATTTTATTTTATTTTATTTTAAATTATTATCAGATCGAATTAGTTATAATATAAATTCAAACCCGAATCGACCCCACTATTTTAATATTATAACTCGACTTTAACCCGTTTTTTGAAAAAAAAAATTCGATCCGTCGAATCGGATCGGATATTACCATTCCGACATATATGGCTACCACTGGTTGGCCGGACCCGAACCCGATTTATGACATTTGTCGCTTTCTCCTTTTCATCAGTTCGATGCGTCCGTTGCTGTTAAAAGAATTTTCTTTTTTCTTTTTTTTTTTGAAAAATTATTTTTTAAAAAGGAATAATGAGAAATTTTTATATATTTTGCAAATATAATTAAATGATAAATTTTAACTATAATTATCACATAATAATATAATAAAATTCAAAAATATAACTAACAATAATAATTAATAAAATAATTTTAGAAGAAATATATACTAAAATTAAAATTTACTAATTTCAAACTTTTAAATTTATGAGAACATTCACACTTATGTTCACAAAACTAAATTCATTATCTAAATAGATCCATCAAAATGCGATATGGTAAAATTTAAATGAGAGCAAAACAACTAATAATGCCAATTGAGAAAGTTTTAAATCTAGCAGCCACAAACATCTCATGGGACACACTATTTTTGTAACATCTTTCTCTCTTTTTTAATAAAATAAATATAATATTTGACGATGAGCATAAATTCTCATAAGATAGATTTTTCATTTCTTTATTTCAGTTAAAATGAAAACTTTTTTTCTTTTTTTTTTTTTTGTTTTTAAGATTCTTCATTTTTTGGTCTAAAATAAAAAAGGGGGGGTGCTCATGTCCTTCCTTAATACAAAATTTGTGGCATCCATCATGTAGGAGTAATATTTATAACAATGTTTGGGAATGGAGAAAACTTTCCCAACAAAGCATTTCTCTTGCAGACCTGTTCATCACAAACCCAAAACACACAAGGTAAAAAAGAAGAAGACAACAGAAAGAATTGAATTGAACGACTCCACCACATCCCCCACCAGGTTCCCTATGATTCTAACATGGCAGACCGCAGCTTTTCTTTAAGGCATTCTACAAATGTACACCCAAAAGATCAATCTCTGATTTGAACTTTGAAATCTAACCTGCACGAACTTTTAACCCTGTGGTTTGCAATGTCCCTGTCCAGAACTTATGTTGTGAACCACAACATGAAGTTCTCATCTTCACTGACCTCTTGTTACGTTCCTTCGACTGTCCTTTGTCCCCAAGGAAAATATTTAGTTTAATTCATCTTGTCATGTATATAGTGGTCTGACTTGTATAACGCTGGTCATGTCCACGTCTATTATGGTTGTTGTCTTCTTAAACATATATCCTCAGAAGATACTTCTCCATCCTCTTCATCAAGCTTCATTGTCTCCCCAATTCCACTGCAGAGTCCAGTAGATAACGTTGGGGATAAAGGTGCATAGCTACCTGCATTTTGCATCAGGAATTAGCAGCATCAATGTCAAGGAAACTAAAAAATTAAAAAAAAAAAAAACCAAATATGGTCGAACCATTTCAATAGTTATTAGCAAACTAGCTACCTCTAAAGGATTGACTCCTCTCGAAATCTTTAGTTGCATGCAGCAAGATAGTTCCTGATATCACAACAACAAAGCCACAAATTTCTGATGCAATGCTTCCTCCCTCTTCACCGTCCCAATCCTGCAGAATGTTAATCTTTTGCTGAGAAAACTTATTTCTAGCTTGAGAGAGAAAAAATTGCAGCTGGCACACCTAAACTCTAACACGGAGTTCTAAATAAATGCCCTCTCAAGATTAATTGATAGACTCCCCTATCCCCTCTTTTATCTCTCTTCTACTAGTTTTTCTGCTTATTGAGATTATTTTTACTTCGCAACACATTAGTTGCATTTCTATTAAAAAAAAAAAGAACATATGTTAATTGCATTAGATCTAAGGGAACCTGGCTTTTTCAAAGAACAAACTAATAAAGTGAAGCTGTCTCATACATTCAAGTCTACCAACTTTACAACTTATCTAGCTTGCCTCAAGATGCCACCCCAGGCTTGTTTGCACCAGCTAATTTCCATGCAAGTCAGGCACATCAGATCTAGATATTAGAACATCACTACCCCAAGTCAATATCTTCATTCCATATAGCTTCTGTCTTTCCATGTTACAGAATGAAAAACGAGCACAATAACTTACACAATGAACATTATGCCATGACAACCAAGTTCAATGACAGGTCTGAAGCAATTAAAATGACACTCTTGAAATTGAAGTGTCATTATGTTAGGCATAAGTTGATGCAATTTTTATTCTCAAGGTGACAATCATAAAATCTTGCGTGTTAAGTTCCCTGTCGGGTATTTTTTTTTTCCTTTTCTTTTTATATTTTTACCCAAAAGAAGTTAAATTGCACTCTACAGTTTGTGATGGCTATTACTTTCAATGTCATATTAAAATAAAATTTTTGGCCAAAACCCTTATTCAAATTTAGTCTTGATTCTCTTGAAGTTTCGGTGCTGGTATGGTCCTCAATTATAATTTTGTCTTATCATGCATAATTGATAAATGGTGACTTTTCACTTTTTTGGTGACAAAGTCCTCTAAATCCAGAATTTATTATGAAAATTTGATTATACAAATTAACTTTTCAGCTTCTGGAAAACACAATTGATATTTTAATTTTAAAAATACCACATGTTTGTGTTCTTCTTGATGCTTTTATTCAAATTTAAAATAATTATGTGCTCAGCATACTAGAGGGCAGGTTTATGCTGCCTTCCTCCAGGTCAGTCATAAGAGATTATACTTACAAAAAATATTAGATTCTATTGACCCCCAAATTGTTGAGAAAGCATATACTAAGGACTGCATTAAAGCATTAGAATTTTAGACCAAAATAGTAGTGTAAAAGCTCATGGACTAGATTGTGGTCTGGGCCTGCACTCCATTAAACTGCTTGCACTACCATACTCATGAAAGAAATGTGTGATTTGTTCTACATTTAATTTTTTTTTTTATTCATCTAAATCTCATGTATGACAACAGAATGCTGGCAAATTATGCTTTGTGTGAAAATGATTGTTCCAGAAAATGACCTTCAATTAAGTACATGGTTCATGCCTTGTCAAAACTCCAGACAAGTTTTCTCAAATCACCACTCTTAAGCCAACAAGTTTTCTTTTAATCAGTTTCTTCACATGAAACAGGATTTAACCAACATGTTTCAAGAATTGAGACAGCAAATAAATTGAAAGTAAAGTACCTTGAACATTATAACGCTGGCAAGGATTGTGAGCGAAGTGAACATCACATAATAAATTGGGGACACAACTGCAGTGTTGAAGGTGTCAAGGGCCTGAAATTTGGTAGTGAAGTAGTAATTATAAGTATCATCCTGGTATATACCACAGAAACTGGGGAGACAGAGAGAAAGATAGAACTTAAACACCAAGTATGCTGCTTGTTTCTGTACTTTGTCCATGTAGTGCCAGAGCCAGGATTTTTTTGGGAGGGGGGGATGGACAGAGGGTAGAGTGGATGTCAGTTTTATTTAAATTAACAGTTTCATGATTTTTTCCCCCTGAAACGACTCTAGTATTTACATTTTATGCTTTTGGAGACAAATATACAGCACAGACTTAGAGCAAAAAATGATGCGGCAGGGATCTAAAACAAACATTTTTAAAATTTCAAAACAATATAAGGTATAAATATTTCCAATGTCATTAATTCTCCAAATTTGTGCAATTAACCATTTTTTCCAGTTACTAGTTTTGTTAAAACTCTAAAAAGGTACTTTAGAATGTTAAAATAATGTTACAGATAGTCATATACTAGTAATGAAGAGGGTAATAATCAGCACAAATGCATTGAGTATTGAAAAAGAAACACAAGAAAGATTAACACATCCAAAACTCGTTGCAAAATCAGCACATGACCCATGCACAAAATCACGAGTAAAATTTGGTGCCAATCTTTGGAAATCAGGCCCAAGCTGGTGAGGCATCAAATGGTGCCCTTGAATTTTATTTTTTTTTTCCTTTCATTTTTGTAATAACAATTTTGTAATAATTTTAGGAAATATCTAGAGAAAGTGTGAAGGAGAGAAATCCTTAACTAAGATATGAAAGGAGAAGCAAAACTAAGGTAAACCAAGTCTTAGAAAACAGGAGTAGTCCTCCTGCACTGCACCAGAGACTTTACCTATTACTCATCTTCAAATAACCAAATAAATAAATAAATAAATATTTAAAAGTATATCAAGCAACCATACGCAGCATTCAGGCACCACAGAGATATGCAAAGCTAAAAAGACTACTCCGGATGATGGTAAAAAAAAAAAAGGATCAACTATCTCGACCTTCCTCACTAAATGAGATGACATCACTTTATAAAATTAAGTTCCCTTTTGAAGTTCATCTCAAGTAAATCCTCCCTAATTGTCTTTGCAAACAAAGAAGCAACTTTTGGAGCTAAAGGTTTCTGCTATGACCTACGTGGAAGCTAATTCCTCCTGTCTTAGCAAATCCCATCTATGGAAAATATTGCAAATCCCCTATGTTCTGATATACATAATACATATGATGTTAATAAAGATGCGGCTCATAATTTTGTACCAATGAAGCATGGAAAACATTGTGGGAAGAAAACCAAAATTTATATTTTGAACCATCTGAATGGATATGATTTGAATGTAGCAAGCAGTATATAGTTATTATGTATATTAATGCAATTTCAATATATTAGAAATAAGGAAAAGGGAAGCCATCTGTGACAGCCTAAAAACTGAGGACAGGGATGCCAGAATCACAGCTATGTAGCCTCATTTGACCAGAAGAAACTTCCACAAGGTAATTGATGAATTCGTTTCAGCTAATCTATTAAATTAAATTATCAGATACAATAGCAGTTCTCTCTTGACTTAAATGACAGAAACAAACAATCATAATGGTAGTAATATGACAATATTTGCATTGCAATCAGATTGTAATAATGGGTGGTAAATACTGTGAGACAGCCAGAACGGCTGTGACCTATTACCAACAATATTAGTTGTTAAAGCAGCACATAATGGTCCATTAGGAGCTATGATAGCTAGTACAATCATTGTTTTCTTATTGTCATCAGTTAGTAAAGCAAATCCTTTCTTCTTCTTTCTACAAATAATAAAAACTTAAATAAAATTTTTAAGATGAGTGCATAGCAATGACATGATATAAAGTCATCTACTTATTTTTCTGAAGTTGTTGGCAAATTATACACAGGGCACTATACTTGAATATCAATTTATACTATGTTAGTCTGTATTTAACATACTAACTCTGCCTGTGTTTTTTCAACAGTGCCAGTCTCAAGCCAGGGTAAAAGAGGAGGGTTACGGTTGATTGATAGCCGGCGTAAAACTTTTGTTAACACCATGAGGGACCAAAATAGTCCGTATTTAACTTAGCACATAGTAATATTATTTGATATCCTTCTAATCAGATGAATTCCTAAATTTTTCTCTTAAAATCACTTTTGTAAGTAGAGAAGAATGAAGTCCCAAATGATGATCACAAAAGCGGATAAAAAAAATAAGTCTCATCATAAATAAGAATTCATTGCAAGCTTTCAATCCAGAAGTATCTGCCTTACTAAAAATAAATAAATAAATAATATTAAAAAAAGGCACCAAAATTAGCTATTCACTGCTTTAGTCAGTCTATATCTGGTTGTGAATTTGAACTTAATACATGATTAATAGACTTCATAGAAGCTCTCCTAATACAAAAGTCTGTTTGATTCCCTTCTGTCCATCAGTACAGATGTTTATCAATGTAAAATTTATTACAAACAAGCAAAAGAGCAATCTATCAAGGAGGAGAAGACAACTTCCAAGAGAAAGATTAAGCCTAGGAAGAAATAAACCCCTTGTTAAGATGATTGGGAAAAAAATGATAACTCCTACAGAAACAACAAACAACAAACAAACTAAAGAAAACAAGAGAAAGCTAACCCCCCCCCCCACCAAAATTAAGATGTCCATATCAAAATTCAACCCCCCCCCCCCAAAAAAAAAGGGAGAGAGAAGAAAAAACAAAGAAAGACCCTTTAGCTTTTCCTTAGCCCAGTAGTCCACAGAGGTAATAATAGTTCCCCTTACATATATATTCACATAACGGGTTCATTTTATAATGTGCATATGCAAACCAACTAAAATAGAGAGAGAGAGAGAGAGAGAGAGATCATTTTAGGAGGAACAGTGTAATTAATAACTGACCTTATTCAGATAATTCATTTGAGTTACAACACATATGATGACAACAAGTGTAA
Source organism: Dillenia turbinata (assembly GCA_037126225.1). Taxonomy (NCBI): domain Eukaryota; kingdom Viridiplantae; phylum Streptophyta; class Magnoliopsida; order Dilleniales; family Dilleniaceae; genus Dillenia; species Dillenia turbinata. The sequence continues at coordinate 1,362,197 of JBAMMX010000015.1, forward strand.
AAAACCATGTCTCTGGATAAATTAGCTGGTTTGTACCCTCAAATGTCAACTTTAGGGAAGTTCCGAGGGCTTTGACACTCATTACCTGCAAATGCAAGTTGCAGAGCATGTGAATGAGGCATAAACTAACGCAAGTCAATCATACGTTGCAGAGAAATATTAAAACAGCATTCAGTCCATGCGTCCATAGAGTCTCTAATTGTGAACGTATCCCACCACACAAAGACCAAAGCTTATTGTCCTAGGAAGTTCTTTGCATAAATTTCTCTAGCAGTTTTTACTTTAAGAAACTTTATCAATTAAATGGCCTATTTTAAAAACTCTGTTTACCTTTTGGAAGTTAAGATTGCATTAAAAACTAACTTTGAAATCTTTTCGGTAAGAGAAGCTAGCTGAAGGAGAATGTTCCACTCTTGGAAATGAGTGGAGGAATCTTCATCCAACCCCTCCCAATCCAATAACTGGTTTCTTTGCCTGAAAAGCTTCTTGGGGGGAGGACTCGAAACATCTTGTAAAGGCGTTTGGCTTTCGTTTATAGATGTGTTTTGTGCAATATGGAGCTTAAGTAGATGTATTACTTGCCCCTTCATTGCTCTGGGAATCTGGTGGCAGTCCTCTTTACACTTCATATAAGTTGGGTAACCTCTAAGTCTATTTAAAGTGTGTTGTGGGATTGCCGGATTGGATTGATTTGGGGGGTTGGTATACCGAAAGGAGAGTATTTAGTTGCTCCTCTAGCCACGTTTTGGTTGTCTGAGGGAACTAAATGGGATCTTTTAGGGGAAGGAGAATCTCATATGGGTCTTAGTGAACAGTTTTTTGAAGCAATATCTTTTTCGTTTTCCTAAGTCTCTGACACTGCTGCAGATGTTGCATTACTTTGTGGACTTTCTCAAAAGCATCAGCTAGAATCAACACTTCTACTTGCCTTTTGAAAATTTGTAAAGTTTTCAAAAGCATTGGTTTAGAATCAACAGTTTTGCTTCCCTCCCCCTCCCCCCCAAAAAAAAGACCCTACCAGAGTCACCAATTTAAACTCCAAAATGATAATATGCAGCATCAGAAAAGGGAAACAAATAAATAGGAACTTACGGACAGAGAACCCATCAAGGAACAAATGCCAGTGAAAACTAGTACATTTGTGTGTCCACACTGAGGTGCGAAATGGAAGACCAGAATGAAAACCAAAACAATTACTGAAGCCACATAGAGCAAAAATGCTGAAATAGAGAAAAAAAAAATGCAGTTAGTCAGCACGGGATGAACTACAGAAACAACAAACACAAGTGGGCAACTTCAAACTTCTTACAGGTTTGGGTAGCCATAAGCCATATTTCATGCACAGATGTGATAGGATGCTCCTGTGGCGCATGGATGACAACTATAATGGAGCCAGTGATGCACATCACACAACCCAAGATCCCTAATTTGTGTAGCCTTTCATTTAACATGAAATGAGCCAATACAGCACTGGGCCAGACCAATCCAAACAGGCAAGCAAAGCAAACACAGTTATGATGCGAAAAATGAATTTATGGTAACCTGGGAACAATTTTGTCTAAAATTCAATTTACAAGTACCTGACTATAATGCTTAAAGCACCAAGAGGTGTAACAAGAACTGCTGGAGCAAATGCATATGCAAGAAAGTTTGCAATTTCTCCAACAATCACTACAGAGAAAGTTAGGAAAAGAAAGATTCAACAAATGGTCAGAGAAAGGTAGAATGTGTCACATTAATCACTTTCAGATTCCTTAGAATATCCAGTCATTAAAAAGATAAAAGATAGGAAGCAGAACTAAAGGACCCAAATCTAAAAAAGGACATAATATATCATTTAATTGATAAAAATAAGTGAAGATCAGTGAATCTCATAAACAAAACATTAAACATATGATTAATCTAATTAGTTGAATTCCTTCAAAATCAAGCAATACAAACAAAATTATCAATGTGGGCACAAAAAATAAGGATTAAAAGAAAGCAGAAATATTTACTTGTGATCATGCCAATCCACCATAGAGGCTCTAATAGATAAGCAAATCCACCAACACCTGCAAAAGTCAGAACAAGAGAGACCCATTAAAAAAATGAAAAACCCATGAAAAGAATTTGATGGGGGAGAGAGAGAGAGAGATGAGGGAAAATTAAAAAAATGGGTAGGAACCAGCTCGGACGCCAGAAGCAGCGGCAGCACGACGGAGGCCTTTCTTCTTGATAATAAAGCTGGAACCTATGAACCCACTAGACAAGAGAGCCAAAACAAATCCTTTGAGATTGTCTTGAGAGAAATCCATTTCAAATCTCTCTCTTCTGTACTCCTTTTCCTCATCGAAATTTCTCCAATCATTGACCACTCAAATCATCGTCCCACCATCACCTTCACGTCATGCAATCATCCCATGTAAATCTTCGATTGTTGATTGTTGTTTTGGGTTTTCTCTGTTTGCTTGTCGTGGAAAAGGGAATTGTTCTCCTGTTAACCAGTACATTGTGCTTCTCTATCCAAACAACCACCTATTTATTTTGGGCTCCACAAAGGCTGGAATTTTTGTACATGTGTAACTAAAATCGTTGGCATTAATATTGTATTGTTGGGCACAGTTTGATTTATTAGATCTACCCACGTAGTAGCTTACCTAGAGCATGTCGAGGCTGGTCCATCGTGGGCTAGACCTAGAAGCCAAAAATTTTCAAATCGAACCGGACAATGAACCAACCGAGTTTACACCAAGAGAAGATTTTTATCCAAAAAGCATGGCAGCCTTAGACGAAATTTAAATGAAGTATGGAATCATTGTCAAGAAAATATGGAATTATTGTCAAGAAATTGTCCAACATATAGGGAACACAAGGAGAAAGAAGTTGAGATGGTTGTGGTGCTCGAAAACCTTTGCTTGTGGTAGCGTTAACTGAGTCAAACAGCATCTAGCTAGAGTGAAAATGAAAGGTGAAGCCAAGGTATGCATGAGAGTTCCTCTCGATACTCGTCATCAAAAGAATTTCTTGTAGGTTTTGCTGCAAAGAAGAGAAAAACACGTAAAATAAGATGAACTTGATCCTTGTACTCCATGTTTGTTTTCATGCAACCAAGTGGTTGAATTGATTAATTTCAAATTATAGATTTTATTTCACTTAAAATCTAATTTAAATTCTAAAACCAAATTAGATGAAATATGTAAATACAAATACAGAAAAATAAAGAGAAGCGATAGAAAGATCAAACCTGATTTATAGTGGTTCGGTCTTGTACCTACATCAATTCTTCCAGCTTAACAAGTTAGGATCCACCGATAACTAGTTTTCACTATATCATGAGAGTTACAAAACCAATACAATGCTGAAATACTGACAATTTACACATTCTCCTTTGAAGATTACTTAGTCCAACACTCACTCAACTCAAATTCTCTGACACCTATCCTATCAACCCAGACTTGTAAGTCTATACAAAATCTAAAACAATGGTTACAAAAGTAAAAAAACTGATATGACAGCAGGAATGCAAAGTAAGTCGTCAGAACTTTGTGAACAAGTAGGTGTTTTTGGATTCTGTTTTCTCTCAACTCAATGCTCGAATAAACTCTGTAAAAGTTTCTGAACAAATACTGATTATAGCTCTTTAAAATCTACTTCAAGTTACATCTAAATTTCTCTTGTATCGAGTTGATATATGGCTCTCAAAACCCTTTCAGAACTAGCTTACACAAAAAAATCATAACTCCAAATTCTGCTTTTCAGCCTACTTTGAGTTTTAATATCTCATTCCAACATCTCAAAATTTCTCTGTAAAAATATGTTGTATAATCTTTGTATATAGCATTTTAAATCCCAAGAAGTAAGCCCCCAAAACTGGTCACGAATATGAAAATACAATACTACAAAGTTGGCTGACTAGCATACTTATTGCAGTAAAAAAAAAAATCATCTTAACTTCCCTACTTTGAGTTTGATTTTCTCAACCAAAATTTTTGAATTTTACTACTGTTATTTTTCAAATTCAAACACCAACAATCCCCTTAAAGTGTGGAGAATTCAAATTTCAAATAGTTTAACTGTTAGAGAAATTATAAGTAGCAAAACCTCCCCTAAAAATCAGATTGTAGCTCTCCAAATAATTTGAATTCGAATCTCCAATTTGAATAAACTTAATGATCAAGTACAACTCCCAATTTGTACTCAACATATTGAGATAGGTCTTGAAAATATAATAAAATTACAATAGAAAATATAGTACTGAATTTCGATTGCTTCTATCCATCTCACTACTTCTACCCATTTTGCTTCTACCCAGCTTCTATAACAATATTTTCTAACCAGTTCTATATTTTGAAACTTTTATAAATAAGTTTGTATTAAATATTCTAAATGCACACACACTTTGTAAATTCATTAGTAACATATATAAGGGTTTTATTATCATCAAAATATTAGGGTTCGACAATAATTTTCCTAACAAATGCCATAGGAAAAATGAAGCGTAAATGCATATTGAAGCAAATGACAATGAAGTACAACAAATTCCTCCTCCTTGAGTTCTAATTCAAGCTCTGAAGGAAAAACTAAGAGAGATATGACAAAAGCAAGAGAGACAATTGGAATTGGAAGTTATTTCGTCCTTCCCCTATAGGATTTGTTGCTAATTTTATAGCCTTACAAAGTATCCCAGTGCAAAAGAATGCTTTAAGAGCTATGGTGACAGCCAAGAAGTCGACTCCGTCGGCTCATGCTAAAGGAAGCAAAGGAAAAAAGTTTATTGAACATGTGTTGTGCTTAATATTCTCAAAAGTATCGGTAAATATGCTCTGGAGTAACTTTTACCACAAAGTAAAAAAGTTAATTTAAAATTTAAAATTTAAATTATGAGATAATAGGCGATTACCATTATCCCCATCTCCCAAATAGATCTCTCCCTCTCTAAGTGAACTTGGCACATGACTTGATTTTATGGAAAATTGAGAGTTTCAGAACACACGAAAGTTTTCTGCACATTATAAACAAAGAGAGTGAGATTAATTTCCAGTGTGAGAAATTAATCGAGAGTTTCGAGAAAATTTTGAATAAGAAATTTTCTCTATCATTGAGTTCACCAGATTGTGGATTGAGGTGTCGTAACACAGTGGTTGTGGTTCGATTTCGTGATCATCATTCCGATCGTACGTTTTGTTCGAGGGTTCGTAATCATGGATTTTTAGAAATCTACATATTGAGGTACGACGCAAAAAATTTCGATTATTTAATTTTCACGCTTTCGCATGTACATGCATGTAGAATAAATCTAATATTGGTATCAGAGTGTGTTTAAATTTATAAAAAAAAATTAAAAATTTTCGGGTATAAAATATGTAGCGTAAAAATTTAGGGTACGGATGATGAATGAGTTTCGTAAATCCAAAGATATCACGAGATTATGACCCATGGAGTATGAATATGATTTTTATTTAATATTTGGAGCATGATTAGGTCATGAAACTGTTGATTGAATTTTCGGCCACGAACAGTGACCCCGAACCTTAAAACCCTAAATCTGTCAAGATAGATGAAGATTTGATATGTGAAAATGCTCTAGAAATGTTTATCATGTTCTAATCTACATTTTGATATATTACGCTCGAAACTGGGTTTTTCGACATGGCGCGGAGGGCTGCAATGAATGGTGTTCAATTCGTTGAGATTAGGATTTGAATTATTCAAAAATCAAGTTAAAGATTAATACAGAAAATTCAATTTCAAATTTTATTCAAAATCGGCACTAAAATCTAGCCGAAATAGCTTTTCCCTATAGCTAAGTTGCACAAACCCAGTTGCAAGGAATAGGATGTAGAAGACCTGACCCAAACCGTGGGCGCATGGAGTACACACGCACTGAGATACGTGAGGCCCACGGGAGCAGGTGTGTGGAGTTCACACGTGCAGAGGCGTGCGACTCGTGTGCGCGTGCCAGACGCGCTGCCCGTTTGGCACGTGCAGCAACTTGCTGCCGAAACATGCAGGCACGTGGCGGCGTGTGGACCTCCAGCTACGCGTCAGGTCGTTTCGAATTGATTTTTTCTCATTTTGAGGGCCCGACATTATTATTTGTGACTTTTTGTGAGTTTTTGTATACCGAATCCAAATACAGATGGTTAGATGTAACTCCGTGTTGTGGTGGATGAGTCCATTGATCCATTTGTTCGTTTTGGAGTTTATATTCAAGCTATTTTGTATTTGTTGATTTGAAGGGTGCATGAAATATGATAATAAGTATCAATAAGTAATTAATAACTCTCTTTTGTTTGTACCAGAGACTATGATTGTTTCAAAAATTGTCATTTTAGATCTTTACAAGGGGGATAAACTGAATAGTGACAATTATGATATTTGGTATCGAAAAATTTAAGTTTGTTCTCGAGGAGTAGGATCTTTCTAAGATGCTGAGGCATGAGATGGTGGACCCCAGAGAGGGTACCACACCTCAGGCTAGATGAGATCAGGAGACCTATCGTGCGTGGAAGAAGAAGAATAGCCACATTAGGACAATTTTAATTAGTAGCATGCACGATGACATGATTCCGGTCTATGAGCAGTATTTTACGGTTATGTCGGTTTGACTCTCCCTAAAAGAGCATTATAATACTCTTTCAACTCTTAAGATGAAAATGTTGATTTATAAATTTATCATTTATAAGAAAATGGTTGATCATATGATGAAATAATATTTGATGCAAATGTCTAGTATGATCGCCAGGTTAAGGAATGCAAACCAATGTTTTTAAAACCGAACCAATAGATGAATCGACCAACCTATTGGTTCTTTGATTTATTGGTCGGACCAATCGAATCATTTTATGAACTGAATGATATCATCATGATGTCATATATAATTTGTACATTATATATTTTAAAATAAAATAAAATTCATATATCTCTATAAAAAAAATAAATTTATTCTATTAACAATACATGAATACAAGAGTATACCATAAAATGAGTAATCGGTCACGTTTATTAAATTTTTATTTCAATTTGTTGTTTATTGCAATAATTTCAATTGAAAATTTTAAATCCAGATAATAATATCGAAATATTATTCTAATTTTTCAAAATAAGTAAAAATAATGATTGTGAGTTTTAATTTAATAATCTAAAACTGATATAACAATATAAATTCATATTCTAAATTTCAAAATTCAGAATTATTATAAATTATAATTTAATTTAATTAACTCAAATTGTATGAAAAATGTTATCTTACTATTTATAGTTTTTAGTTTTTTATTTTTATTTTAAAATAAAAAATTGAAACATTTTTTGTGGGTATAAGTAAAATATTTAAAGTACGGAGAAATTTTAAAATAAAAAATGATATGATATTATCATGAAATTATAAATAAATATAAATTATAATATACTCAAACAACAATAACACAGTATGGTGGTGAAGGTTATGTAAATTATCATCACCTTCTCAAATTTGAATCCAAATAGCTGCAATATTTTCATACATTTTTTTATACTAAGAAAACCTATTAAACCGGTTCGTCCATCCGATTCAACCACAGGTTTGACCGGTTTTGACCGGTTTTTAAAAAATCCAATTTTGTAATGAAAACTGGACTAGTTCCTGGTCCTACTGGTCGGACCGGTCGGTCCAGTTCGGTTTTCAAAACACTAATACAAAAAAACCCATTTCAGATAAGGTTCAGGTATTAGATGTGATCCAGTCATTACCTGATTTATGGGAGACCATGATGACTTATCTCACGCACGATAAGAGTATTCATACTTTTGCTTATGTGAGCAGGCACTGTGAACTTGAGGAGGAGCGCTTGGAGCTAAGTAGACAGCACTCGGGTCATGTTTATGCAGCAGAGACGAGTAAGGACTCTCTTGGCACTAAACGCAAATGGAAGAAGCCTGAGAGAAAAACCCGAAATCCAGGCGAGAAGAAACCATTCCAGAAATTCGAAATCAAAGTACATTAGTGCAAAAAAAAAGGAGCTAGACAAAACCAAAATAAAGTGTTACGTATGACTAGATCACTTTGCTCGTGAGTGCGAGAGCGGAAGATATGTCATTCTTCTTTACATAATTTGAAATTTGTCTCATTTATTGTGATGTTCACTGACTCATCTCTTTTGTGGAATGTAGACTGAGGAGCCAACTTGAGATAGGATCACATACGTGGTGTTCCATCGAATGAGTCCTTAGACTAGGAGGATTTACATGGGGAACAGAGCATTCATTGTTGTCAGAATGATTGATACTTGCAAGCTAGAGTTGCGAAGTGGCCAGACTTTTTATTTGATGATGTACTTTATCTGATGATGTACTTTGCTTAGACCACCAAAAAAAAAAAAAAAAAAAAAAAAAAAAAAAAAAAATAAAAAAAAAAAAAAAAAAAAAAAAAAAAAAAAAAAAAAAAAAAAAAAAAAAAAAAAAAAAAAAAAAAAAAAAAAAAAAAAAAAAAAAAAAAAAAAAAAAAAAAAAAAAAAAAAAAAAAAAAAAAAAAAAAAAAAAAAAAAAAAAAAAAAAAAAAAAAAAAAAAAAAAAAAAAAAAAAAAAAAAAAAAAAAAAAAAAAATAAAAAAAAAAAAAAAAAAAAAAAAAAAAAAAAAAAAAAAAAAAAAAAAAAAAAAAAAAAAAAAAAAAAAAAAAAAAAAAAAAAAAAAAAAAAAAAAAAAAAAAAAAAAAAAAAAAAAAAAAAAAAAAAAAAAAAAAAAAAAAAAAAAAAAAAAAAAATAAAAAAAAAAAAAAAAAAAAAAAAAAAAAAAAAAAAAAAAAAAAAAAAAAAAAAAAAAAAAAAAAAAAAAAAAAAAAAAAAAAAAAAAAAAAAAAAAAAAAAAAAAAAAATAAAAAAAAAAAAAAAAAAAAAAAAAAAAAAAAAAAAAAAAAAAAAAAAAAAAAAAAAAAAAAAAAAAAAAAAAAAAAAAAAAAAAAAAAAAAAAAAAAAAAAAAAAAAAAAAAAAAAAAAAAAAAAAAAAAAAAAAAAAAAAAAAAAAAAAAAAAAAAAAAAAAAAAAAAAAAAAAAAAAAAAAAAAAAAAAAAAAAAAAAAAAAAAAAAAAAAAAAAAAAAAAAAAAAAAAAAAAAAAAAAAAAAAAAAAAAAATAAAAAAAAAAAAAAAAAAAAAAAAAAAAAAAAAAAAAAAAAAAAAAAAAAAAAAAAAAAAAAAAAAAAAAAAAAAAAAAAAAAAAAAAAAAAAAAAAAAAAAAAAAAAAAAAAAAAAAAAAAAAAAAAAAAAAAAAAAAAAAAAAAAAAAAAAAAAAAAAAAAAAAAAAAAAAAAAAAAAAAAAAAAAAAAAAAAAAAAAAAAAAAAAAAAAAAAAAAAAAAAAATAGAATATGCTTTATCTTTTGAAAACTTTATTATTTCTATTAGTTACAACAGTTCTTTCGTTTGTTCTGGTTTTGACCATAATAGACTGTATGCACTAGATGCTGCTTTATTTAATGGTAATTCGTATTATTCTTGTATTGTCTTTACATCTAATTGCGTTGGTGATGATATGTATGTATGACATAGTAGATTTGGACACATAGGGCAAGAAAGGATAAAACGATTAGCAGGAGTGGTCTATTAGGCGTGCTAACCAGCATCGAGTTGTCCATATGCGAGTTTTGGCTAGTCGGCAAAATTACAAAAAAAAACCATTTGGTAAGACAATTAGAGTTGAGTTCCATTGCAGTTAATCCACTCCAATATCTATGGCCCTATGAACGTGAGAACTCGAAATTGAGCTGTATAGTTATTACGTTCATAGACGATTACACGCATTTTAGTTACCTCTATCTGATCTCACACAAGTCTGAGGCATTGGATTGTTTCTATTAGCAAAGTTGAGAATAAGTTAGATTTGAAAGTGAAAACTCTCAAAACCGATCAGAGGTGTGAATATTTCTCAGAACAATTTAAAGAGCTCTGTTTCGATAAAAGTATTACAAGATAACTAACTATTTTTGCTATTTCTCAATAGAATAAAGTAGCCGAGAGGAAGAATAAGACTTTGTTAGAAATGGTGAGATCTATGATGGTGCATGCCAATTTACTCATCTTTTATTGAGGAGATACTTTACTGAGTGTAACCTACGTTCTTAACCATGTCCCATCAAAGTTCATAGTCATTACCTCATATGAGTTTTGGATAGGAAGACAGCCTAACTTTAGCCACTTGAGACCATAGGGTTGTGCCGTGTATGTTTACGATTTCTCGTATTCACACAGCAAGTTAGACTAACGAGAAAATAAGTTTATTTTTATAAGATATTCAAAATGCTACAAGGGGTATGTGATCTTTGGTGAGCATACGGACAATGTTGTCACTACAATTGAGTTTTGTGATACTATGTTCCTTGAGAATGATTTCCCTAAGAGAATTGAAATCGATCGGGATTTCACTTTTTATGAGATTGATAAACCTAGTGGCTTTGCTGAGCTTAGCCGCAAGACCCGTTACGAATGTTGGTCCTAGTAGGAGTGATCCATCTGGAGGTGAAGATGTTCTCCCTCCTTGTAGAGTAGTGGACACATGCCTAAATGTCATTTTTCGATTGAGAATGAGATCCTCATTGTAACTCCTGAGAATGATGAGGAGCTCAAAATGGTCCAAGATGCTCTCGAGGGTTCAACAAAAGACCATTGGTTAAAGACCATGAATAAAAAGTTATAGTCAATGAAAATCAACAGGGTTTGAAATCTAGTTGATTTGCTTGAGGGTAGAAAGGCTATTGATAACAAGTGGATTCTTAAGATCAAAAGAAAAGCTGACCGATCGGTGGAGAGGTATAAGGCCTGTCTGGTAGCAAGGGTTAAATTCAGACTAAGAGTATGGACTATGAGGAGACTTTCTCCCCGATAGTTAAATTTATCTCGATCATTTATTTTTAGCGATTGTCACAGATATGGATCTGGAGTTATATCAGATAAAAGTTAAGACTCCCTTCCTGAACGGAAGTTTGGACGAGAAGATGTACATGGAGCAACCATCTGGTTTTGTTCCTGTAGGTAAGGAGGATAAGGTCTGTCAATTTCGAAAGTCGATATATTGTTTTAAGCAATCATCTAGATAGTGGTATCTAAGATTTCATGAGAAGAATATATCTTATGGGTTTACGACATATCCTTATATGTCGATGACATTTTGTTGACTAAGAACAATACAGAGTATCTGATGACCATTAAAACATGATTATCATCGAATTTTTATACGAAGAATATGGGTGAGGATTAATTCATTCTCGGAATTAGGATCTAGAGGGATTGCTCGAGACGAGTGTTAGCTCTTTCACAAAAGTCCTATATCAGGAAGATTCTTGAGTGTTTTGGAATGAGCGATTGCAACCCCATAGGTACTCTCATCACTAAAGGTGAAAGTTTAAATCTTGACATGTGTCCTAAAGCTCAAGAAAAATAAGAGATATGAGTAAAATCCCTTATACTAATGCAGTAGACAGTCTCATATACGCAATATTATGTACACAACCAGATATTTATTTTACAGTCAGTATAGTGAGTAGGTATCAATCGAATTTTGGAAGGGGTTAGTGGAGAGCAGTGAAAAGGATTTTTGGATATCTTAAGAGAACTGCAAACCTCTTCTTATATTACAGAGGAGGTAATTTACGTCTCGCCAACTAGGGTGGTGATTTAGATGGACACAAATTGACATCAAGTTTTGCTACTTTGCTCAATAACGGTACTATTTCATGGAGTTGCAAGAAGCAAATATGTGTATCTCTATCTATGATGAAGACTGAATTCGTGACATGCTCAGCAACAATTCAAGAGAGTGTTTGGTTTCGGAGATTTTTAGATGAATTATGAGTTATGGCAAATAGTGGGAAACCAATGATGATTTACTATGATAATCAGGCCGCTATTGCCTATACTCAAGATCCTAAATATCATAGTAGTACCAAACATATTGATACCAGTTACAACTTTGTAAGGGACATCATCGAGAAGAGTGAAAGTGATGATCAAGTACATTTCTACACATAGCATAATGACTGATCTATTTACCAAACTCATTATGAGAGATTCCTTTGTAGAATATATGGAATCATTAGGTTTGTATGTATTTTGACATTTTTCATTATATACTGGATTAATATTTTGATACTTATTATTATATATGACATATGTGCATTATTCAGTTATTTATTTATTGTACTTATTTGTTGTCATATATTCTATAATGTGATATGATAAAAGATATATCATATAGACGAGATCGACCCTCTCACGTGAATGACACCTCTAGCTCTGATTGAGCGAGGATAGATGATTTCTAGACGTAAGAGACTTTGAGAGTGACCCTGTTAAAATATAAGTCGCCCTATGTATTCAGGATGAAGTCATGTGTGATATGATCTATATGGACATACCCACATTCATATTGTCTATAAGTTGTCAGATTTGAGATATCAGATATCACCTACATCTAGTAATATTGTCTCCAAATACTCTCTCTGAGATCACTGGGTAAAATCTTATGTATAAATTGAGTCATAATATTAGAAAATTTTGATATATACCATTTTGAAAGATGAGAGAATAACACTGTAGTACGTGTTTCGTATCACGTGTGATAAATCGACCATGGGATAGTGGGAGCCATTATTTGAGACGATATTGTGATCTCGATCCTCGTGCCTACTATGTGAGATCCGAGATCCATTGGATGGGTCTATCGGTACCCTTATTACTTTTGGCTATTTTTTGAAATCTTGGTTCAATGTATTCTATTTTAGTCTGCTTATCAATGGTTTGGAAGATAATAAAGTTTGCATGGCAGGTTTAGAAAAACAACTGAATTGAGATGAATAGATTCTAGTAGGGAAAATGAATACCAATTGACATTACATTATTATACTGTATTCACCGGTCAACTTGTTATATTTATACATGTTGGGATTCAAACATAATAGTTAATATACAGTCGATCAACGATTGAAAATCACTTTCGTTGAAGAAAGTGGCTCAATGGATGTAATGCGTTAAGTTTGGGATACAACGAGTTGAATCCTCAATTCCAATTGTCTAAGAATCTTCATGCAGCTGGGTATTGATTGAATCCACAACTCCAATATGATTATTCTCAAATGGCAAACCACACTTGACAAATTCAGAGCTCTTGGGGGTGCTTATGGGAATCCTTCTTTAAGAAGCAAATTAACAAGTGAAATGAAGATATTTAGAAATGCAAAGGGAGATTTTGGTCGTAATTTAGCTGTATTTGATCGCAATATCATGGCTCCTGGTATGGCTCCTACTCCTAGTAGACACTTTAAAATTTAATCTATTTCTTATATATATATATATATATATATGTCTAATAAAATGGTTGAATGGTGGATGAATTATGGAAATAGTGTACCAAATCTACAAAAGCTGGGCATTCGGGTTCTAATCCAAACCCGTATTGCTTCGGGTTGTGAGAGAAATTAGAGTCCTTTTCATCGTATTCATTCAAAGAAGGGAAATAGATTAGAACACCAAAGACATAATGATTTGGTTTTTCCTTACTACAATGTAAGATTTCAACAAAGTTAATTTTATATTATGTATGATTAGAATATTTTTTCCCCCTTACATCGCATAACATAAAAACTATTTATTAATAATTTGATCCTGAAATTTATGTAGGATCTAAGTTAAGGGTCACCACCTTAATACATGGGTGTTTGAAGATAAGCCGTACCTTAACAAATGAGGAACTGGAGGCTCTCTGTTGTTTTCTGTACTCCTTTGGCTCTTTCTTAACATATATTGCATTCCTTTTGTTTTAAATAAAATATGCATTTTATTAGCTGTAGATGATTTGAACATTGGAGATTTGGAAGTTGACGAGGATAAAGAAGATAGCAATGAAAATGAAGTTTGAGGTGATCAGATGGATGCATGGGAGGAGGATTTGATCATGAAAATGTGGGCACAATTCCAAGGAGACATGTACGTTCTTGACTAAAAATAAAATAAAATAAAATAATTTACTATCCATAGATATTTCAAAATTAGTATCCACGTATTACGTCTTGAAGTGTATATCATGTCTTCAAAATACGTTATGATACTGTTCATATAAACAGTGCATATCGCGTCTTCAAGACGGAATATGCGAGTGTTAATTTTAAAATATTTTTAGATAGAAAGTTGTTTTAAAAGAGTCGAAGCCCTTCCACTATAACTATCTAATGGGATATTGCATGATTATTCTATTGCAGATGTTGTTGTAATTTTCTGGTAGCATTATGTTATTTGAATATTTCATTTGTTTATGATCATAATAATTTTTATGCCAAAAAAAAAGGAAAAAAAAAATCAAAAGGAGTTGATTTCAAGCACATAATGAAGCTCACTCCTAATCATAAACTCGACAGCATCCTTGAGTGGGTTCTCCTCTTCGTCCCCATCAAAAGCCTGTGAAATCCAACCATCGTCATCAGAAATTTTGTCAATGGGATTAATCACAATAAGCGTGGCTCCTTCCATCACATGCCCACTCTCTTCGCCTCCGCTGGGGACGTACCCTCACTCTCACGTTCGAATTGACTTCTCTCCATCTCCGAAAACATCCTCTCCCCCCATTCTTCGGATCGAAGAACAAAACAAGATTTACGTATTTGTTCTTCGTTCATACGTAGTGTTCCCTTTTTTCAGATCGCTACGGTGACATTCTTGATCTTTTCGTGATCTTTTATCATTTTCGCAACAATCGGTCCTCGCCGATGCGGCAATCAAGGGAGACGGTCCACATTACTCTCGATTCAAATCGTTCTAACAATTCTTGGTTTGATGATTTCTTCTTGTTTTCGTCGAAGTTGTTCTCTGAAAAACGACTCGAGGATTATCGCGCATTTCTCGGGCTCTCCGACTCCTGCTCCATTTGAGCGGTTTGCCGACGTTCGATCCGAGTATTCCGCTCCAGAAGGAAGCTGAGTTTAAGGGATTGAATTTCTGAAATTTTTCAAAATGACGGAGACTGGGTTTTAGGATTTGAATTCGGAGATGTAGACGATGGATTTGGAGAGATGAGTTTGTGAATGAATTTGAGTGGTTTTCGGAGGAAATGCTTGAACGGGTTTTTGGAGGAATTGGATTTGGGTTTGGAGCAACAACAATGGCGGTCGTCCTCGTCAGGGTCGAAGAAATTGAAGGCTCGGCGATGGAGTTTGATGAAAAGGTCGTCGATTTGGGGGAGTAGAGAATTGAAACGCTTGGAGACGGAGAGGCAGTTGAAGAGAGAATCGTGGTCGTGGATTTTGTTGAAGATGAGGAGAACAAGTGGGTCTGGTAAACGATCGAAGTGGTTAGTGAGTAGATATCAATCGAATTTTGGAAGGGGTTAGTGGAGAGCAGTGAAAATGATTTTTGGATATCTTAAGAGAATTGCGGACCTCTCCTTATATTACAGAGGAGGTAATTTACGTCTCGCCAACTAGGGTGGTGATTTAGATGGACACAAATTGACATCAAGTTTTGCTACTTTGCTCAATAACGGTACTATTTCATGGAGTAGCAAGAAGCAAATATATGTATCTCTATCTATGATGAAGACTGAATTCGTGACATGCTCATCAACAATTCAAGAGAGTGTTTGGTTTCGGAGATTTTTAGATGAATTAGGAGTTATGGCAAATAGTGAGAAACCAATGATGATTTACTATGATAATCAGGCCGCTATTGCCTATACTTAAGACCCTAAATATCATAGTAGTACCAAACATATTGATACCAGTTACAACTTTGTAAGGGACATCATCGAGAAGAGTGAAAGTGATGATCAAGTACATTTCTACACATAGCATAATGCCTGATCTATTTACCAAACTCATTATGAGAGATTCCTTTGTAGGATATAGGGAATCATTAGGTTTGTATGTATTTTGATATTTCTCATTACATACTGGATTAATGTTTTGATACTTATTATTATATATGACATATGTGCATTATTCAGTTATTTATTTATTGTACTTATTTGTTGTCATATATTCTTTAATGTGATATGATAAAAGATATATCAAATAGACGAGATTGACCCTCTCACGCGAATGACACCTCTAGCTCTGATTGAGCGAGGATAAGACGATTTCTAGACGTAAGAGACTTTGAGAGTGACCCTCTTAAAATATAAGTCGCCCTATGTATTCAGGATGAAGTCATGTGTGATATGATCAACATGGACATACCTACATTCATATTGTCTATAAGTTGTCAGATTTGAGATATCAGATATTACCTACATCTAGTGATATTGTCTTCAAATACTCTCTTTGAGATCACTGGGTAAAATTTTATGTATAAATTGAGTCATAATATTAGAAAAATTTGATATATACCATTTTGAAAGATGAGAGAATAACACTGTAGTACGTGTTTCGTATCACGTGTGATAAATCGACCATGGGATAGTGGGAGCCATTATTTGAGACGATATTATGATCTCGATCCTCGTGCCTACTATGTGAGATCCGAGATCCATTGGATGGGTCTATCGGTACCCTTATTACTTTTGGCTATTTTTTGAAATCTTGATTCAATGTATGCTATTTTAGTCTGCTTATCAATGGTTTGGAAGATAATAAAGTTTGCAGGGCAGGTTTAGAAAAACAACTGAATTAAGATGGACAGATTCTAGTAGGGAAAATGAATATCAATTGACATTACATTATTATACTGTATTCACCGGTCAACTTGTTATAATTATACATGTTGAGACTCAAACATAACAGTTAATATACAGTCGAACAACGATTGGAAATCACTTTCGTTGAAGAAAGTGGCTCGATGGATGTAATGCGCTAAGTTTGGGATACAACGAGTTGAATCCTCAATTCCAATTGTCTAAGAATCTTGATGCGGCTGGGTATTGATTGAATCCACAACTCCAATATGATTATTCTCAAATGGCAAACCACACTTGACAAATTCAGGGCTCTTGGGGGTGCTTATGGGAATCCTTCTTTAAGAAGCAAATTAACAAGTGAAATGAAGATATTTAGACACTTTAAAATTTAATATATTTCTTATATATATATATATATATATATATATATATATATATATATATGTCTAATAAAATGGTTGAATGGTGGATGAATTATGTAAATAGTGTACCAAATCTACAAAAGCTGGCCATTCGGTTTCTAATCCAAACTCATAGTGCTTCGGGTTGTGAATGAAATTAGAGTCCTTTTCATCGTATTCTTTTAAAGAAGAGAAATAGATTAGAACACCAAAAACATAATAATTTGGTTTTTCTTTACTACAATGTAAGATTTCAACAAAGTTAATTTTATATTATGTATGATTAGAATTTTTTTTCCCCTTACATCGCATAACATAAAAACTATTTATTAATAATTTGATCCTGAAATTTATGTAGGATCTAAGTTTAGGGTCACCACCTTAATACATGGGTGTTTGAAGATAAGCCGTACGTTAACAAATGAGGAATTAGAGGCTCTCTGTTGTTTTCTGTACTCCTTTGGCTCTTTCTTAACATATATTGCATTCCTTTTGTTTTAAATAAAATATGCATTTTATTAGCTGTAGATGATTTGAACATTGGAGATTTGGAAGTTGATGAGGATAAAGAAGATAGCAATGAAAATGAAGTTTGAGGTGATCAGATGGATGCATGGGAGGAGGATTTGATCATGAAAATGTGGGCACAATTCGAAGGAGACATGTACGTTTTTGACCAAAAAAAAAAAAATTAAAATAATTTTCTACTCAAAAATATTTCTAAACTAGTATCCACATATCGTGTCATGAAGACAAGATATACACTGTTCATGTGAACAGTATTAGTGTATGTCGCGTCTTCAAAACGTGACATGACACTATTCACATAAACAGTACATATCGCGTCTTCAAAACGGGATATGCGAGTGCTAATTTTAGAATATTTTTAGATAAAAAAAATTGTTTTAAATTTTTTTTTTTTCATGTCAAGAAGGGTAGATGTCTCCGGGTCCAAGCCCTTCCACTATAACTATCTAATGGGATATTGCATGATTATTCTATTGCAGATGTTGTTGTAATTTTCTGGTAGCATTATGTTATTTGAATATTTCATTTGTTTGTGATCATAATAATTTTTATGCCAAAAAAAAAGGAAAAAAAAAATCAAAAGGAGTTGATTTCAAGCACATAATGAAGCTCACTCCTAATCATAACCTCGACAGCATCCTTGAGTGGGTTCTCCTCTTCGTCCCCATCAAAAGCCTGTGAAATCCAACCATCGTCATCAGAAATTTTGTCAATGGGATTAATCACAATAAGCGTGGCTCCTTCCATCACATGCCCACTCTCTTTCAGCTCCTGCTTGGGGACGTACCACAGCCTCACTCTCACGTTCGGAATTCGACTTCTCTCCATCTCCGAAAACATCCTCTCTCCCCATTCTTCGGAATTCGAAGAACAAAAACAAGATTTACGTATTTGTTCTTCGTTCATACGTAGTGTTCCCTGTTTTTCTGAATCGCTTACGGTGACATTCTTGATCTTTTCGTGATCTTTTATCATTTTCTGCAACAATCGGTGCCTCGCTGATGCGGCAATCAAGCAGGAGACGGTCCACATTACTCTCAGATTCAAATCCTGTTCGAACAATTCTTGGTTTGATGATTTCTTCTTGTTTTCGTCGAAGTTGTTCTCTCTGTAAAACGACTCTGCAGCGATTATCGCGCATTTCTCCAGCTCTGCTCCGAATTCTGCTCTCCATTTGAGCAGTTCACAGCCGACGTTCGATCCGAGTATTCCGCTCCAGGAAGGAAGCTGGAGTTTAAGGGATTGAATTTCTCTGAAATTTTTCAAAATCTGATCGGGAGACTGGGTTTTAGGATTTGAATTCGGAGATGTAGACGATGGATTTGGAGAGATGAGTTTGTGAATGAATTTGAGTGGTTTTCGGAGGAAATGCTTGAACGGGTTTTTGGAGGAATTGGATTTGGGTTTGGAGCAACAACAATGGCGGTCGTCCTCGTCAGGGTCGAAGAAATTGAAGGCTCGGCGATGGAGTTTGATGAAAAGGTCGTCGATCTGGGGGAGTAGAGAATTGAAACGCTTGGAGACGGAGAGGCAGTTGAAGAGAGAATCGTGGTCGTGGATTTTGTTGAAGATGAGGAGAACAAGTGGGTCTGGTAAACGATCGAAGTGGTCGATCTCATCCTGCTGCTCATCTTCAAAATTCATTTCTCTCTCAGAGTAGTTGATAAAGCTTGGGAGAAGAAGATGGAAATGGAGAGGGAGGTCTGATAAGCTTTTGAAGAGAGAGAGAGAGCGAGATAGAGAGAGAAAGTGTTGTGATGGTTCAAACGAAAGAGATGTGCACGTTTAAAGAATTGGGAAGACCGAAGATTGTTTACCGTTTACCGATTGGCTGGGCATCTGGAAAAAATCTTGCTCATTTTTTTCTCCCACAAAATAAATTTAATTTTTAAAATTTTATAAGAGAATTTGATTTTATTCGTACAATTGATCAACCAACTTATACTATTTATGTATTATTTCAGTGTATTTTTAAAATATAATAATTAAAATTTTATTTATTATTTTAGAAATCAAGTTTTTGATGAAAAAATATTTGTTTTCTTTGGTAGGAACGCTTAGCTAGTCTAATAGTTAATTATCCATATTTTTGAAATAAAATTTTATATATAAAAAAAATAAATATTTAAAAAAAATTATTTCTTAAAAATCTAATCCATACACATCATTTATTAAAAAAATATATATACATATGCATACCTCGTGTGCTCTTACGTGGCAATCTTATCTCATTTGACAAAATTTGGAATTTAGTAACATTAAAAAATATATTGTTGAGGAAGAGGATTGACCAAATTCAGATTTGACTTTATGGCTGCTTTTGCGTAATACCCTTTTGAAGATTCCCAAGTTTGTATGATTAGGCATGACGTTTTCCTTTTTTTTTTTTTTTTAATTTCTTTTCCTAAATAGAAGCCACCAAATCAAGATTACAGATCCCTTAAATGATGATAAATTCTTCTTTATTCACCAAAACGTCTCGTAGTTCTAAGGGGTCAGAGCCTAATTTCAACAAACCCTCAAAGATTTCTGAATTACAAATCGCCACCCCACTATAAGATATAAATTTAGCACGATTAGATGTCATATGTTAAGTTACAATTGTGTGTAGAGATACGACTATGTGAGGAGAATGTCTTTGAGGAACACCGTAAGTAACGATTATGATGATATCCTATTTAATAGATTTTTAAAATCATATATAATTATTCAATAAGTAAAAAAATTACTATCAAAATTAAATCTTTCTATATTTTCATAAACTCTCATAAAAAAAATAAATCTTTATAAAATTCTAAACTTTTCTAAATCTTAAGAAAATCTAAATTTTTCAAAAATCTCGAATCACAATCTTAATCATCTTGAAAGATTTCAAACAAAAGAAAACTAAGGTTGTCTACACCTCCGGATAGCTATAAATACAGAGTATAGACAACTCTCGATGGGGAACTCAGTTTTTACATACGAAAGAGAAACAATTCTATATATCATTCAGAGGGGGTTTCATACCAAATTCTATACATCATTCTGAGGGGGTTTCATACCCAATTCTATACATCATTCAGATGGGGTCTAATTCTATATATCATTCAGAGAGATGTTTCATACTCATTTACATACACCGACAAAGGTAGGGTTTTCATGCTCAATCTTATATGGTCAGAGGTATGTTTTCGTATTCTACTCTATATACAATCGGAGGTATGATATTTACGACTACTATCAGTTTTTATTTCATCACTCATACTGACTTAAGCGTCAGAATCCCCCCATCGGGTCAGTTCCGATAGGGTTTTTGCAGGTTTCTCATCCGTGAAGAATCGACGAATACTACCGTCATTGGCTCCCTGCTCAAGTCGGAGGAGCAGGTATCTGTAGAGTAAAAATTGACTCCAACAGATTGACGCCGTCTGTGGAAACGACTGACTGACCAGTCGTAGAAATTTCAAACCTGGCTTCACTTATTCTTGACAGTCTGAATTTATTCGACTATGCGACAATCGGGACGAGATAGTCGGGGGTACCCCTCGTTAGGTAATTTTCTCGCCCTTATTCTCTCAGTTTCGTGTGGATAATTTGTTGACTATCTATCTCATGGTACATAATCGAACGAACTGGCCCATATCGCCCCGATCTATCGAAGAGATCTATCACCCCGAAGGGTCTCAGTCGTTCTGAACAATCAAAAGAATCTATCTCCCCGAATGGTCTCAGTCGCCCTATCCAACCGATGTGATCTATTTTCTCAAAGGGTTTCAGTCAACCTGACTCAACCGACAGGATCTATCTCCCTAACGGGCCTATGTCGCCCTCGATTGTTCGACTTGTAAGTCTTTCCACTATTCGGCCTATTGGCCTCTCAATCTCTTGACAGTCTTTCAACTTCTTGGTCATTCGAATCGTCCAACCTGTTGGTCTCTCGACCTGTCAATTTCTCCATCGTTCGACTTGTTAGTCTCCCAATCATTTGATCTGTTGATCTCTCAGTTACTCGCTCTATGAATCTATCGACTTGTCGGTATCTCAACCTTCCAATCATTTGATCCGCTGATCACTCGACCTATCGATCCGTCGATATCTCAGTCACTCGCTTAATAGATCTATCTATATATCGGTTTCTCAACCTTCTGATCATCTGATCTGCTGATTACTCGATCAGTTGACCTCTCCATACCTTAATCTTTCCATGGCTCAGACCTCTCAGTATCTCAATCTCCCGATCCCTCGACTACTCAACCTGGTGATGTTGATCTCTCGATCACTCGATTTGTAAATAAGTCGATCTCCCGATCCCTCGACTTGTAGGTCTCCTAATCACCTCTCTAACCTTTGATCAGTCGACCCGTCGGTATCTCCCTGAATGGACAAATATCGCTTAGTCTATTGAACGAACGAGTTCTCCTGAGCGAAGTCTATCGTTAGTGATTTATCTCCTTAACAGGCAACCATAGCCCATCTTTTTGAACGAAATCTTTCACATAAGTCCTCCCGAACAGAGCTTATCACTAAGGATGTATCTCCCTGATGGACAAATCTAGCCCACTCTTTCGACTGAAATCTCTCAATGGAACTCTCTCGGATATAACTTCTAGCCGAATACATATAACTTATATTTGTAATCATACATCTCACATGGATTCTGCATGCACTTTCTCTCGATTTTCTACTTACGACCTCTAACCTCTGGATGGGATTCAGCTCCCTTTTTGTTCGAAATTGTATCATACCAGTTACAACATTGTTCCAATATATTCTCTTGGTTATAATGCCTTCGACAATAAGCCTGAACTCATGCAAAGCCTGACACTATTCTCTCGCGTCGGTCTCTAATCTCTTGCATTTACCAAGAGTTACATCATTCGGCTAGAACACAGACT
The DNA here is from genome assembly GCA_037126225.1 of Dillenia turbinata. NCBI lineage: Eukaryota > Viridiplantae > Streptophyta > Magnoliopsida > Dilleniales > Dilleniaceae > Dillenia > Dillenia turbinata. The sequence continues at coordinate 1,384,608 of JBAMMX010000015.1, forward strand.
CCAGGTTAGTCTTCGAATTTTTTACTTTTGCTTTTCTTAGCACAAGCATAATGTACTCCTGACCACTGCTCACCTGAACTCCTGATCATACGGCCCCCAACCTAAAGTCTCCTATCATTTGAACGTGTCGTCAATAAGGGATGAAACTCCCTGAACGGGTAGACACGGCCCCTCTATCTAAAAGTTTTCTATCGCACGGAGGGTCTAAATCGCCCAAATCCTATCGTTCGAACGTGTCGTCAATAAGGGATGGAACTTCCTGAATAAGTGGACACGGTCCCTCTATCTAAAAGTTTCCCATCGCACGGAGGGTCTAACTCGCCTAAATCCTATCGTTCGAACGTGTCGTCAATATAGGATAGAACTCCCTGAACGGTTAGACACGACCTCTCAATCTAAAAATTTCCTATCGCACGGAGGGTCTAAGTCGTCTAGATCCTATCGTTCGAGCGTGTCGTCAATATGGGATGAAACTCTTCGAACGGGTAGACACGACCCCTCTATCTAAAAGTTTTCTATCGCACGGAGGGTCTAATTCGCCCAGATCCTATCGTTCGAGCGTGTCATCAATAAAGGACGGAACTCCCTGAATGGGCCAATATCGCCTCGATCCACGGATAGGATCTAATTTCCCGAATGGGCTTATGATGCCCTGATCTACTGTTCGACCTGTCGGTCTGTTTTTCTCTCGATCATTCGATCTGTCGGTTTGGTTTTCTCTTGATCATTTGACCTGTCGGTTTAGTATTGTCTCGATCGTTCGACCTATCGGTCTGGTAATTCTCTCAATCGTTCGACCTGTCGGTTTGATATTCTCTCGATCGTTCGACCTGTCGGTTTGATATTCTCTCGATCGTTCGACCTGTCGGTTTGGTATTCTTTCGATCGTTCGACCTGTCAGTCTGGTATTTCTCTCGATCGTTCGATCTGTCGGTCTGGTATTTCTTTCGATCGTTTGACCTGTCGGTCTGGTAATCTCTCGATCGTTTGACCTGTCGGTCTGGTAATTGGTCTGGTATTCTCTCTATCGTTCGACCTATCGGTCTGGTATTCTCTCGATCATTCGACCTATCGGTCTGATATTTCTCTTGATCATTCGACCTGTCGGTCTGGTATTCTCTTGATCGTTTGACCTATCGGTCTAATATTTCTCTCGATCATTCGATCTGTCGGTCTGGTATTCTCTCGATCGTTTGACCTGTCGGTATGATATTCTCTCGATCGTTCAACCTGTTGGTCTAGTATTCTATCCATCGTTCGCCCTGTCGGTCTGGTATTCTCTCGATCATTCGACCTGTTGGTTTAATATTTCTCTCGATCGTTCGACATGTCGGTCTGATATTCTCTCAATTGTTTGACCTGTCGATTTGGTATTCTCTCGATCGTTTGACCTGTCGATCTGGTATTCTCTCAATCGTTCGATCTGTCGGTCTCCCAATCATTTAATCGTTCAACCTATCGGTCTAGTATTTTCTCGATCGTTTGACCTGTCAGTTTGGTATTTTCACGATCATTCGACTGTTGGTCTGGTATTTTCTCGATCGTTCGACCTGTCGATCTCCCAATTATTCGATCGTTCGATCTCTGGATCTTACGATCACTCAACCTTTCAATCTCTCAATCACTCGATGACTTGATCTCTCGATAACTCGATCTCTCGATCATTTGATCTCTCATTCTACTGACCTACTGATCTCTTGACCTTTCGATCTTCTGGGAGGCCTCTTACAATCCACTCTATTCCTAATACTATTTCTTCAAAATGTAAATAGGAGGGGGCAAATGATGGTACCATATTTAATTGGTTTCCAAAATCATATATGGTTATCCGATAAGCAAAAGAATCATTATCAAGATCAAATATTTCCATATTCTCATGAACTCTCATAAAGAAAATGATTTTTTCTAAAATTCTAAACTTTTCTAAATTTTGAGGAAGTCTAAATCTTTCAGAAATCTCGAATTACAATTCTAACCATCTTGAAAGATTTCAAACAAAAGGAAATTAAGGTTTTCTACACCTCGGGACGGCAATAAATACAAAGTATAGACAACTCTCGAGGAGGGCTCAATTTTTACATACGAAAAAGATACGATTCTGTATATCATTCAGAGGGGGGTTCCATACCCAATTCTATACATCATTTGGATAGGAGTTCCATACCTAATTCTATATATCATTCAGAATGGGGTTCTATACCAAATTCTATATGTCATTCAGATGGGGGTTTCATACCCATTTACATACACCGACAAAGGTAGGGTTTTCATGCTCGATCTTATACGGTCAGAGGTATGCTTTCGTATTCTACTCTATATACAATCGGAGGTATGATATCTACGACTACTTTCAGTTTTTATTTCATCACTTATACTGATTTAAGTGTCGGAGTCCCCCTATCGGGCCAGTCTCTGTAGGGTTTTTGCAGATTTCTCATCCGTAAAGAACCGATGAACACCACTATCATCGGCTCCTTGATCGAGTCGGAGGAGCAGGTATCTGTGGAGTAAAAATTGACTCCAATAGATTACAACCCTCCTTTTTCAATTCGGTAAAGTCGGATTCAAGTCGCAATATAACCCAAAAAAAATCATCATGTCGGGAGAATTATTTGAATCAAATTAGCAAGAATATTAGTCTGAATATTAATCGGTATAACCCCAAAAAAAATAGATATATATATAAAGATATATAACGATGTGAGTTATAAGTAAAACCATTTCAGCAGAAATTAAGGAATTTTCCATCCATTCATATGAATCAGCTTGCATGAGTCACAGCTTGAAATCTTCCTTCAATCATAATTTGTGGGTGTGGGTTATACATAAAGAAGCATGGAGGGAGGGAGACTAGCTAATGAAGGGCAAGTGTCTCAAAGGAATTTAGACCATCGAATTCAGGTGCTAAACGTGGCTGAACATGAACTGTCTTCTCGAGCTCATGCTTTTCGCAGTTCTCCATCATCTTCTCTCTCTCTGTGCTGGTTGCTGTTGTTGATGTGCTTGACAAAGTTCTCTTCAATCTTGTTAGAATTCCCATGGTGGTTGTTTCACCACACAGTTTATCCTCTGCTGCATCACGTTTTTGAGTAACCTGTTCATTACGCACCCAACATATTCCTTTCTCGGTCAAAACAACGTTTGTAGAGAGAGAGAGAGAGAGAGAGTTGAAATGAATACCTCAGAAGCATAGATGGCCATGGCAGCAAACCAAATCGGAATTGTCATAGATGGATACAAACGAACCTTAATCTCTTCAAAAAAAAAAAAAAATGGAAGTAGTTTAGGTTTGCAGAGAAAGAAGGAACAGTGTTGGTTTGAATGGAGTTGAAGGCCTTTTAAATATAATGTTGGCCCATTGTGGTTGGCGATATTCTTTTTTGCAATAAAAAAACGTGACCCAAAAAAAAAAAAAATTCCTTTGTATAAAGAATATCTCTACATCTTTCCCTTCATGAAAAATGTGAACAATGACGAACTCCCTCTCCCTCTTCATGAATGGACCACCATGTTTCTATTTTTGATATTTAAACATTGTATCTGATTTACCTGATTAATCTTATCAAATCAATTTATGAACAGATTCTCTTAATAGTTATTTTTTTATTCCTAAAACTCAATAAAAAATTTAATATTCTATCACTAAATTTACATAATGTTAATCCATCGTATTTCTCTTTTGAAATATTATTAATCATACAATAGTTTTAGGAGAGACATATAGATATAATTTTATGATTATATTTAATATAAGTTTTTGAAGTGCATATTTGAATTTTATTTGGTTTGATTTATTTAATAATTATATTAAAAAATTATTCAAATTATATAATTTTAAATTCACGAGATTCTAGAAAGAAAAGGGAAATATTCATGATTTGTGGGAATAGATTCGTGTTTTAAGTATTTTGTCTATCTATTGACATGTCATCCAATGGTTTGGATGAGTTGGAATATCTCTTTATCTTCCCTTTTTTCATTGTTAGAGTGAAACCATATAATTTTTTTCAATATTTTTTAAAAATAAAAAAAATAATTAAAATATTACTCAAATTCAGCCAATTTTGGTGAATTAGAACAGAATTGAAATTCAATAGGAAATCTCTTCTCGCTTAAACCAACACTCCTATGAAATCTCTTGCATACAAATACAAGTTCTAAATTCAGAGGAAATACAAAAGTGAAGTCTCACGGGGTTGTTAACCTAAGAATCAAAATTTTGCAATTTCAGCATATGGACATTTGTATGAAAACTTCTGTTTTGAATTTCGCAATTTTTCTTTTTAGAAAAATGATGAAAATTTATATTAAATTCTTAAAATTTGTGATAAATTATATATTAGTGTGTATATATATATGATATAGTAAATGTACCAACTACTTATGAGTCTATTAGCACGACACTATACTTTCTTAATCAAGGTTTCAAATTGAAATTTTGAAAATAAAAAAACAGATATCGATATAAATAGTCTCTTCAATTGGGTCCTACAGTTATTTGAATTGAATTAGTCGAATTTTTAAATAACGGTGGCCAAGTAAAATATAAATGTGTGTGAATAAATGTTTGTTCTTGTTTTTTGTCATTTTAAAATTTTTATATAATATATTTAACAACAAAAGATTTGAAAAACTGTGTAATGGTTTACCCACTTCTCTCTCTCATTTTTTGCCCCACACATAAAGCACATAAAGCCTATCAAGTGAGTTATTAGATTCTAGATATTTGTGTTAAAAAAAAAAAAAGAAAAGAAAAACGGGGAGAGCAAAATATAGCACATACCAAAAGCCAATGATGAGGGTCAGAGTAGTGTAAAGAGCAGAGAACTTTAAAGATTCCATAAGGTAATTGAAGCAACAAATACAAACACTGAACTTTTAGAGTCAAGCCTCTGAAGAGTGCTGATACAACGAGAAAGTGAGCAGATGTTTTTACAGACTGGTCCGAGGTAAATGACGAAGAAGTGAAGTCACATGGGGTGGATGGATGGAGAATATATCAAATCCTAGATGGGATCAAGGGAATGGTGTTCTGCAGATATGCACTAGCAGCTGCAACTCCGCTCCCCAGCTTAACTGGGTACCCAACATCCTTGAGGATCATTTCAACACCGGCAAGGCAACCCAACAATTGCAGCTACAAATGAAAGTGGAAAAGAGTTTGCAAACCAAGTTCGCGGTTAGCAATCAAACATGAATCATATTTCTTAAAAAAAAAATGAAATAGTTTATTGTGCAATTTAGTAATAAAGGAACAAAGTTCTTCTAACAAAGAGCAAGGAATGAAAAAACTTTTACCTCATTTAGGTTGCCAAGATGCCCAATTCTGAAAACCTTTCCAGCCACTTTGTTCAGGCCTAGACCCAAGCTCATGTTGTATCTCTTCCATGCCCTTCTAACAATTTCCGCGCTATCAATATACGGAGGAACGACCACAGCAGTCACTGTGTCACTGTACCATTCTGCCTTCTGGGTGCAGTTCTTCAAGCCCCATGCCTCCACAGCGAGTCTGCATTTTTTAAAAACTGAGAGTACCATTGCGCAAAAATGACCTAAAAGGATTACAATGAAAGGGCGAGAAATGTGACGCAGGAAATAAAAAAATTTTTAAAATAACATATTTCGAAAAAAAATTTTCAAATTGTCAAGTTTTCAAAACTCGACATGCACGGTATTATTATTCAAGTGAATAATATCATGAGGTACTGTTTACGTATTTTTTATGTCGAGTTTTGAAGTCCCGTGACATTGTTCACGTAAATATTAAACTTGATACGTGGGTTAAATTTAGAAATTTTTTTTTTTTTTTATTGTTTTACAAAATTTTTTTTTTTTATTTTAGGGGTCAAATGTGAACATAACTCATGAAAGGGCACCATGTATACCTTGTTGCTTTTCCTAGACGGCTATGCCTTGCAATGACATTGTCAAGACCTTCTTCGAAAAGAAGATCAAGAGCAGCTCGAAGACCATAAAGCAGTTGGATGGAAGGAGTGTATGGCCAAAATGTTCCCATCTTATAGAACTTCAAGTAGTCATTCCAATCGAAGAAAACCCTGACAGATCTTGCAGTTTTGGAAGCCTCGAGAGCTTTGGGACTTGCACAAACTATACCCATCCCAGTGGGCATGGACAGAGCTTTCTGAGAGCCAGTTAGAGCCACATCGACCCCCCATTCATCCATACGGAAGTCAAGGGCACATATGGAAGAAACCCCATCAACAAGGAGGAGTGCTGGATGCCTGTAATGATCTGGAAAAAATAAAAAATGAAAAATGAAATCTGCTTCTACCAATGGATTGAAAGCAAAAGCACTACAGAAATCCGAGTCAGAACCTAGATAAGGTGGATATGGGAAACAAGCTCATGGAAAAGAGCACTTATATGCTTATATATCACCTAATGAAAGCCATGGTGTGGGAATAAAACACTTTGAAGGAAGAGAATTCAGGCTGCTTACCAAGAATTTTTCTGACAGTGGCCAAATTGTTGGTAACTCCTGTTGCAGTCTCATTATGAACAATGCAAACAGCCTTGATGGCGTGTGCAGAATCAGCAGAAAGCTTAGCAGCTAGTATTTCAAGATTGGCACCTTGACCCCACTCGCTTTCTACAACATCCACATTGAAGTTGAGGCGTTGCTGCTGATCAATCCACAGCAAACTGAATTGCCCAATCAGGAATGATACAATTCGATCTCCAGGAGACAATGTGTTTGTAAGAGCACTTTCCCATGCTCCAGTGCCTAGTTCAACACATAACACCCATAAGTTACACAAAATCCTAAATGAGTAGATACGCTTTGGTCATGAAAAATGTAGAACCACAAGATTTCAGCAATAAATTCAACAATATACTGTCTTATGTGCACCATTACACAATATATCTTCATATCTGCAAAGAGTCCATACAGCCAAAAGTATTGGCCTTTTTTTTATGAACCATGTGTTAACTCCTATGTTACACATACACTTCTAGGAACGAGTGCATCTGTTTGTCCACGTTTAGGTCGGATATGTGTGACAGTTTATAATTTAAAATAGTATAAAATTTTATAATTTCATCATGTCGTGTTCTGTATGTCATGTCTCTGTCCATGCTTTATAGGTTAACACACATTATAGTTAATTTTTCATTCACTCAATTTGAATAACATCATGAGCCAGAGATTATTGGATGAAATTAGAGGGATGGGATTTGATAGGATTAGATATAATAATTTTGTTCAATTTTGTATAGGATCAAATATGATAACCAAAGAGTTATGTCACACCACTAAGATCTAAATTTCATTTTAGCCTAAAAAACATGAGAACAGGACAATCTTAAGATGCATTTGCGACTTGTGATCCAATTATATCATTACTTTGGCTTAACTCAAGCATGGTTGTTCAGTTCATATCAAATCAAATCACTAGGATAACATATTTGAACAAAATTTGGGCATTAATATGTGGTACCATGAACATATTATACATAAACATGGCAGAAAGGTTTTTTTTGGCATAGCAGCAAAGAAGATAATAAGTACCGGTAGTGGGGATAAGGAATGGAGTTCCAGTAGTTGTCTTGAAAATCTTTTTGACATCCTCAAGAAGTGTTTTGGTTAATGCAGGAATGGCTGGAGAGCGATAGTCCTCATTGTTCCGGTTCATAGCACGAATGACTGGCTCCGGGATGTTGACAGGCCCGGGAACAAAGAGATGGTTTCTTCCTGGTCCATACACGTAGTCCATTTTTGCTTGATTCTCACCACAAAAACAACCCCACCTACAAATTACAAATGAGATTAGATTAATTAACATTTTGGCTTATAATTATGTTGTATTATCCACCACTCTAGCATTCCATGTATATCAGCTAATCAATTCTATGCCATAATATGTCAATTCACAATGACATATTATGCAATTTTTTTTTTTTGGGGGGGGGATTATAGTTTGTATTTGTATTATTTTTCTTATATCTAAAAAATGGGAAAAGAAAAACATAAGGCGCCTGCCATGCCCAGGTTTCAAAAATTAGTTTATGTTTCCAAGTTGAAGGACAAAGACAAGGAAGAGAAGTTACTGACAACAACTGATAGATGCTATGCTGCAAACATGGTTCATCAGTAAGTGATAAACAGACTTATGTCTCTACCTCTGACAATTGCTGAACTGACAAATTCTGATTTCTCCTTTTTCAAACCAGACCTCTTTAATTCGGAAAAAGAAAAAGGAAAAAAAAGAAAAACAGACACTTGCAATTCTCTTCATTGGTCTAATCTAATCTAATCTAATCTAATACAGATACATAAACAAGTACCCACAATCCAACATGAGATCAATTAGTAAAACCAAACAAAGCATAATCTGAAGCTTGATATGGGAAAATTAAAAAAGAAGAATCAAAAACAAGTTTTGCATACTTGACAGCTTAAGAGTAGAATCAAACATCAAATAGAGTAAAAGATACAATTGAAATTTAAGACAGCAGAATTTAGTTACCCTCTGGTTGGAGAATCCAACACGTATGTCCTGTGAGGACTGCAAAGCTCCTCTCTCCTCGGGTAGTCAGTAAAATTTTTATATTAGTAAATATATAGAGAGGAAGATAGAGAGAGAGAAAGAGAGAGAGTGGGAGATAGAAGCCAAAGAGGTATACATTTTTATAAGAGCGCGGGAGGCCAACCAATCAACGTACCATGTAGGCCCCCACATAATCCACGTGGCAGATAAGAAGTACGTATATGAATCCTGGGGTTTACATTTCTTTACACTCCCAAGGTCAATCTCAATTTTCCAACGGTCTTTACAAGTCACTCCAAAATACTTCTCAAATTTCAATATTGACCTCTTCACTTTATTGGTTTTTCAATTTTATCCTTTTCCAGCTAAACCCCTCCCCCCAGAAATGAATTTGCTTCTTTTATGAAGGTACAAATTTAAATCAAACTCAGATTGATTAAGTCAACACTTGTTTTGATTATTCTCACTGTGCATTAGATCTGAAGACGGTGGCTATTTTTTTTTTTTGATATAAGGTGGAATAATTAAACGGGATCAAATTAAGAAAGAGACGATGAAAATAAGGAGATAAAATAAAAAAAAAAAGAATTTAAAAGGGGATGAGCATGATTGCTTAAGAAGAAGCCATGCGAGCAATGGGTCTGAGGTTGAGAAAGAAACGTGGAAAGATAAAGTGATAAAGGGATGTCCACCACACCATTTCTTGTGAACGCCAAAACCCGCACCACACGGCTCTTTGTTTTTGTCCTTCTTCGATTTTCTATTAAGATTTCTGTGATTTTCACATCCACCGCAAATATAAAAGCCTGCGTCATTTAGAAGTTCTATTTTGAGGCTGCTGCCCTTTTGTGGGCCATTCACTAGCTTTTGTTTACCTTCCTTCTTCCTCTCTCTTTCTTCCATTTTCCGTCTTCTTTGCACAGACGTGAATAGAACATAAAGACACTAAAAAACTTTTCTCCATCCAAGCTGAACCGAGCATTCTTGACCCTGGGACACCCTACTTACTAGCAATTTGAGCCCCAAAAAAAGGTAGAGAGAGAGAGAGAGGAACAAAAGAAAAAACTATTTACTTTCACCAATTATTCGCTTTGCGTCCATGAAAAAGGGGCACACTCAACTCTGGTTCTATTTATTGCGTATAACCAGAAAAAGAAAGAAGCTAGTACTAATACTTCCGCAGCCTTAACCATATGCCTGGATCCCTAGCTGCAATGTCGAATTATAGGACATCCAACATGAAACGAAGTGCACGACTTGCACTAAATCACTTCCACACAACAAAAAGAAAACAACGAAGCAAACACCAGATTAAAAATTTGGCTCCAAAGATGAGTTCGAGGGGGGTTTTAACCCCTTGTCTATCATAAAGACGACTCCATACAAATCAAGCCAAGCCCGCTTCCAAGAGCAAGTCATTTGAACCATTTTCAGACCTGAAGGTGGCCTTCCTCAACTGCTAAAGTAAAGGCCACAATGTCAAAACAAATTGATAACACCTTTCATTTATGATCAAAGTCCAAAATTTAGATGATGCAAAATTGCGTAATGTACAGTTATTCCCAAAAAATACATATGCACTGTAATTCCTCTTACAGGAGTAAAAATGAAAAAGAAGAAAAGATTTTAATCTTCTTTTTGTTCTACTTTCACTGTACATGTAAACAAATTACAGGCCTCATTTTGATAAACGGAAGTGACAAAAAAATTGAAAACAAAAATGCTGCAAGATTGTATTCGCTTTTGAGGTCATGCATGTCCTGATAAAGGGAGGTGACAAAAAAATTGAAAACAAAAATGCTTCAAGATCGTATTCGCTTTTGAGGTCATGCACATCCAGAAGGATCCTCAGGTTTTTGATCCAGCCGCCAATTTCCTTCAATGTGGTCAATTCGCCATGGTCTTACATCGATCGCACCTTCACATAGAAAGTCTGTGGAGTAATATTCCCCTGGACAAGAAAAAACAGTTGTACAGAATATAAGTGGCTAAAGGTGTCTGTCAACTGCCACAAGAAAACCCAATGTTCATCCAGCCACCATGCAACTAAGCAACAGAGAAGCTACTTGATGCCCGAGGAGAAACCTTGCTTTGGTGGAAAACTGGTTTGGCGTACCCTACGAGGCCTCTGGTTATTCAAGCGTCTACCATCCAATGGTCCTGACCCTAAAATTCCTAAGGAGTTCGGGTTAGGCAAGTGTGTGCCATTGCTCATGGGCTTCTGATGAGGGGAAGCTTGGAATTGATTATCAACCTCCGGTCTTCTCCTGCGTTTCCATGCCTCAACCTTTCCTGTATCAGTACTCTTAAATGGTTCTGCTGACTGATGCACAATCACATTTCTTAACCCCCTTGGCCTCTCAATATGGCGAGAAAGAATGGGATAAAGGCCGGAGTCCCCATCTCTATCAGCCAGGGATGATGCTGAACCATTCATGTGGGAAGGTCCAACACCTGCCTCCTCTTCCTGCTCCTTTCTCAGTTTTGAGTAGATCTGACGTAGTCCCTCCCCTGACAAATTTGAGAATGTTGAGACATAATCCCACAGTCGCTCAGTTACCCCTGCAAAAGTTTAGCACACTGTCAAACTAATTAACATATTTGAATGGACATAAGCAGTTTGCAACTCAACTGACAAGGCAACAAGAAGTGAAACCTCAAATATAAATGCTTGAAGAGGAGGGAAAAAGTAAATTAAATCGGTATAAGGAGTTCTATCAATTCAAGCACCTAGATCATAACTATCATAGAAGTCAAAAGGACACATCAAGAACCAAGAATATGCAGGGTAGAGATTACATACAGTCTTGATCTTGAGGATCCTCATAGTCAAGAACAATTTCATCTATTCTTCTTCCAAGAAGTTGTAAATAATTTCGAATTTTGGAAAGAACCTGAAGAAAGAGTTGATTATAGCATCCGAAATATAAATGAAATATACAATGGTGACAACACAAGGATGAGGACTAGGATGAACCTTCTCCTTAGGAAGATCTGCACTTGTAGTCTGCAGCCTATAAAGTCGCCTCAAGGTTCTCTCCTCATTCTTCATTGCATCTTGGCACCATTCCATAAATTTCATGTCCCTGAATTGCAAACAAACTTCTTCAGTGTCTGACATTTCACCCTCCTCCTTAACCACAGGTTCAACTCTCTGAAGTCTCTGAGGTCTTCCCTTGTCAATTTGTGCATTATGCTTAGGAGAAACAGGTTTTTTTCTGTTATTCAAACGAGATTTTGACATGCTTTGTAGATTTTCCTTCTCTTTTTTGGAACTCTTTCGACCTGCTTTAGCATTTAGATTACTTCCACCGAAAGCTGCAGTTTCCTGTAACAGAAACTGATTGGTCAGTTCATGGGAATGAAAGAGCTCAGAGCAATATCATGTTAGATGCATAAGGGCAGCATCTACACATAACCTGCAAAAGACATATCAAGATAAATAAAAAATGCAGCAGTACTAGCATTAACAGCCCAAGAAAGGCAGGTTTGGTACACGGACAAAAGGATACAAGATTAGATTTTAGAAATATAACCAACTGGAAGGCACCTAGAAAACACAAATTGGGTACTCAAATCTTAATTAGATTGTTCAAAGAAAAAAATTAACATACTTGATGTAACAAGCTTCACTCAGCCAAAAGGTGGTTCATAATGCTAACCAGGATATGACAAATTAATGAATGACAAATTTCAAAATAATCCAGTTTTCCAGTAGAATACAATTATCATGAGAATGAATTTCTGCTTCTTTTAAGTATTTTTTTCATGATTTTCACAAAACTGGTTGCAATGGAGTACAATTTCAATTGAAAATTAAATTGCGTTAATCATTTAAAGAAATAGAAGCAAGATATCTTCCAACTAATAAGACTAGTATATTTGACGCTTGAAATGCATTGCAAGATTTGATTCTAGTAAATGGAGACCTGTCCGCTGGACATTACAAGTCAGATAAAGGAAGTCACTTCATTTTCATGTAGCCTCCTATGTAAATTAGCATGGAAATTTCATCTAAAATAAGTCCTTTAGAAAAGGTACAGAACCCGATCTCAAGATGAGCTGTTCTTTAGTGTATTTTCCACATGTATCACATACCATTGACAGAAGCGCACATGCTCGTTTATACAGATTATTAGCACGTGGTAGGAAAGTTTCCGTAGCAGCGAGTTCCACTGGAGCAATCTTCTTTGTTAGACCAAGGCTTTCATCTAATCTTATCTTTTCCCAACTTCCAAACCCATGATAGTGTATTCCCAGAAGCAATCTTCCATCATCAACTGTCAAACAAAATAAGAGGAGTGATCAACAAATTACTATAGAAAATTTTCCTTTCTACTCAATCCGAGAGGAGGACCATGACAGTGAGGCAGAGAAGGAAATAGAAAAAGTAAAAGAAATAGAAACAGGAAGATGGCCCAGGACATACTTTGATTCCAGCCACATCCTTTGGACCACTGTGGAGGTTTTAGGTAACCCAATGCACGGAACTGTGCAATCGGATTTTCATAACGACTTATGCGTTTAGCTAGGAGTTGTAGTTCTTGAATTCGGTTTAGCGTTTCAGCAGCCCTAACAGGGACACCAAAAAAGTCCAAAAGAGGCTCCTACAGATGATTGCAACAAAAAATTTCAGCTAAAACATCCTCAAAGTGCAAACTATGACCACTGCCATAACAAATGGTGTAATAAATATTCCAGGAACCAACCTTTGGGTCCGAATTTCCTCTATTTGATGCTTCTCTGCATCCATCAATTAAAGCATTAAAAATCTCAATCTGTGCATCTGTTGGAGCTGCTTCAATTGTGCCACCAACCTCTGCAGCTATTAAACGGATTTCGCTTGGGTTCCCAAATTTCATAACCTAAATAGTTGAGGTGACAAAACAGTAAAGCTTGATCAAATTTTCTTGGATTTATTAAAGGAAATGACACTTCCGCTAAGGACAAAAGATGATCATTCTACAGACACTGAACTCAAAACTGATCTCAATCCGGTGCCTAGAGATCTATAAGGAATTATATATATATATATATATAAAGGGCGTACCCAGTGCCGAAACTCCCACATTGTGGGGTTTGGGGAAGGAAATACCTAGACAGCCTTCCCCTTGCATTTTTTTTTCAAGAAGGCTGATTTGAACCCTGGACCTCCAGGACACAATGGAGAGACTATATATATATATATTTATTGTATGGTAATCTGACCTATTGCTAAATAAAGAAAGACATAATTGTACAAATACATAAAGTTGGGGAAAAAAGGAAACTACATTGAATATCAGAGACCTAAAATGTGGGTGAGATACGCACAAGGAAAGGGCAAACAAACTGATTCCTCAAACTACAGGCATTACAGATTAAATGGAGACATTAGCATGCCAATCAGAGTTAGCCATTTAAAGCATAATAAAAATACACCAAAAAATAATAAAACAATAACTTTATGTTAACTATCACTGAATTAAGCTATATCTGAATTTTTACTCCATTTAAGCTTGGTTCAAAACCCGACCATTCAATTAACCCTTCTTGAAGAAGGCCATTGGATTCAATATAAAGGATTGCTTTTGATTCTGTCAGGTGATCTTGGTAAAGCATGTGGCCCCTACCAACCATAGATTCAATGCCAGCCACATGAAAGCATCAATAAATCAACATTTGGCAGCTGATCAAATAACATCAACATGCAGATTCTGAATCAACAAAATTAACTGCAGTGTTTAATTTACTATATTGCATAGGTAAATTAGGAAGAAAGAAGCAGAGTAATAGGTCACAATGGAGAAGATTAAGGTCATGTTAGTGAGATAATGATTAATTGCTCAGATAGAACAACAGGGATGGAAATGACAGCTCAAGGTTAGGATGATAAGTAATGAAACTTAGGTGATGAAAATGATCAAACTTTTCACAAAAGAGAGATTAATAGAGAGCAATTACAGACCTTCCTTTCAGCTCAAAGATTCAAACGAATTATCTAAGCCCTTTTCAAATAAGGCAGAAAATTCTTTTCCATAAAATTGGCTGTTATGTGGTGATGGGAGAAGAGAAGATCTGCCGCAGGATTTTTTTCTTTTTTCTGTGACAATTAAAGTCAGCTTCAATGCAGTTTCTTCAGTTCCTTATTTGTAGATATGGGACTTGTGGATGTCGCATTTTAAGGAAATCTTATGGTGACTTTATGGGAATGGCACAACGTTGTTCAGGACAGTATGTGATGCCAAAGAAGTTTATTAAATATGGGCTTGCGGGAGTGTTCCTCGGATGATTAAAGGTAACAACAATGTCAATAAAATTAGTGCATGGATAAGGAGTTTTTTTAGTGGTTTCTGGTGATGGCCACATGAGTAATAGCACCTACTACACAGGAAGCTTTTGAATTTGAAATCTAGAGCATATGAAAAGGATTCATCAAGAAAGCCAGCATAATGGCCTTTTTCCCTTTTTCTTTCTACAATTTCAAAAAGATACCGTCTTTGAGAGATCCACCACTTTCTCTTTGTTGTTGGCTCTTCTTTAATTCATCTAGGTCGAAGAAAAAAGAATTTGATGTTTGACTCATAATAAGTTTGGCAAGTTTCTTTCCCATAAGCCAAAGTGTGACTGAAAAAATTGTTAACAAACCAAATAACAGGATGTTGGAAGATGGCTAGTTTTCCTTAGAGATGACTCTATCATGTCTATGGATCCAAGGGCTTGGCCATTGAAGAATAGCTTGAGATAGAGTTCAAATGCTAGGAGTGACGGGGAAGAACAGGGAGCAGTTGTTTCACTCCAACATAAAGTTCTCAGAACACAATTTTAGGGAGAAAAGACCAGAGAAATGAACGTCTCCCCAAAGGACTTTGTCATCAGGGGGAAGTGGACTGTTTTTCTCTGCAGATCTTGTTTCTGACACTACTTGATGGTTCTTCAACAAGGTGAGCCGCTTTCTGATCTTCTCATCTTAGCGGTCAGACCCTTACACATTAAATACCTCACAAAAAACCATGCAATGGAAAATTGCTACTTAATCTGTTCCAAATAATAGGAAGAATTAATAGAGAGCACTTTAAGAGTGTTTTCTCTATATTCAACCTCAGTACCTCTTCATTATAACTAAATAGCTTTTTGCCAGTTGAGAGTAATCTAGACACCGGTTTATAAGTGAACATAATATATACAATATATGGGTAAGATGACAGAATTTTCTCTTTGTAACACCAAAGTTGGAATGACAAACCTGAGCGAAAAATTCTATCCGCATTAGAAATTACTGTCTGTCAGCAATACAGCAAAGAAAAATAATGCTTTCTGCTTCTTGAATGTTCTTTTAACCACAATGTTTAGGCCATTAATGAGTGGGAATAAACAATCCTAAGACTTGAGATGTATGTTGCAATGACACCTCTGGAATAAACAAATCATGTTTGTCGCATTCTAACACATGACACGATACTACAACAATACATTATACTTACAATAGTGTAAAACATTTTGAAACTTTGATGCGTCATGTTGTGCCGTATTCCGTGTGTAGTTCAATATTCTACTTGTCTAATTCTGGATAGTAAAAAAATTTGTGCTATAAACTTATCTCTTTTTGCTGGTATTTTAACTACAAAGATATACTATGAGATCGGAAATAGGAGTTCAAATGCTCCTATGTGTAGGCAATACCAATTTCAACAGCTCAACTATAGTAATTAATATGCTACCGAAAAAAGGTTAATAGTTGTGCTATAAGTTACATTGCTCCAGGACACGGCTTTTATGGAAGCAGATTTTGGCTACCTTGCATGTTCAGCAGGCCCCTACAAGCTTTGTGCAAAGTAAATTATAGGCTTGGAGTCATTTGAGGATATGTATGGTGAGGCTATTTTGTTAGAATGCTCCCTCTGACATATTTTTGGTAGGTATGGTAGGAATGCTCCCAACAAAAGACAGAAAAAATTGGAATTAAAGGGTTTTGAGAGGATTGAGAAGCCCTGAGTTTTTCAGCGGACAGTTTCTACCAAATATCTTTTATTACTTTTGGTCTTCTTAAAAATCTTTTCTGAGGAAGAATTGTTAATTTACTCAATTTCCTACTTCCTTATCTCAAGGAGGGACGCTACCTTAGGGCTTTTCTATGAGATGTCTTTCCTTACCAAAAATATCCTTTATGAGTACATGAATTTTCTTTCTAATTTGCTGGGTTAGTATGATGTAACTAATACGGTCATGCCATATTTTATAGTGGACAGATGTAAATCCTAAAAGATTCAAAACTTAATATCCATTAACAGAAGCAGGCAAGCTCTTACAGCACGAAGAAAGCGAGTCGCATCTCTCTTCGATAAGTTTCCACAAGACCATTCTCTCACTTGAGCAGCTGCACCCTCAACCATTGGGACAGAACAAACAGCAGCATTATTAGCTCTACGGCGCTTCTGTGCCCTCTCTTGAGGCTCCACACCTTTCTTTTTCCTCTTAGTACTCCTCTCAGAATGGTTTTCCTCCGCATAGCTCTTGGTATTCCTTGCAGCACGACGAGCAGGGGCATCCTGGATGAAAATGAATATAAATTAAAAGCCATGCATCCAGGAAAGAGCCAAGCCTAACCACTACAGATCGGTGGAGAAATTAAATTTAGATGTACAACTCAAAGAACTCAAACCTCAGCATGGGCAACAGCTTCTGGTTTTATCAAACGACTCCAAAAACTCCCATCATCTTCTGAACTACCAAAATTGGCAACCTGAATAAAATTGCAAAAAGGATCAACTTATGGAAAAAAATTATTTCTTACAACCTAATTCCTCCATAGATAACCATAAAGGCATAGGTGTTTTCATTAGTATAAAAAATAAACAAATAAATAAATAATCAGCAGCATCATTTCTTTTTTTTTTTTTTTTTGTGGCTTGAGGAATCTGGATTGACATTCACCTCCAATCCTTCTCCTTTCTTGTCCTCACATTTTGAGTTGTAAAACATTGTAATGAAGAGAGGGCAAACTATCAGCCCAAGCATCACAATAGCAGACTTGAATTACCTTAAAGGCACTTAAAAGCTCATG
This sequence comes from Dillenia turbinata, assembly GCA_037126225.1. NCBI lineage: Eukaryota > Viridiplantae > Streptophyta > Magnoliopsida > Dilleniales > Dilleniaceae > Dillenia > Dillenia turbinata. Next base: position 1,402,161 of record JBAMMX010000015.1, read on the forward strand.
CCCTTCTTCCACTCCAGCTTCTTTCTCTTCAACCTTCTCTGCTCTCTCAAGAATCTCATCAATATCCATACTTAATAGTCTCTTTTTGCTTTCCTCCTCATTTTTATCTTCCTTAAATAAGTCCTCAGCCCCAAACCTTAAGATAGCAGACAGCTCATTCTGCAATCATAAGATTAAAAAGCTTAGTTTAGATTTTGCTACAACACCAAAATGACAAGATAGATTACAAGAAAGTTCTGGCAGCAAATAAGAAAAATGAAAATCAAAGTTTTCATTTTCCAAAGCAAGCATAAACATATTAAACATAACCGAGGCAACAGGGATCTCATATATAAACTTCTTATAGATGTGAAGTTACTTTATCAAATTTACTCCCATTTTTTGCTTCCTTCCTTTCGAGTCTACCCTCAGCATTCAGCTTTTGTATAACCAAATGGTCAAGCACCTGCAATATGGTTACAAAGATATGTTTGGTCAGCATGTCAGCTCTCACTGTTTGTCACCAATTTCTATATAGTTCCATAATAAGTAATTCTCAAGTTATATCAAGAGGGAGAGAGAGTATAGATAAGATCATATTATCTGTACCATTTTTTTCTTTGCTCGCTCGAGGATATCTTCTTCAACACTTTTGCTTGTAACAAACCTGTAGATGTTAACAACTTCTACTTGTCCAATTCTATGCGCCCGGCTCATAGCCTAATGCACAAATATGTAACTTATTAATGAAACAACTCTAGTGTGTAGATAGAGCCGCCAAAAGAGACGGGGTAAAAAGAAAATGAGAGAATGGAGATCACTGAATAATCTGGGTTTTTGCTAGGTTAAGAACCTGTAAATCATTTTGGGGGTTCCAATCAGAATCAAATATTATAACTGTGTCAGCTGTAGCAAGATTGATGCCAAGGCCACCAGCACGAGTTGAAAGAAGGAAGCAGAAATCATCACTACCCAGTGCATTAAAATGTTCCATTGCCTGATGACGCAACTCGGCTTTTGTACTACCATCAAGCCTCTGAAATTGGAAACCTCGGAGCGACAAATACTCCGCCAGTATATCTAACATTCTAACCATCTGCAGAAATAGTGCAATTTTGACAATGGTTAACTCCCATTCATGTTCCCTTATGAGCAGCACAGAATATATTAGAGATTACAGAGGCTGAGCTTTGTGTCCAATGATACAGATCAGCACTCAACTCAGTAGACCTTATAACTTGTGAAATTGCAAAGCAACATAAATTCTAGACCCTTATCACTAGCACCTTTACAATGTGCCAGAAAACAAGTTGATAGAAATTGAATGCTAAAAAGCATGAATTTGCATGGCAGCCTCAATAACAGCTGCCAATATAACAGAACAGGCAAAAACAAGGAAAACATGATGGTCGTCAAAGACATGTAACACCCTTTACAATTATCATAATAGCCATCATGTTGCTCCTTGAAATGTCCTTCCAACCCAACATGATATGACAACTTTTATAATGTGATGGTTGTCAAAGACATGTAATGCCCTTTACAAATGTCATCACAGCAACCACGTGACCCCTAGAAATGTCCACTGGACCCAACATGATGTGACACCTTTTATGTTTAGTGTAAAATTTTTTACAACTTCTTCATGCCATTGTGCCTGTGTCAGTGTCATCTAGTGTCATGTCTTAATGTCCATGTCCATGCTTCATAAATAGCCATTACAACCACAACGATGACAAAGCATGTCCATGCTTCCTATGCAGGTAATAGTTTTCTTCTCAACAAGGGAACCAAATTACCAAACTTCTCTCAAAGCAAAAGAAAGCCGCATCTGTTATGGTTGTCAAAGATTTGTAATGACGTTTGCAATTACTTAGCTTGTAGAAACGTCCTTCAACCCAACATGAGGTGACACCTTTTAACTTCGGCATAAAACATTTTACTACCTTGCATCACCGTGCATGTGTCCATGTCATGTCCTGACCCTATATTCACGTCCATGATTCATAAATGGCCATTAGAACCACAACAAGAAAGCCTGTACCTCCCCCCCCCCCCAAAAATAAAAAAACAAAAGAAAAAAGAAAAAAGAAACATTGCAGCCCACGTAGTTGCACCAGGATCTGATACTGTTCTATAACGACAAAGGGAAAAATAGAGATGGGAAATAAAAGAAAATAAAAGACTCCTATTTCAATTGCATCAAAAATGTTTTCACTCAAAGTTGAGTAGAGAAGGTAATTCCTGACTAAAAGAAAACCATAACAGATATACATCAACCCACTATTCCAACTTAGACCAGCACAAGAAACAATTAACATGCATACTACTCTGGATGAACAAGATAAAATAAGCAGTTTAGCCCACAGCAAGAAAGAAACGTGTCAAAATGTATCTAGTTTAATAGATTAACTGACAGTAGCATACAAACCAGGTAATGTCATTTCCACAACTTACCTGCGAAAATATCAGAACACGATGTCGTGTTTGATGCAATCTGACAAGCAGCTTATCAAGGATAACTAGTTTCCCACTGCTTAATATAATTCTCTCTAGTTTACTGCTATCGCTTGTGTTCATGTCCCCTCCATAACCATGGTCTGCACTTTCAAATAGGAAAGGATGATTGCAGCATTTCTTCAACTCTACTACGATATTCAAAAGTGAAACCTGCAAATTTGGGAGCACAAGATAACATCAAGAATAAAACAAATAAACCAAGCAGTACTGTAGACATAACTACTTCAATCAACTCATCATCACAGAAGACATGTTTATATACGATAAGTTTGTGAGTCTATACAAATGTGGGCACTTAAGAATTAAGTGTATCACAACATAAGGAAAAAACATGAGCAAGAACACGTGCAACTACAATGGGAAAAGACATAGCATAAATGGCCATCAATAATGAAATTTTGCCACATTCCCAAGAAGACACATAAATGATTGATGAGCCACTCTCATTGCTAAAATCCAATAAAATTGGTACACTTCATTTTCCATAGAAACTTACCTGATTGCCTCTAACTCCTTTATTCAAGTTTTGGAAATTACGCTCCAAAATCCACTTGTAGTACCTGCATTAACACCAGTATGAGCACACAAAGTGGCAAAGTCACTTTCACCAAATCACTGGAAACCATGGGACTCACTGTTTCTGAAGAGGGGACATTTCGACCCGAAGAATACGTTCTATTTTTGGAGGCAAAGACTTCTCGACATCCTTGATAACTCTTCGAAGAATGTGGGGCCTCAATTCTTTATGAAGATTAGCAAGCTGCACAAGGCTCCAATGCATAGTTTAGAGAACAGGAAAAAAGGATGTAGAAAATGAAAAAAGACTATACTAGGAAGTAAAAAAAATAAATAAATAAATAAATAAAATAAAATGCAAGAACTTAATAGCAATGCAAGACGAAAACAAATAATGTACCTCAATCTCATTGAATGAGCTAAGATTCTTGTAGTTTAGAACAAAATCATCCTTGCTGTTGAACTTGTCAGGATCAAGAAAGTGAAGTAGAGCCCTAATATCAAGAAGAAATTATAAGAGGAGAAGAAAGATAGCCAGACAAGTACTGAACAAAATGAAAGCTCATTGAACAAACTAAGATCGATTTCTAATTCTTTAGGAACAAATAATATTTAAGAGGAGACTTAACTCTTTAGAGTGTCAAAATATCAAAATAAGGATGCTATCTAACTCCATCAATGGAAATCCAAAGCCAAAGCAAATACATGTGATAAACAAGTAATATATCTATTATATGCATTGACAGAAGATGCAACAGTGACTTGTTCAAGACTGATAACAAACTAGCAAAGCCAACAATAAGAACCACAAAGCCAGTCTACCACTGATTCCACCGTGGTCATTGATCAAATGTAAGTATAATGCAATCACCCTAGTAACCACTCATTTATGATCAACAGCTTAAATCCTGAATGCATTATCTAGTAGACACAATACAGTTCGATTGAAATTATTATCTTCGTTTTGTGACACATGACAATGAGACTTTGTTGTGTATCAAAGAAAAAGAAGAGCAAAACACAACAAAGCCTCCTAGAAAAGCAAGAAATGACTAGTAAATGGGAGCTTTCTAATCCAGCTCAAAATCCTCTGCTGAAACACAGGTCATTCCTTGCAATCTCCAGAAACAATAGCGTAAATGATAATTTTAAGCTTACTCTCTGCTTCACTTCCACAACATGTAAGTAGACAGTTGGACTCATTGAACACCATGCAGATGGTTCCTAAAGAATTCTAGAGTTAATTGCAGCATCACACAAGAGCTTGATTACTCTTTGTTAGAAATGCTTTACGTTCTATGAATGCTAAACTACTACTCTGAAGAACTTAGAAATGAGAACTCAACAAACAGATGCTTCCACTTATGCATGCACCAACAAATCCTCAAATAATTTTTATACTCGAATCTCATCGAAGATAAATATTCAACTTCACTAGCTTGTTTGTTCCTGCTTGTTCTACAGGATGTGAAAGCTTACTCAGTTCCTGTTTGTTCCTAAAGAATTCAAGTAGCTTAGCTTTACAGGATGTGAAAATTTTTTCCTGTTTGTTCTAGAGGGAAGCGTCACACAATATTACCAGAAGAGTAACGGCACAATAAGAGAGTAAAAATGATATGACATGCTATAGAGATGAACAAAAGAAATATGAAGAGCCACTCAGTGAGAAAACAAGCTTACCATAACTCTTCAACACTGTTCTGCAATGGAGTACCAGTAATGAGTAACTTGTTTTTGGTACTGAATTCCTGTAAACCAACAGCAACATCCAATTGTATACAATTTAATTTAAAAAAAAAATCCAAATTGAAATAAATCAGAAGGACAACAATAAAAATGAACTTACTGAGAGTGTATTGTACAATGAAGCTTCACTGTTCTTCAAGCGATGAGCCTCATCAACCATGAGATAGTTCCACTTAATCTTACTAAGCACAGACTTATCCTTCAGCAAAACTTCGTAAGTCGTCAAAAGTGCATCCAATTTTATGGATCTGCCAGTTTTCTTATTGGTGTAGAACTCATACTGCTGACAAACCTGTATAAAGAATGTATGGCGTAACACCATCAGTCCGGTCCTATTTTAGTAACTTAATATATGTAATGACAAAGAAAAAATAATTGGAAAAAAAAAACAATCTAGCATAAAATGAAACAATAAAATGTCTAAATGTCTATCTACCAGTCCTAAGATACACACACCCTAGACTTCAATTGTCAGTTCTCACATGGAAGGACGAGTTTCAAGATCGACTCATTAGCAACACCCTTTCTTACCAACTCAACAAATATTTGACAAATAAAAAAATAAACACAGTTCTCTTTCAAAACTTTTTTTTGCAAACAAAAAGTTAAAGTGCAAGCATAACTAATAGTACTAGTAATACAAACGTACTATCAATTTCACTTTTTATCTCATAGCATTCAACTTATAATTTAGCTGAAACCACCAATAACCCGCGAACTTTAGACCTACGCTCAAATAGTCTCCCAAACATTAATTACAGTTAATTACACTTCAAACACTTTGAAATAGGGTTCCAATGTGATCCATAACCAGACTCAGCCCTCCCCCTCCCCCCCCCCCCCAAAAAAAAATCACTAGGAATCTAAATTTAACCTTCATATTATGTACATCACTCTCTACCTCTTTCTTCAATCTTCGACAAAAGTTTTCACAAAATTTCTAGCAATAACTAACATTTGTTGATAAGAATTATTGGCTTTTGATTTCTTTGTCATCCTGCGCTAATTTTTCACCAAAATTGATTCTCCCAACTAAAATTATCACAAGTCCATTATTGTTGCCAAATGAAACCCTCTTCGCCATTCATTCCCCCCCCCCCCAAAACCCTCTCTCAAATATCTACTTGCCAGAGATATAAGAAAGAGAGACAAATTTTAGATGCCTTACACATAACGTTCAAGTGGACAAAATCCTAATTTCATCCATTTATGGGGCTAATTGACATATATTTAAAAATTTTGGTAATAACTGAATGATATTAAAATTCAGCGGGCTAATAAGAGCAGACATAAAGTTTAGAGGGCTATTTGTGGTTTTGGCCCGTAACCTAAGGATACTCTTTATAAAGGTTAATACAAGCCATGTCTTCCTATCACACTAAAGTATAATAAAAAGTAATGGGTACAGATTTAATAAAAGGTCTTTAAATCTATTAACATTAGTAATACTGCAAGAAAATTTGATATATCAATAAGTTCAAAAGTACAATCGCACAAAAAACACATTTAAGAAAGAGGTGAAAGCATTGAATTTAAAAAAATAATAATAAAATAAAAGAGGGAGAGAGAGAGAGAGAGATGGGAAAAAAGGTAATGAGAGTTGCACAAAGTTCAGCATCAAAAGAAAGATTTCAGAATTGTTGAGAGAAAAACTGCAGAGAAGTTCTGTGACATATATGGCTGAGGCATTTATTGGAATCAATCTAAATAACTAATTTAGCTATATCACATAAAAGAGATAAGTTCTCCCACTGTCCCATTTTAAGTGACAAAGTTACTCGAACACAATGAAAAAAGAATATTAATTGTAGACTTTATTCAATAAAAGTCATTTTTTGGTCAAGATGTTCATGCTTTTTAAGGGCATAATAGTATAATCATATGTTTATTATATTAACTGAATAAACTACTGACATTCAATTTTGAACAAGAAAAAGTCAAAAATAGTTATTTAAAATGGGACAGAGGAAGTACAAAAATTAGAAATGCAAAAGATGATTATTCAAAAAAGAGCTAACCAGATTTATAATTCATTTTTAACAGTAGTAAGCCCAATATAGTCAATATGTTAAATCACAGCCACGTCCCTAGATTCAAAACCTCATTAAAAGTCTCTTTTTTATGTCCTAAATAGAATGATTTTTTTATGTAAAATGGAGGATTTGTATCAAAAAGCAAATAAGTGCTCTAATTGCCTCTAATCAATATTTCCTTTTGGAACTATCCACCCTTCTAGGAGCCGAAGGCAACAGAGTCCCTTATCATTTTTTTCAATTTATTTTGAAGATAGACTGGTTGGAAGTGTTTGTCCTAGGAAAAACCAAAGAAAGAGATTATATAATATCTCATCTTCTTTTTGCTTAAAAGGCCATTAATTTGTTGTAAAGCTAAGTTGAAGCAGGTTCCACAACTGAAAATTATTCTTTGTTGCTTTGAAGTTGTTTCTTGTCTCAAGGCAAACCTTTTACAACATGAGATTGATCCTTTTCTTGAGTTTTCCTTTTGTACCTAAGCACAATGATTAAGCTACTAATGTTGAAGAACATGAATGGAATGCTGGGATTTATGTGTTGCAGAGGAGCTCAGTTAAGCTTCTCCATAGTATTAGATAGAAATCTCTTCTTCTCTAGATTTGGATTGAAAAATTAGGTATTAACAACTGAAATGTTTAGGGACTGATCTATGACTTGAATTTTGATATGAGAGAGAATAAATTTTTTGTATTGGGAGTGGATATGGTTAATTTCAGGATAATTTGCGAGTACAGGACAAAATGTGAATTTTGTTACTCAATAAACCCAAAAAGAATAAGGAAAATAAAAAGTTACCTAGAATAGTCCCTTTTTCCTTTTTGTGTGATTTTTTTCTAAGATAAACCTGAACAATTGTTAAACATGATTCAAAGCAACCACCTCACTCTCAATTTGGCCTAACTGGGCCGATTGGAACCGTCTTAACTGCATGACTACCTGGCCCACCAGGCTCGATCCCACCACAAAAGAATTTTGAGTAACTACACAAGCAGACTTTCAACCCAGCCCACGTATGGATTAGATCTACTCACAAAGCAGATTGGTTGTCCAGGTCAACAGGTGCCCTCCATGTTAGAGAGGCATCTATCAAGCATCTAATAGCATTTATTGGAAATAGACACTTAGGGAGCTTGTCTACCCTATGCAGCATATCAATTGACTAACCACAAGGTCATCCCTTAAGAAAGTAAACCATAAGGTCAACTTATGGTGTGCAATGGTCATAAAGGGATATAGGTACCATACAAAAAAGAGCAAAGTCACTTTTTTGATCCCTCTGTGTGGATCCACAAACAAAAGTATCTAAAAAATCCACTCGTTTTGGAGGTACTTTCGAGCCCCATGAACGGTGAGATTTCAATGAAACCCCAAATAAATTAATCTGAAACCCCATATAAATTAATCATAGTTTTAAGTTCCTTTATTATTTTTTATGAGAGGCCACTGTTCTAAGTTTCTCATCAAGAAGCTGAGTTCCATGCAAACAAAATGGGAAAGCCATTCTCGCCCACCAAGTGAGCTTATACAATAATAGCTTACCTCTCGGCTTGCTCGAGTTCCAACATAAACAACAACATTCATGTCAGGTAACCACTTCCTGAATTCTTTTGCCCAGTTTGACAAAGTGGACAAAGGTACAACAACAAGAAATGGCCCATGGATTTCCTGAGCATTCTGTACCCCAAAAAGGAAAAGATGAATACACAAATGCTGAAACAAAAGTACAGGTACAAGAAAGAATTCAAAAAAGAAATGTAAATTGTACCTGTAGAAAACCAAGCATGGAAACAGACTGAACAGTTTTACCAAGACCCATTTCATCAGCTAATATAACATTTGTATCATTCCTCCAACTGTGATCAAAGCATGTTAGCATAAAACTCAATATTAAGCACTGAATTAAGGAACGCAATTCCCATAAACAATAAATTAGACTTAGAAATACCTGTTTACAAGAAAATTCAACCCCTCAAGTTGGTAATCACGAAGCTTCCCCCCTCTTAACCATTCAGGTTGTTCATCAAGCTTTCGCAAACTTGCTAAACAGCAGGAGAATAGTCAAGATAACTAAAGGGTAGTAAAAAGGACATGATATTACGTGATAATATCAAATTCAGTAAAAACGTAGCCCTCATACACTACTCCAAACTTAAATACACTAATTAAAATCCCCAACAAAAAGTAAAATAAACCCAAAAAAAAAAAAAAAAATACTAAAGAAGAAAGGGATGAATCTTACACACTTAAAGCAAGACACAAGGCAGAAAGAGAAGACATGATGTCATCGCATTAAACAGAGTTAATTGTGACTCAAATGTCTACATTTAGCATGGATAAAAGATTTTACCAAACAGTAGAATAATAAAAATTTGAATCACACAGAATTAAAAGCTGGTGTAAATCTGAAAGGTTTTAAATCAATGCCAGTCAATCCTGCATAGACCACTACACTGCACAACCGTCTTCTACGTGTGAGCATAAAATCTTGGACAAGTCAGTCAGTCAGCTGAATGATTAGTGAGACAGTCCAATGATGTACTACTAGTAATAGCAAGTTTCTCCAGAAATTTGACATGGGAACTCATCAATAAGCTACTTAAACCAGCTCATTGACAGAATTGTAGTGCCGCTTGTGCTACAAATTAAAGAGCTTCTCTTCTTTAATGGGAAGGGAATGGGAGGACTTCAACCCAACCAACCATTAAGTCAATGATTCAATCTAAATTGTTCTGGCTACTACACCAAAAACATCATCTAAAATACTTGACAGCCACAATCAGAGGCCAATTTCCATTGCAGAATTGTTTTAATCATTTGAAAATAAAAGCCACTTCCCAAAGATGATGTCTGATGCAACTTTCACCAACAGACTACAATATCCTTTCTTCCGAGTCCTTGCTACATAAATACATGGAAAATCTGGTTAATAGCAGGTATGAACAGAGATTCCACTGTCACAGTTTGCTTTAGCAAAGATAGTGACCCTCATACACCAAAAGATAAAAATAAGAAAAAAAAAATCTCCAACTTTCTCGATAAGACTCCATGAAGCAACCTTATGATTATCATCCAAGAAATTTGACTTCACAAACATCAACTTCTCCTCTCCATTTTCTTCACTTTTTTCTTATAACTTATTTCACGATTTAAGTTCAATCAAGTGAGAGTTTGCAGATACTCTAATTGCAAAGATTACAATAAATTATAGGAAAGCTAAACAAGAGGCCACTACCAAAATGGTGACACAGACCTTTGCTCTTTTTACGCTGGAGATCTACTGGCTTTCCTTGCACATTAGTTGCTGCTTCACGAGCCTGCCAAGAAAATGATAGATCAGAATAATATCCCTGTCAAAAACATAAATTATGTGCCCCTAGAAGACCTAGATAAATGAGATCATGAAAACAACATTTGAATTTCTAAATATTGACCACACAATGCTCAACAAGAAGATCAAAAGAGCTGAAAAAATAAACGCAAATAAATAAATGAGAGAGGGTGACAACATCTTTAATCTTTTGAATAATACATGGACACGAGACAAATTTAGAAAGCTTTTCACTGCATCAAAAGCTTACAACAATCTTTTCCATCAAGTGGTTGCAACAGACATTTTGACAGACATTAGATAGTAAAATATAAATCAAATTCGTGAGTTACAGTGCATAAGACTCCACACAAGTATTGTTTCTCTACAAGAAAGATTTGTTCAAAATCAGAGACTTGCCACCAAATACATCCAACAATATGTGCAAATTCCAAAACCCCTAAACAAAGGAAATCAGATATCTTGATCCCTCAAGTTGTTCGTCGGGCAATCTTGAGATCCGTACAAACTTTAATAGAGAGGAGAAACCTTAGGTTTTCAAATCAGGCATTGGTTAAAATAATAGAAATTAAGATATCCACTCAGTCTTCCGTTGATGCTAATAACAGTTTGTGCTTTATGAATTCCCCTCCCCTCTAAACACTTTTTCCCTGTACACATGGGTTGCACCGACTTAGCACTCCTTGTGGAACTATTTTCATGTATGTCAAATGCAATCATAGGGCAATCTCCCAACTTGTGTCTTGTTTAAAATTGTTGTTAATACAGCACGCACACAAAAGGCAACAACTTTCAAACAGATTCACCAAATAACAGCAGCAAGTTCATATCAAGATGCCTAACTAGGAGTTGCAAAATGGCTGTCAAACCAAGTAAACTTTTACAAAAATACCCAGCAGAAACTGTTCTTACTGAAGAGCTTTTGTGTTAAAGCGGTACAAAAGGCACACAGCAATTGGTATTTTGGTCCAGGTCCATAAATAATGGACAATGAAGTGGTAAAACATTTAAAGACTGGAGTGGCTGGAGTTCATGCTAAAGTCACCAACAAGTTTACATGATTCTCAAAGCATCTCACTTGATGTGGGGGCAGTAAAACATGTGTTAGAGCATGGAATCAATAAACCATAACAGCCATATCAACTGCTAACGATGAATTTGTTAGTTTGGAGTTTTAGCCTTTGAGGCTCGGTACACCAGTTTAAAGGCGAATCAAAGGCATTTCAGGTTTATTTCATTGGAGAAACATTTACTTTCAACAATTAGTGGAGAATAAGGGGGTTGAGGAGTTTTGCCAACAGGGAAGAACCTTCTCCTACAATTTTTGTTATTTTACCTAAGATTTTCTTTTCATAGGCTTATTCTCTTTCCCAAATACGTTGCTTGTGCTTGCGATTTAATTTCTCTCTACGATGCTTAGCTTGTCTGTGTAACACTAGCACATCCTTAGTGCTCATCATTTTTATGTATTTTCTTTTTTTTTTGTTTTGAAATAATGAAGGAAAAGAAGAACTAGGAAAAAAGCACTCGCCCCTAAAATTGTTGCCAGAATCAACAATTTTTAGAGAAATACCCAAATCAGTAAAATTCTCCTTCTTCACAAGTTTTAAGTCAGAATTTCATAGACAGCACAAGTGTGACACCTGAATTGAGTGAAGAAGCCAGCTATTACACTAAAGCAATACGAAGAAAATGCAATATAATGCAGTTAAAAAATATCATCAGGAATACTTTAAAATGCACAGTTATCATGAAAAAATAGATCAGAAACTCTACCTTGTATTCATCTATGGCATCCTGAGCAAATGAAATATCTACATCCTTCTCCCTATAACAACACAAAATATCCATTATCAGCATTCATGTTTAAGTTTATATGAGAAAATAGCATTATCGACTTCTCGTATCTATCCATTTACAAGTTTGATGTGCTAGGTGGAATAAAATACCAGGTTGCTTCAGCATAGGATAATCCTTGCCATTTGACCAAATATTCCACCAAAACATCACCTGAACCTTCTGTTCTAATTCTGTCAGCAATTATTCGCTCAACCTGAAAATGAGTTTGATGGACAAATCATAGGATTAAGATATTGAGAATGGACTTAGAGACACACAATAGTGAATCAAGGAAGACAAGATAAATTGGAGTAAGATATACTTGACTATTCTGTTTGATGAGATCCAAGTCCATTTCCTTGCTCACATCATTAACCTCAATCTGAATGGAAACAAAGAGTAGATATATAAGGGCAAAGAAAATGATCAGACATACTCCAATCAGAGAAATGAAACACTGTCTCATTTATAATAAATACTACAGTTGTAACACCAGGCCTGACAAGTCGTTTCTTTACCTCGATTAGTCCACAATTGGAAAAGAATCAGATAACAAATCTCATTACTTCTTGCCCCCCAAAAAAGTTAAAGCCAAAAAAGAATCGCAAAAAGGAACAAAGGCATTTGTGCAATTGTCAAAAAGGGTCAAACAGCAGCCTCATGGAGGTCATGAAATAAATTTTCCCTCAGCCACCAGTTTTATATTAAAAAAAGAAAGAAAAATTTTTTTAAAAAATTACAGTAATCATTCCCATGCAATCAATCCCCTTCTAAGTCATTTTAACGAATAGGTCCTGCTATCTAGAAATGTGCGGTTACATAAGAAGAAGAAGAAGAAGAAGAAACTGATTATGGAACATGCGAAACAAGCATTACGAAGCAATTGAATGACAAACATTTATTATTTATTTACTAGAAAATAACAGGAATAAAAACATACCTCTTCACGTGAAACAGTCTTCCTATATTTTACATCTTCCATCACCCTTTTGGTGTAATTGATTAGCTTCTTAAAACCACTTAGCTGAGATGTTGGCAAGAGATACAAATCAAAGAGAGAAAGTTCAGCACCACTTCTGAATAAGAAATCAACACAAACTGTGCATTACATAAGAAGTTGCAATTCGGTACTTACATTTTGCAGATCATACATTGACTTCCACTGACAATGCAAATGTGATTGGCCTTTCCATTTTATCAAGAACTCCATCTCATTCCAATCTGGCTCAGAGTCAAACAAGTTGCTTGAGAGCACCGGCTCAGTTGATTTATTGTTTTTTATAGCATCTTCAGCAGTACCCTTGGGCTGATGCCACAGAACCTTTTCAATTGTATCACCATCCTCTTCTTCAATATCCTCCTTTAAAAAAAATAATAAAAATACAAAATGAAGTAAGGACCATATATAAAAAGGTGCAGAAACACATTAAACATCAAAGCGAAAAGAAAATTCGCTATAACACTTGGTTCATAGCATAAGAAGACTTTTAAATTGTGATAAAGCACGATTCCCAAGGAAAAACAACACTCAAATCAAAGGACATGACACAGTGGATGAGATTAATACAAGGGGAACACTGAAAGAGAGGCAAATCCTCAGAAATCATACACATTTAGAACTGAATAAATGTGGTTTGCATATATAGTACTTTTGAAAGAAATTTGATCAAAACTGCAACATACAAGGATTTCATTTTAAACATGTCATTTACACATGCACACCCACGCAAGAGCCATAACAGGAATGCCAAAGGGTGGGATTCAAAGGAAATAGAAATTATGGCCATATGTATAGATCTGTGCTGCCATCCTTTGTCTGTCCTTCAATTTCTTTGGGATAAAATAAGACATCCAAAGGAGATTTCAGTGACCTCAGACCCTAACAGTAAAAACAAAACATATTGACACACACACATGAAGAATGTGGTAAGGTAATCAAGACTCAAATGTGCACTGAGAGGGAAAAGTCCTTGCTGTGCCCAAGGGAAGAGAAAACTAAAAAGCTCTTGACCGAGCAATCAATGTTGTAAAGGTGCTAACCTCTGACAATGACGAGCAATTGTGAAAGAAATGGTTCTTCCCAAAGGTATACTTGGTTATAACCAAAATCAAAGAACAACAAAGATATGCATTGCAAACTCAAAAGAAAAAATCTTTATATCATTATATGCATCCACTGCCATTAGCAAAGAGTTTCATCATTTTATTCATGTCAACTGAAACTTAACATTTAGTCCTAACAATATCACAAACTATGTAACTTGAAGAGAACCCTAATCGAATTGATGGAAAATTTGAACCAAAGTATTGTCACGAGATTGCCGGCCTTTTCATGAGTTCTTACTCTGAGGTGTGTCCAGATAAAACTGCTTGGACTAGTTCCATTTTGTGTTTATTTTTTGTTTTTATTCATTATTTTCCTTGGATGGTGAAAAGCTTGGAGCATTTCCTCATTTGTATCACATAGATGGAACAATCAAATGTCCAATACATGTATGTATTGTCAATTTCTTGAATTTGATTGATCAGATTTGGTTCTTGATATCTCAGATGTCATGTTGTCATTTTAGTTTTTTAATGTTTGGAGTCTATCGTACAGATGGATCGGATTATTAATGCTGCTATTATGGATCTCTCTTTCCCACTTAAAAAGTCATCTCTCTCTCTCTCTCTCCCCACCAATTTATTTCACTTGTATGACTTTGTATTGCTTTTGCTCATAAAATCATGCCAAATATAGGAAATTTGGTATGCCTCGGTGCTTATTTCATTTGTGGTCATATCATTGTACTTTGCTAGTTTTGGAGTTCCTAAATTGGAATGTTGAATGACAAATCTTATTGAAGCACAAAAATAATGATTCGTGGATTGTGGACTGTGTTCTCTGTTTTGTTATATGATCTGTGTACTGAATGTGATATTGAATAAGCAGATGGACGTAAAATCAAAAGATGAAATAAAAATTATCATAATCAATCATTGAAACCTGGATGCAAAATATTCATAAAGATATAAGTGTCAAGAGTTTAGTTAAGAAGATGACTTTAAATAAGAATGAATAGCGTAGGAGAATCTGAAACAATTAAATCATCTATTTTATGATTTTCAGTTTCTATGGATAGTTTATTTTTATTTCTTTCTTTTTCATTTTTTGATTTATTTTTTAGTGTTATTTTTTATTTTTGTTTTCAAACTATAATTTTATATCTTTTCTCTCTCCCATGTTTGTCTCTCAAACAGCCGATCTCAAAATTTGGGATTAAAGCTAGGTTGTTGCTATATATAATTTGAACACCAAAGAAACTCAACCACAAAATTATATATTGAATCTAGTTAAAGCATAGAACCAAGAGACAAATAACAGAAGACCTCAAACCAGAAAGATAAACAGACAAAGGAAAATGGAAGCAACAAAATTGAGTAACATCAACGAAGCTCTTGCCTTATTGCGATCAATATCTTAAGGCCCAAAAGATAAGCACAACCTCTTTGTATGTCCTGCTTAAGGCCTTAGGCCTTATCAGGCCCTGCCCAAAGCAACAACAAGAGAAGCATGGGGCCAGAAGAAATATAAAGCAACATAAAGTGAGGTCAAAATTTTCTCTATAAATCATAATAGACCGTGTCAGTTAACTATTTCGTTATATGCATATCAAAAGGTTCAAATCACATTCAGAAAAGCATGCAATCATACCTGTAATAGAAACATATAACATTCCAATCATCAATACAAATGTAAACACTCATAAATAAACATTTTTATGTAATTTGTTCTGTCAGAAAAATACCTTAAAAACAAGAGCAGGAAATAGGCACACCAAGGAAGTGCCACCAAAAAAATAATTCCCGGGAAGACAAAGAACCTATAAAGAAAACCTAATATCCTATAGGACACACTTGGAAGGACAACCAGAAAATAAGCAATTTGAGTCAAGAGTGGACAAAACTAGACAACAGTCTCTCAACCCTCTCTAAAAAATACAAAAGTAGGACTGTATTAGGCTAAAGAGATGAGAAATCCTCAAAAAACTATCAAGTTTCTCTACCTCCAAACAGCGCAAAAAAGCTGGCTCAAGGAACTGACCCCAAATTTATCATCTTTGTTCTACAGCACCTTATACCCCTCTATGACCACATCTAACTATAATTGTTAAAGAGTGAATTTCTTAAAGTGAAACCGGCTCTAGCAAAATGCAACTGAATGAAGGATTACAAAAATTCAAAAAGAAATTGTGGCAAAGAAGAATAAATTTTTCTTATTTAAAAATGTATTGTTCAAAAGATTGAAGAAATTGATAATGGTTGGGCACATAAGCTAAGGGCAAGGGGGAAGCAAAGAATTAATAAGTTTTTTCTAAAGTTTATGTTGCAAAACATAAGCCAAATTAAAAAAAATATATAAAAAAATAAAAAAATAAAAAAATATTAAAAAATTCAATAAAAAGAATGAAGAATACCAGCACTTCATGGTATAAAGTATTAAACAATGAAACACTCAACGGAAACTTTTATTGATACCCCAAAAAAATGTGTTTGGGAGATGAAAGCTATCGCAGATGACTAGTTTGACAAGAAATTATATAATTATGAATAAGCATCTTAGGAAAGGGTTAACTTAACTCTGATTGAAAGGTTAAAAGATATAGTTAATATAACCTTATTGTTGACACAATTTTTGAGGGAAAAATATTTCTGGCATGATAGGACTTGGGAAAAGTGTACTAGTGGCCATCTATTAAACAAATACCTTACAAAGAGGAAAATAGTTACTTTTTCCAATTTAAGTCAGTCCAGCAAAAGTGAGTCACAAAAAACATTGTCTCGCAAATAAGAGGAAATGGGAGGAGAACACATTTGTCAAACATGCTAATTCAAAATTGAAAACGTAGAATCATACAATATATAATACAAACACTGATAAGACTATGAACTTAAATGGAACATACTGATTCATACCGTCCCCACCCCCAAAAAAAAAAAAAAAAAAAAAAAAAAAAAAATCCTAATTAAACACATGTAGAATGATTCACAAAATCAATCAAAGAAACCATTTTTTGGATTCACATTATCTTTGTGTATATTCTCCTCTCTAAAAGTTTTTCTTTTCCTATCTAAATTCATCAAACAAATCAAACAAAAGGCTCAACCATAATTTCACTAGCAATGCAATATTAAGAGGCCATCCAAAATCTCTGAAGGTTAAGAATTAAAATTATAACAGAAAAGAAGAGAAGAAACCTCAAAAACTCAAAAGATACACTATTTAGTCGGCATACTCACTTCTCGGCCTCTATAGTCGCTTAATCTCCAATAAACAGCATAAACCACTACTTTTTTCCAGACTCTGGGCCTCTAACTAGAGAACTTATAGAGTGTAAGATCTTAGAAGGCTTTCAAATCTATAGCACTTCCAGCATCCTATCCAGCAAGTAGACTGCCCAAAAAGCCACCACCAGAAAGGCATCTCCAGTCCTTTAATTGATCCCTCGAAAAATCCTATGAAGCAAAGCATCAACAGCTTCTAATTCAAATACATGTAAAACAAGAAACTAGGCAAGGTAATTTTGGTAATAACACATTTGTGCATTTCATCACTAATCTGCTCAAAATTTTTCTAGTGGATAGATTGCCTCTTTCAAGGCATCCTATTAGCAGCACATAACATTGCAAACTTCCCAGGATGGGGAAACAGGAAGCCCAAACTGATGCCATATAATCCAACTACTTGTCGTTAAGACTGCACAAAATCTAACCCGCCTTCTCAGCCACAACTACATACAAAAGTAGGGCTTTATCACAATTGCATGCTAAAATACAAGAAGATGATCATCAACAGTCTGACCACACCAGAAAAATTGCAAACAAAACAATTTACCATTCAGCCCCAAAGTGTTAAATCTGGCAAATTTGTCCCGTCTACCAAGTGTGATGCTTCTCCAATGACTATAGCACTCTGAAAGAGTAGACCTTAATGACCAATAAAACATAGTAGGTTTTCTTTTTGTGGCAATGGTGACTGAAAAAAAAAATTGTAAGTTCACAACCCAAATCTTGTCAAACTTCACCTCACCTAAAGGCAATAGTTTAAAAAAGCAACTCAACTTCAATTGACTTTGTTGACTTTTCTAAAATGCGGCACAACAGTCCTTTAACCTTAACCCATGCATAGTTGATAAAGATTTGAATTTTGTTGAAGAATCATTCAAAATGGAGCTTTCAAAGAAAACCTCCAAACAGGGGATATTAAGAGTATTGACCGTAGAAACTGGAAATGGAAATCATAGAAATTGTCATTCATGGTGAGCAGACTGCACCTTTTGAACCTTCTTTTTCTTTCCCTCGTCAATATCTTCACTTTCTTCACTTTCAACATATGATACCTTCCGAACTGACCTACTGGAACTGCGGAGCTCACTCTTTTGACCAGAACTCATCGAGATAGATGATCGACCAGTCCCATTCTTACGACTACTTGTACTTCTAGGGGCCATGCTTTTGAAATCATCATCACTTTCACAATCAGTCTCCTTAGCTGAAGAATTTTCTTCTTCAAATGATGCTCTTCCCCTTCTGTGTCGACCAGATGCTGCTAACAATTTGTGTTCCTTGGTCAATGTAACCCTGCGGCCACCCTTACCTTGCTGCCTGCCTTTGGTCATTTTTGTATGGTAAGCCTCATTCTCATCTGAGATGTCAAGATCATCATCACTTCCACCATTTTCTTCATCAGAATCTTCACCATCCCAGTCCTTATCCTGGTATAATCACAACAAAGATATTAGGAGGGGGGAAAGGAAAAACTAAAATGACAAACTATAAAAAAAAAAGGAAAAAAAAATATTGCAGACACTCAAGTTGTTCCACAATCTATGAACAAAACAAAGAAAAGGCATAATGAATGTACTCCATTTAGAATTAGAGGATTCAGTAATAAGTTTCCAAAATAACTAATAGGCTGTTACAAATGCAAGACGCCTGACAAGGAATTATCAATTATACTGGAAAAAAGGCATAATTGCAAAATATGATTGCCCCAAACCCTAGCACCACAAAAAAAAATGATTGCTGGTCATAATTACGGGAAAGGCTTCTTTTTTTTTTATCTGTGCAGCGTGACATCACAAGCTTTAGAGGTTTTGAGGGAAGGACACTTGCTTGAAAATTGGAGGTAACAATCAGCTAATAGACTTAAAGAGTGTTTAGTATTCAAAGGACGATAAACCTAGAGGCATTGTGCATTGAAGATAGTCACTTGGTGTATTTCAATGGAGAAAAATGCCAGAAGTTCTGGTGACCAATTCCTATCTAGTAATTTTGACTTAAGACAAAACTTTTTTTTGTTTTTTGGTTCTCTCTGATTAATGGCATAATTGGGTTGCTTTTCTCTCCAGACTGTGGTGCTTGATTTTTTTATTGCAAAACCGCTAGAAGATTTTCCCTTTTTGTAAAATAAAAATATCAAAGATATTCCAAGCAATTGGAGGGCTTGTTTGATTGGCACTTTTCTCCTTCTATTTCTTTTTTCTTTTCTAAAGGAAGTCTTGCTTCTTTGGCCATTATGCAACCATCATAAAGTTGTAATAGGAAGAGGATCCTTACATCAAATTGTCCTTCTTGACCAACACTATTTCACATCAACTATAGCCAGATTAATAACCGCCTATGTTTCAGAGCCCTATTTCACGAATTATCCTAGCTCACAACCCCCAAAAACATTCTCCAATCAAAATTGGAATCCTACCGCTCTCAGAATGAGAAAAATAATACTACTAAATTAACATACTGACTTTAGAATTAAACTTAGGCTTTACAAATGGTGGGAGCTACATTTAGAGCTTCACGCTTCCACAATATCAACCCACTTCTTATGCAGAAGCGATAATAATATGAAATTATAATTCAGAACAGATTCATAAGAGTGGAAGCCTATTTGACCGATAAAATGATAATTAGCAGTTTAAAGTGTGGTAAAACTAACTTTTGTCACATGAAAATGGGACAATGCAGGCATAACCTATTTAAAGCAGAAGTCAAAGTCCAAAGGCAACCACTATGTCACTCATCCAAAACTAATTATAAGTCAAGAACAAATTGTGAAGATAGTTTCTGAAAACACTTAATGGATGTCAAACTCTTAAATGCATGTCAAGTGACTTTCAACCACTGATAATCTCTTGATAAGTGCAGGCTACAGCCAAACGGGATTGAAGAAGCAGAAAACCTGATTAACGAAAGCAACAGACCAAATCAAGCACAGCAGTGGAATTAAGGCATGGACCAAACACACTGATGCTACAATGCGGAAAAGGGCTAGAATTCAGGAAGAGTTAATCTCAGGAAAACAAGAAACCAAGAAAGAGAGCATATTGCATAGCAACAAAAATTACTAGTATAGTTGTTGACTTGCAACATCTTATGGATAAAAATAATCACAATTTTCAACAAACATGACAATGATAAAGTAATTAACTATTTACTCGGTTTACTGAAGTTGATATATCGAACGACCTTGTTCTCTGCCTGACCAGTTGTTTCCCCATAATCAGGCTCAAAATCTGCATCGTCAGGGTCATCTCCTGCAAATGGAATAAAACTGAAAAGGATAAATGGACATGCAACTAATAGGTCAACAACAAAATAATGTAGTGCTTTAATTAATTAACAATCTTCATCATTCAGAAATAACAACATCACAGGAAGGTTATTCAACAAAAAGGTAGACATCATATCGAAGCTACCATCATCATCTTCCTCGTCCTCGTCCTCATAACTAGCATCATCGTTGTTGTCATAATAATTGCCAGTTGAAGTTTCTGCTCTCCGGGATGCAGCATTGTTAAAAGCTGGCCTTGACAGGGGCCTTGAGTTGAATGCACTGGATCGATTCAGCCCTTTGTAGGACAGTGTGTCACTTTGCTCTTCTCCATCTTGCTCATAATATTCATCAGACAACATTTCATCTGCAGGGACATCTGCATGACACCTTTGTATCTTGTCCACTTCTTTCTGCCTATCATCCTCCCCTGACTCAGATCGGTCCTCCCTGCCATCTGAAGAATTATCATCACAACCATCCTGATTCTTATAATCAGAACCACTCTTTGAATCTTGACCAGAGTCATCCACTTGAGGGCATATAGGTTGGCAATCTTTCCAAAATGTCGAACCCCATTTCCCTGCCATTACTGTTCTTCCAGAAGGCTGAAAAGTTGAACTGCTGACACCAACATCATCTTCACAACCTGTCCCATTTTGCAGCCGTCTGGCCCCATCTGCATCACCATCACTGTGATACTGCCCGCCCATCTTCACTTCAGAATCCTTCTCACTCGAAGTAGCGTAAGCATCTTCATTCATTAGTGTGCTCCTACCTCTATCAACATTTTGACCATGGCCTCTCTCATCCAAGACTCTTTGAGAAACCGTTTCTCCAGAGTAATTTCTAAAAAATGCCATCCTGTAATATCAAAATTGTAGTGGAGTTAAGACCAGCCTCTTTTACCAAAGCAGAAAACAAGAAGCACTCGGCAATCAAGAAATGTTGCACCAAACCATGCATATCCTACAAAAAAAAATAATGCTTCCAGACATTAGGAGCTTCTTGGGCTCGGCTGATAGATTTTGACACACCAGTGGTCTTATATACAATCAAAACACAAGAGAAGCCTTCATTAAACTGTTGGAAAATAAATTTCACATTGACACATGCAATCATTTTCAAAATTAGGGTAACTTGACTAGCTGACAGGAGGCAATCCAAACTCAGTGGAACCCGGAAGAACTGCTAGGCGATCCTAAATTGAATCATCCTTAAAACGAAACAGGAAACGTCATCTACAGACGAATGTGCAGCACGGTAGAAAGCGAACCTCGAAAGAGAAATTCTAAAAGAGACTCCGTATGAAAACTATCCTTTAAGCAACCAAATTTGAAGCTCAAATGATCAAAAATTCAACAAAAATCGATCTAACACGTTAAAATAACTCGTCCATTATGATAAGGACTTAGACAACCGAATCCAGAAGAGCAAACAATGGATCGCCAAGTCGATTAATAAAGAGAGCCAAGTTTGACGTCTAAAACCAGAGAAAAACTTCAATTTCCGAACCCTATTCCAATTCCAAAACCTAAATCACCAATCAGAACCCTAAATCGACAGAAGATTCAAGTAAGAATCGACACAAACCACACTGATTACTCAACCGAAGCGAGAGGGACAGAAGTTTTCCACAACTACCTATCTATCCATAAATCAAGGGAAAACGAGACAAATTGATCGAAATAGGAAGAGTTGGGTGCGCAAATTAACAAATATTGCGCACCTCAGAACGGCGGTCGCCGGAGAAGATCTGCGCCGGCGGCGACTCCAAAATTGAAGAGGTTTCTCGGTCGAGTTTCGAAGGTTTTATTGCATTTGATTGGAAGAAATTGTTATGGAGACGAGTTATCGGCGAAGAGAGGGACCGATTTGGGTGAAAAATTCAATAGAGAATGACTGGATTTACCGGTAGATGATGGTTGCTTTTAGAGAGAGAGAAAGTCGCTTTTAGAGAGAGAAAGAGAGATTATCAAGGGGGAAAAAACATAAAAGAGAGAGGTTATACGAGTAGGAGAGGTTTTTTGTTTTTAGCCTTTTGATTTTGGGGAGAGAGAGAGAGAGAGAGACGTGTTTATAGAGGCATTCTCTGTCTTCTTTCTCTCTCTAAATCTGTGTTGCGTTTTCACAGTGAGTCTGAATACAGCAGCCAAGGCATTATTATGTAACAGCGATGGATGAGATTAATCCCCTGTTCCGTGGTGGTGGTGTGAGGGAAATCTGCGTGACCTGATTAATTTTGCGCTCCGGATTATCCCCAAATTTTTGGACCAATGGGGGGAACAGTCGCCCCCCAAAACCATCAAACCCTTTTATTTATTTACATAAAGAATGGAATCGCATGGAATTGAAGGACCATGAATGATTGAAAATTTAAAAGCTTTTGTTATCTGTCAATTCTTTTCTTCCCCCTCATCTCTCTCTTTCTTTCTCGATTCTTTCTCTTTCTACTTCATTCTTTCTCTTTCTACTTCATTCATTCTCTCTCTCTATCCCTTCTGGTGGCTCTCTTCTCTTCCTAAAAGAATTCTTTTGGGTCGGAATTAGTAAAAGAACAAAAGTAACAAAAGTATTGTATAATTTGGATCGTAAGTTAACTCGGTGGTTTTAGAGGATTGTTTATAAACTAATCAAATCAGTTTATAAATTATAATTATTTAATAAAAATATTGTATAATTTGGATCGTAAGTTATATTAATAACTCGGTGGTTTTAGAGGGTTGTTTATAAACTAATCAAATCAGTTTATAAATTAAAATTATATAATTATAATTTATAAATTAAAAAAAATATATTTATAAATCAAAGAAATAATAAGTGAATCCCATCAATTTTTTTATTTTGATATTTTTAAATATAACTAAAATGAATTATTTTGACCAATAAAAATATATTTTCGTCATTTATATTTAATAAAAATTATAATTATATCATGTTTTATACCATCTTTTCTCTATTTTATATAATTTACAAATATTCATTTTACTACATACTCTATTTTATATAATTTATAAATATTCATTTTATCAAACAATTAACTATTTTTAAATAAATAATAATTTATTTTTTAAAAAATTAAAATGGGTTTATAAACTTAAATCATTTTATTATCAACAAAACAACATTTTTTATTCTTTCAAAATCCAATAAAGTCACATTCTTCTCATGATTTTACTTTCCAAAATTTTTTAAGCTTTGCATTGGGCTTTTGTCTCGTTGCGTTTGTCATTGCATACTTATCTTTTGTTTGTATTTTTGTCATTGAATTTAAATATCTCTAGTTGTGAATATTAATTTTCCAACTTTCTTAATAGTTTATGATTTTAACTGGTTTATGGTTTCAAAATTATTCTGCCTTTTGGGTTTAGGGTTACATTGAATATAAAAGAAATGGTTTTGTATCTCTTATTTGATTAGATTTGATAATAATACTTACTTTAAATATATCTCTCTTATCTTTCACAGAGATGTTATGGTATTCGAGTCGAGTCGGGTAATATCGATACTCGAACTCGATTTGTGTGTTATTTATATAAACTTAACTGGAGGGGCAAGGATGAAATTGTTCGCGGGACGTAATTTATAGAAATAGAGTCATTAATTCCTCCATTAGATTTAAATTTTTTATTAATTCCTACATTGAAAGTAAAAGCTTAATGGTTCAAAATTTATTATTCTTATTATTAAAATTAAGCAATCGATTTTTTACTTTGGTTGGCCTTTCCCTCGATTATCCACATAATCAAGGTTACTCGTCGGGGCCTCCTTGGATGGAAATTATTTGTTTAGTTAGATATTATGAAATAATTTACTATAATACATTGATTGTGCAAATCGAAGAACGCCAATATGTTGGTGTTCTGTGGGCTTAGATCAGTAAACCAGGAATTTCAATGGGCGATCACTATTACTTTCTTGGCATCCAGGATCATGTTTGGTACCAATCATCTGTACTGAATTTTTATTACATTCAAATCTTGTCGATTAATGTTTTAAGAGATAATTTAATAATTATAATTTTTTTCTTTAATTTCATGATTTAGAATTCAAATTTCATATAATAAAAATAAAATCTTATCCATTAATTAGAATATCGTCTGAAGTGATTTAAACATATGCAATAAAAACTTAAAAATATACCAATTAAGAGAATCGAAAACTTGAATATAATAAATTTTGTAAATCATCGGGATAAGCTATTAAAAATTTGGATACAAGTTATTCGTAAAAATATAATAATTAAGCGTTTAGTTGAAAACATGACTTTAAATAGGAATAAGTAGCATACGAGAATTCGAACAAATTAAACAATCTCTCTTGTCATTAATTATTTTTTTTTTCATTTCGTAGTGTTATTTTTTTTAATTTTGTTTTAAAATTTTAACTAAATATATATTTTCATCTATCATATATTTATCTATCTAAAATTTAGGATTAACTTTCAAATTTTTGTTATTGTTGTTATAATAATTTAGATAATTCATCCCTAATAAACTAGATATTCACATACTATAATTTATACACAATTTCTTTTTTTTTTTTGTATATACAGTGAGATTCAAATCTAAATTTATTATAAGAGGAGATGAGAGAGGTGCCACTTGAACTGAAACTCATTAACATATTTATACACAATGAAATATCTAAATTCATCAATCATTTATTAATTTTTTCCCTAATCAACAAAATACTCACAAACTATAATATATATATGATGAAATATCTAAATTCATCAATTATCTATTAATTTTTACTTTAACTCGAGTAACCATAACTTATGTCTAGATACTAAATGAATCCACAAAATCTAATAGATTTCATTTGCAAATTCTACATTTTTTTTTACTGACTTGGAAATTTATAATTTTTGTAAAGTTAGAAAATGAACTACACTCTATATTCTAATTCAAAACATTAAAACTTTGATTTGGAAGTGAACTGCATAGAAAATGCGGAATTTGTTTACATTCAAGCATACAACTTAAGAAAAAGTATTATTATTACTAATATTTTGTAGTTTTGAAAAGGGGAATTCATGTCTTTTATATGTTATTTTTTGATTCTATGAACAAAATTTAATTTGTTCATAAATTGTATAGTTCAATTCATTTCAAATAAAATAAACTTGTTTTTCATTTGATTTTAAGCACCATGCAATTGGCATATATATATATATATATATATATATATATATATGCTAATTTTTGGTCCCAAATCCAAACTATTGGATACCAAATTATCTTATTACTTAACGTTTAATCTTCATCCACTGTATTGCAGAGAAATCTTAATTATGGTGGTAAAATATAAAATAATTTTAATTTTGAGATCTTTTAAAAATTATTTATGATTTTGAAGGCTTGATCTATCACATTAGCAGATATTAAAATAGTGATTTTATGGTATTAAAACATAAAATACTTATTTATCATTTTTTTCCCATCATGCTGTATCTCTCCCTCTCTTACATAGAAGAGAGTCAAACTCAAAATATCAAGAAAAATAATACCAGTTAAATTATAACTTATTGATCATATACTCTCTCTTCCTCGTTCCATGATTGCAATTAAGTAATGGATTTGCTGCAGATGCAACTCTTGCAACATCAATAGTAAAATTTTCGTATCAATATTGATTGATTCAGTTGGAAAGGAGTTGAGTTTCCTTAATCATAATCGTGAGTCGACTCCCTATGGGTACGACAAAAACCATATTAGGAGATCCCCGAATAAGGACCTGATCATGGATCAGTTCAGATTAGTCAGAACGAAATTTTAGATATTGAGCGATAGTCTAGTAAGGGAACAAAAAAGAAAAAAAGTAGAATCTTCATTATCTTTTTATTGATGGTCCAGCAAATTCAATCATCATTAACTTCCATCAAGTGGTTTTGCAAATCAAAATAACCATCAAGTTTTACAAATTCAATTGCCATCATCGACATAACTCCTACCTGCTTTCAGCACTCCCACCCCAAAATGATGGTTGTAACATTTTTTTTTTTTGGGTCATGGAGTTCTCTTACCACTCCGGTCATTAGAAATGATCACTTAATATCTCTCTCTCTTTCGAAAACAATTTCATTCAAAACAATTGTTGTACATTTATTTGTTCATTGATAACAACTTGTAAGAGGACCATCATAAGTAATTTTTCATATATGTGACCATTAAAAAAAAAAATCATCCTATGATGATACAGAGTAGCAGAGGGATGAAGTGTTGCTCCTAACGATGATGATTGAATTTGTATGTCAATTTTTTATTATATAGAACCATAAAAATTATAAAAATATATATTTTTATTTAGATTATTATAAAATATAACAAAAACTTTACTATTGGTATTATATCAAAATTGCATTTAAAGGAGATTTTATCAATTAATCGCCTAAAAAACATGAGAAGGGAGAGAACATGAAAGAAGAAACCATTGTTAAGCAGTGTTTTTAAAACAAGATCGGATAGATCAGTTCGATTGGTTCAATCAAAAACCATTATATAATCTTAATGATACATGGTTAAAATGACCGAAACTGTATTACGCTTAAGCCTAGTCCACAATGCAACAAATGACTCTCGGTGACCCAATCGTTCAACTAGTCGGTATTCGCCTGATTGGCTTCACTATCATGACATTCCAAATCCTCCGAACCCCCAGCTCATGGGGTGCATCAACCGAACTATGTCGTCAACATAGAATCTATCTTCCAAACAGGTTGACACAATCCGCTCTTTCTCTCGGTGTGCATAGACCACGTCCTAATCAGCAAATAGCTAGCCAGTCACAACGCTTACCTAGTGATTGGTAATCATTACCTAGCGCACAACGGAAAATATTTATTTTTCTTACGAACGTGGAAAGAACCTCCTGTAAATGGAAGGGAGACCTCTAACGCATGAAAGAAAATATGCATAATTGCCTGAATTTCCCAAATTGAAGGTCAATGAGATCTTTTAGAATATTTTTTTCGTGATCTTGGTATACTTTCGTAAGAAAACTAGGGTCTTAGTACCCCGTCGACGTACGTCTCTTATACCAGATAACTATATATACATTATAAGGTTGATCAACCAAGTACGAATTCATACCCTCTGAACTTGCATACAATGCAAGGACAATTTTGTTTCGGTCTGCTTTTTTCTTTTAAAAATCGCTCTCTAATTTGAGTGTCAGAGTCTCCTTTATCGGAATATCCTCTGACGATTTTTTGCAGGTCTCTTCCATCAGCATCAGCAGAAGGTTAAGTTTTACCATTCGAGTTAGCAGAGCCCTCTCTGTGGAGATGGATCTACCTCCAACAAATTGGTGCTATCTAGACTAGAAAGGAATCTGTCGCACCAACGTCCCACTTTATCAAACGAGAATGCCTCCCTGAAGAGTCACCAGGGTCGCTTCTAGAGCAACATCCATGATGGAAGGGCGCACTGCCTCCCCAATGAACACGATGTAACATCCTGTTGCCACTAATCCACCCGAGTTGCAGCCCCCGATTGGCTACCATAACCACCCCGTACCACTTGACTCCCCTACTTATCCGGAAAAGGCCACCCGGCCCTAGGTAAAAAAGTTGAAATCAAGAATAAAAGTATGAGCAAACAATTAGAGGAACTTAGTTGCACCCTTCGACCAAGAGCCCAATCTTCCTCCCACGAATCAGGCTACGCGTGCACAAGGAGACTTAAGTCGAGAGAACACCATGAGCCCTCAGTGACGTTATGACACGACCCCTGATAACCTAAGAAAGCAGGTTGAGGAGCTCGTAACCAACGAGCTAAAAAGAGCAAACGTGATAAAAGACGAACTTGTCCAATATCCCACTGGTCTCTTGCCTTTCAACCCTAAGATCTCTTCAGAACTAATACCTCGAGAAGTGCTTCTCCCTCCTCCGGAGAGGTACGACGGTGCCAATGACCCTAGAGACCATGTTGCCCACTTCATCACTGTGATGGTCTCGAGGGATATAACAGATGCCGCCATGTGCAAATACTTTCTGACAACCCTAAAGGATAATGTACTGACATTGTTCAACTCGCTCCCCCTATTTAGTATTAAAAGTTTCCCCCAGTTGCGGTAGTAGTTCGAAACGCACTTCGTCATTAGCAAGGGGTCAAGAGAAAATCTACATCTCTTCTCTTGTTGTGACAGAAAGACGATGAACCACGGAAGGACTTTCTTGAGAAGTTCAAGGCTAAAATGTTAAAGGTCTCTGGTCTAGACCATTCAATCGTGTTGGTCGCGTTACTCACAAGACTACGACCGTCTGGGATGAAGACATCCATCACTAAGAATCCTCCATTCTCTATTTAAGAGTTCTACGCTCATGCAGAAAAATATATCATGGTAGAAGACGACGAGGCCTTCGATAGGCGACACAATCGATTAGCTCATAAAAAGCACAACCAATCACCTCAACGGTCCCCACCTAAAAGGGCTCGCAGGGGCTCCCGCAATAATGAAAGTTCACTAGTTACACCCCTTTGAATGAGGACCTCAACCAAGTCCTCATTCAAATCTGAACAAGCCTTATGTTAGATGGCCCTCTCATCCCACGGAAGATGATCCCAAAAAGGATAAGATTCGGTATTGTTACTTTCATCAGAACTATGGGCAACTCACCAACGAATGCAAGAAACCAAGGGACGAATTTAAATTCCTCATCTGAAATGGTCGACTCTGAAGATTCATCAGTGTGGAGAAAGAGGGCATTCCCCCCAGGGTCTACATAACCCAAAACAAGAAAACAATCGAGTTGACGAGCCGGTTTCGAAAGACACCCTCAACCTCTCGATGGGGTTATCCTTCAGGTATAGGGCGGATACGACCCATCACAACCTTACCTCCCAGCTCATATTTTGCAAGCGCTACACCGATGCAACAGAGTAGGTGCTTATGCAAATGAAAAGGGGCCCCTACTAGCCCCAATCTTTTAGAAGACCAAGGCGCTCGGCTCCCTATCCAAAGTGGTCCTTGCCACCCGTGTCGGGAAGCCACTCAAAAAAAAGAGGCCCATGATTGGTTTTAAAGACAACGATTTAGTAGGGGTCGACTCAGATTGATATAACTCTCTCATCATTACTACCAAGATTGGACAATATGAAGTTACGAGAATTTTTGTCGATCAAGGAGTTGGATATAACCTCTTATATTGGAGTGCTTTCTAATAGATAGGTTTTACCCCAAGACACTTGTAGCCTCACACCGAACCCATTAAGGAACTCTTAGATGAATGGATACTCTGAAGGTATTATCTCTTTACTCGTGACTCTTGGGACTCCGATGACCACACGATAGCCTCGATCACATTCAATATGATTAATCTTTCCTCTCTCTTTATAACATAATCTTAGAGTATCCTATCCTAAACACCCTGGAAGCATTGCTGAGCATGAAACATATGAAAGTTAAATTTAGGACCCCGATGGTATTGGAACCTTATCTTGTGATACGAAACCCCTGGCACCTCCTCCTAAGTAGACTCTAAACCCTTGTCTTCTTACGATCAACTCTGTAGGACCCCTGGCAGCGACCTCTGATTTCCAGTCTTAGCACTTGATCTGCTCGTTATTGTTCCTTTTCATAAGTTGATTATGCTAAACTATCCCCTCCCGAGTGGGCCAATATTGTCTTGTCCTATGGTTAGGGATCTATCTCTTTGAACGAATCAACGTCGCCCTATCCTATCACTAGGGATTTATCTTATCGAGCAGGGCAATATCGCCCTGTCCTATCGTTAGGGATCTCTCTCCTCAAGTGGCCTAACATCGCCCTGTCCTACCATTAGGGATCTATTTTCCCGAGCGGGTCAACGTCGCCTTGTCCTACTATTAGGGATCTATCTCCCCGAGCAAACCAATATCACTATGTTCTATTATTAGGGATCTATCTCCCTGAGCGGACCAACGTCGCCCTGTCCTATCATTAGAGATCTATCTCTTCGGAGGGGCCACCGTCACCCAGTCTTCTCGAGCAGAGCCTATTGGCAAGGATCAATCTTCCAAAACGGGCGAGTATTACCTAATCCTCCTGAACGAAACCAAGAGGTGGGGACTTGTCTCCCTGGACGAACATGCATTGTCTGGCCTACTTAATGCACAAGACCTTTTGAATCGAGGCTATCGAATACTCATAATTGCTCTTATCGACTAACTTAAGAAAGGAAGTTTCATTAGGGACATTATTCCCTGATAACACTCTATCTGTTAAGGAACGACCCAACTGACATAGGGTGTGAAGCAAGATGAAAATAAAGGAGCATTTCATTTACACATTTGGAAAGAAAAACAAAAAGAAGTCACAAGAAAAAAGTTGATCAAGGGATAGGAGGGTCATTAGGCTCCACGGGAACAGTAGCAAGCTCGGGCCCAATGGTGGGGTCTTCAATGTCTGAGGGCATAGCGTCCACCAATCTCGCTTGCCGAATAATCTCCATAGCACATTAGAGCCTCTCAGACAACTCACACTGGGCACATGTATCTTTCATAATAGCAACCCTCAGTTCGACTAGTTCCCGCTCAGCGGCTTGGACGGATCGACCACGCATGTTAGCCAACTTCCTTACGACCTAAAGGGATGCTTCGCGCACTATGCCTCCACCTCTAGTTCCTCACACCGTCAGAAAGTTGCATCCTGTTCAGCCTTGAACTGTTCCACTTCTTGAGCACGAGCACTTGTGGCAACTATAAAGGACTTTGTCTCCTCAAGCTCCTTTTCCTTCTGCGAGAGGGTCTTCTCTAACCGAGAGGTGTCATTTACCATCTGGTCAAGTCGACGCCTCATATGACTTAGAATCTTCTCCGTCCGTCGCTTTTGGGACTTCGCCATAGCTATAGTTTGAAAAATTGATCACTATTTAGCAAGCTAAAAAAGGAAAACCAATGAGCACAAGAAAAATATGCCATAATAGCTACAGAAAACAAGGGCTCGTTATTTTGCTCAAGTGAGAGCCTATTCAGCTCCAGGTCCAAATAGTGAAAGTCCAACCAATCTACTATATGCTTCCCTTTGACAACATCCACATAGTAGTGACATTGGTCCCCAGCATTGATCGTCACCGTCCCGTGCTCCTTTAAGCCCCTGTGACTGACAAAAGACCGAACGAGGATGGGACAAGGGAACACCTCCTCCTCAAACACCCTCTGTTTACCCTTGTTTAAGGGCAACAGTAGAACAATGGTAGATGGCCCTGCGTCGGGCCCCTCTCTTAAGTTGGGACCAATATCCTCAAGATGCTTTGAAGAAAACTCCCTTACTTCTGCTGAAGTCTCGGGGACATAGCCTTCCTCTCTCACCAGAGAACCTCACCGATTGCATTGCCAAAACGCTCGTCCGTACCAACCTTTGTTGGCTCATCGGTAGTTAGTTGAGCGAACTCATGAACATTTAGGGATCTTTCTTCTGAAGTCTCACCGGATTCCCCCTTAGGGGACTCTTACAGTTACACTCGCCTCCTCTTGGCCCTCAACGAGGCATGTGAGGTTGAATCAGGTGAGTAGGCCCTCGATGTGTTTTCGGTCTCTTCTAAGACCCCTGTGGATCTCTTCCTCAACCATCGATCAGTAGTAACCTTTTTCAAATCTTCCTCTGCAGGGATAAGCAAGGAATCCATAGGCTTATTCTTTGCCTTCTCAACAATAGGGGGCTCTTGATTCCCCCTTTTTCACCAAGCAACAGACCTGCCTACAATAGCATCTCATCATCTATGAGATGGTCAACCTAGACATTTCTCTGCGAGACCTCACATATTCACTTACAAATTGAACAAAATCCGAATTATGAGAATCTTTGCAGGGCTTTATCCCAGTGAATAGGTCTACATCAGGAGCCGAAAGTTTCGGCATTAAGCCTTCCTCTAAGAATTTAACAAAAAGGTACTTGTATATCCAACTTTTGTTGATAGTCTCACTATATACAAACTTCCAATTTGACTCTGTTCGAGTCTATAGACAAAACCAGCCCCTGATAGAACCCTTCTTCCCACACTTCTTCAATGAAAACCTAGATGATAAGACTTCAAAATCAAAGCGTAACCAGCAAAAACTTATCAGAGAAATAAGCGCTACCACCAAGCACCAAGCACTGAGAATCAGCAAAATGAGAAAAATGTTCCAATGTATAGAACCTTAGCAATAAGGTCAGTGTATGATACCTTTAAACCTGATCTCGCACAGCTCTTTTTGCGTCATAGTACTCCTAATGTCTCTGATGCCCAGAGAAGAACCAGATGATGAACCCTTAGCCATTTCTCTTCAAAGACCTTCACAGAAAACTGAATTGCTGAAGGGCTTAACTACCAAAAAGGTGGAGGTAATGGGAAACTAATCAATAAACGTGTAGAGTAAAAAGCGTGATGAAGATGATTCACGATAATCGAAGTGGCATGTGCTGCATTTAATACCTTGATTAGAAAAATCCAATGGGTATCTCCTAGACTATACTCCTGACATTCGTTATCCGAAACAATAACAGGAGTGAGAGCAAATGATAATACATGGTTAAAATGGACCAAACTATGTTAGGCTTAAACCCAGTCCACAATGCAATGAATAACTCTCGGTGATCGAATCATTCAACTAGTTGGTGTTTGGCTGATCGACTAATCCTTTGGCTTGTTACTATCATGAGATTCCAGACCCTCCGAAACCCAAGCTTATAGGTGCATCGTCCAAAACGTATTGTTAATATGAGATCTATTTTCCAAATGGGTTGACATGACTCACTCTTTCTCTTGATGTGTACCGACCACGTCCTAATTGGCAAACGGCTAGCTGGACACACTGCTTACCCGGTGATCGGTAATCATTACCTGGCATGCTAAGGAAAATATTTATTTCTCTTACGAATGCAGATAAAACCTCCTGTAAATGGAAGGGAGATCTCTAATGCATGAAAGAGAATCTACATAACTGCCTGGATTTCCCAAATTGAAGTTCATTAAGATCTTTTGGAATTTTTTTCTTATGATCTCGAGACACTTACGTAAGAAAATTAGGGTCTCGGCGCTCTACCTACACACGTCTCTTGCACCAGGTAACTATATATATATTATGAGAATGATCAATCGGGTACAAATTCATACCCTTTGAACTTGCACACAACGCAAGGACAATTTTCTTTCAATTTGTTTTTTCTTTTGAAAACCGCTTTCTAATTTAAGCGTTTTTTGCAAGTTTCTTCCATCAACATCAGCAGAAAGTTAAGTTTCATTGTTCGAGTTAGTAGAGCTCTCCTCTGTGGAGTTAGAACCACCTCCAACAAGTCCGATTCGGTTTTCACTATTAAATTAATTAAATTCAAATTCAGTCAAAATCATTTAAAATCGATAAAAACTGATAAAATTAGTATCATATCAAGTTTTGAAAATTTGACATGATATTATTTATTTATTTTTAATATCAGATTTTAAAAAGTCTGATATGATATTATATATATATATATATATATATATATATATATATATATATATTTATATGAATAATTCTGATTTTCAAAACATTTTTTTTTTTATTTTTATTTTTAAAGTTATATGCGTACATCTCTCTCACTCTCTCCCCCAATGCAACGGATTTTCTCCCTCTCCGATTGAGGCAAACAAACCTCGACTCTCTCTTCGAATTGTCCACCCAAATCGGTCTCTCTCTTTGCCATACGAATCCTTGGCAATCATTTCTTTCAATCGAATTCAATAGAACCTTCGGAAATAATCTATTTGCTTCACTCTCGCAAACCCTAGCTCCGCTCCGACCGACTGTCTCATGGCTGACGCCGCCACCGAGTCATCCACCAAAGCCACTACGGTTTCCAAATCCTGGGGCGATGAAGTGGAAGAAGCTGCTGAATCTTCCTCTTCTCCTACTCCTGAGCCCGATATGAACTCTCTAGCAATCGGCGAGCCTAAAGAACCTAAAACCCTCGAAGATCCCGAAGACTCCAGCATCGAGACAGTAATCCCTCTCTCTCTTTATCTCTCTATTTGTTTGCGTAGTTCTAATATTTCAAGGTTTTAACAGTGTTAGGGTTTTATAATTTTGATTGATGCAGGCTACCGGAGACACGCCTTACACTTCAGCGAAGACTTTCGAGGAGTTGAACTTGTCTCCGGAATTGTTGAAGGGTTTATATGTGGAGATGAAGTTTGAAAGGCCAAGCAAGATTCAGGCAATCAGTTTACCTATGATTTTGACGCCTCCATATAAGGATTTGGTTGCACAAGCTCACAATGGTTCCGGGAAGACCACCTGTTTCGTCCTTGGAATGTTAAGTCGTGTTAATCCCAACCTCAAAGCTCCCCAAGCCCTCTGCATTTGTCCGACGAGAGAATTGGCTATCCAGGTTTCTTTCTTTCTGTCTTTGGTTTTCAAATTTTTATTTTTTTATTTATATGATTTTTGGGTTTAGGGTTTAATGGTTAGTATTCCCACACGTTGATTTGATAGAATCTGGAGGTTCTGTTGAAAATGGGCAAGTATACTGGTATAACATCGGAGGCTGCAGTTCCGACCGGGACTGATTTGCCTATTTATAAAAGGATGCCTATAACGTCACAAGTTGTTATTGGGACTCCTGGTACCATAAAGAAGTGGATCTCTGCAAAGAAATTGGCGCTTAGAGATTTGAAGATTCTCGTGTTTGACGAGGCTGATCACATGTTGGCTGAGGTGATTCCTTCTGAGCTCTGATTTTTCTTATCATTATCGCAACAATATTTTGTTGTCTGTCTAGCTAATAGTACAGCATAAGTAATGATGGTTGGTCATGCATAATAGGTTAGTGGGTGTAAGGTTTTGCATGTATTAGGTGGGTTGGGCTATGATAATTGTAGGACATGCACTGCCTTGCTTTCATAATGAGTACATCATTTTTATTCTGGACTTGTCTTTTCCATCGCATTGATGTCGATGTTAAGAAACTTCAGACTTCGTTGATTTTTGGAAGCAAATTATCTTTTGTATTTCCAAAATGTGGTGCTTCAAATTGATAGCGAGAATGAATAAAATGTTTGCAAAGTAATGACGATTTATTTGGAAAATATGCATGGCATCTACAGAATGCCATAACATCAAATCTTCTCTTCCCCAATATAAATCTGTAAAGAGGAGCACTGGAAATCTGGTAAAATGACATTAAAAGATCTGAATTGGAGGTAGACAAAATAAACTCTGAAATTAAAATCACCTTTTGAGGTCTACAAAGAAGAGGGAGGGAGAATGATATTAAGAATGTAATAAATGGTCCAAAGGCCAGTCTTTGCAATGGGTAGTTTTGGAGAATGTTGTGAATGGAGAAGTGAAATTGGATCTCCTTAAATATATATATATATATATATATATTAGCTGGCCAAGTTGCTTCATTACCTGTGAAGTGCGTCCCACGCATGAATGCTTCAGATGAGTCGAGTGTTGTTTTTAAAGCTTGAATAATTTATAAAAGTATAAAGATGAGTAATAATTATGATCATATTTTAAATATATACATCATTATTTGTTTATATTGTAACTTATATGCGAAACTTATAAATATTGATTAAAGCTTCATGAAAGTATTACACGTCTAGCGCTGGATCCTATATGTGTCTCCCTATTTTTTTGTAGAAATCTGCAATATTGTCTTGGTTGTGTCTTATCCTGTGGATGAAGTTCTTTTTGTTCTATTTTCTTTTAATATTTGAACGGGTTGTTGTATTCTCTTCATTGTACCATTCTTTCTTTCCTTCTAAAATATATTCTTGTTAGTTAACTAGTTCACGATTATTCTGATATCAAGTCTTATATCTGGGAAGAATCTGTTCTTGAAGATCAAAAGATAGATCCAAGATGCATATAAAAGCAGTGGAAAATGTGTTTGCATGCATTTATTTTGCCATAAAAGAGTTTGTGACTATATCAATCATCTGTGGTTGATTTAACTTATCTCGACCTTCTCCATAAAGAACATGTGTTTTATCTGATAAAACTTTTGCACAAACCCTCTGCAGCTCTCTTCAAAAGCTTGATGAAACTCGAACTGTGCGCATTCACTCTTGGGTGCCTTTTTTAGTTACAATTTTTTATTAGGGAGAGCATAATAGTCTGCATCCTATCAAATTTTGTACACTGGTTTCTGAAAAGGTTTTATTAAGAAGTTGCACTTTTCTCTCTTTGCATGTTAATAGCTTGCATTACAAACTTGTTGTGATGCTATTATTTGCTTCATTGTCCCATCAGCTGTGGTTTAATTTCTTAATTAATGTCCTGCTTGATGACTTATTTTGATTATTTTGGTGCAGGATGGTTTTAAGGATGACTCCTTAAGGATAATGAAGGATATTGAAAGAAGTGGTGCCCATTGCCAGGTTTGTTCCATTGGTTCCTGATAAGTTCTACTCATACAATTAGTGCTTGACTTGGAGTTTGAAAGATGTTGGCATGTAGAGTTTCTTTGTAACTCATTCATAATAGGAGAATAAACTTGACATGATTTTGTTGTCTTTGATCTAAGTACAACATAATGCAAGGGTCCCCAGTGAGTTATGAGGTGGAGAAGAAAATTATGCTCACATCACTTGGTATATCCGCTCAATCTACTTGCAAGGACACTTTAAGTTGGTGTATGGAGGACCCTGAGGCTCTTTTCTGTCTTTGAAAAATTCTCTCTGAATGGACTTTACTCCTTAGGACTATGCCTGCATAACAAAGATGTAATGGATCTTGAAAGATTCACTGACCCCCACCCTTCTCCACCACCGCAGGCAAAAAAGGGTGTTGGAGGAGATAAGAGGGATGGATCAACTTAGATGGTTGGTTAAGTTGTTTGGAGTTCCAATCTCTTCCACTTTTAATTGTTAACTTTATCTGGTGAAAATATCAATTGCTAAAGGCTTCTCCTGTATGTACTCAATCATGAATTCTCCTTTGTCTGACTTTTTGGTTCCAGATTCAATTTTGTATTTTGCATACTGAAAATTTATTGCAATTGGTGATAGAAAATTCCAATTTTCCCACCACGTTTTTGTTAGGTTATTATGTACTCTTTTTTTTTGGGGGGGGGGGTGGTGGTTGGTGACATACTTAAATGTGATCCAGAAATGCCCTGTCCATGATACTTAGTATCTTGCTTGGCAACATACATGTGGATATTGATTGCGATGTTTGTTTCCTTTCTTAGATGAGTGATGCCGTTAGCTCATGCAATGCTTGCCAAAAGGTCAGGCATGATTTACATGCCATTGGCATGTTGGTTCGCAGAATAGCATTTAAATAATAATAATGTTCAAACATTGTGGGAAAGTATTGTCAAAGAATTCACTTTATTGAAACCTTGGCTCATACCTATCATATTCTGCTAGAACCAACAACATTTGAACTCAACAGCTTGTCCATCATTTGTCTCTGCCAGCTCTAAAAGTGCTTGCTTTGTTTTATCAAAAATATATGCTTAGTTTGTTTTAATGCATTAATTATTGCATTGTGTTTGAGCAAGTTAATATCGAGCAGAGAAAAGGTTAGGTGGAGTATTTAATGCAAAAAATTATTGATATAATGATGATTTTTTTTTCCAGAGAAATTTGATTTTTATTTGTGAAATCTTATGTTTTCTATAAAAATTTAGTTGACAAATATTTTAAATAAAATAAGATAAAAAGTGGTTAGAAGGTGAGACGGGAGAAAATGTAATAAGAAGCTTCAGAGGCAAGGGCTTTCATATTCCCATTTGAGGGCTTGATATCCTCCCCCTTTTTTTGGCTTCCAGGTGGTTTTGTTTTCTGCTACTTATGATGAAACTGTCAAGAATTTTGTTTCTAGAGTTGTGAAAGATCGGAATGAAATGTTTGTGAAGAAGGAAGAATTATCCCTGGATGCAGTCAAACAGTACAAGGTGCGCTGCCCTGATGAGAGTGCCAAAATTTCAGTGATCAAAGACAAAATTCTTGATCTGGGTCAGAAGTTGGGACAGACAATCATATTTGTCCGTTCAAGACACAGTGCCAGTATGCTTCACAAGTCACTATCTCAGTTTGGGTATGAAGTTACAACTATACAAGGTGCGCTCAGACAAGAAGATAGGGACAAAATAGTTAAGGAGTTTAAAGATGGCTTGACCCAAGTTCTCATCTCAACTGATCTCCTTGCTCGTGGCTTTGACCAGTCACAGGTGTAGATTTCTTGCATTTCACATTTTAAATTTTCTTATTCCGTCATAAGGATTTCTATGTGCTAATCTTTTTTATTTTCTGAAGGTGAATCTGGTTGTCAATTATGATCTTCCGGTGAAACATGACTCTCCAAAGGAGCCCGACTGTGAGGTGTATTTACATAGGGTTGGCAGGGCAGGACGTTTTGGCCGCAAAGGTAGGACTTTTAATTGTAGATCATATAACTGTAGCTTATATCAGCTCATTTTTTTGTTCTTCTGTGTGTCTCTGTGTGTGTGTATCTGTTATAGTCTTGCTCATAGCACAAGAAGTTATCATTGTCGGTTTTTTTGTCCCTTGTGAAGTGCGAGCTTACATTGTTATTTTTCTGTACAATGTGTTATTATTTTTGACGAACACATTCCTAGTTTTTTATCAAAACTTTGACAGCTAGGGAAATCCTCTGTCTCATTTTGGATATCCACATTGATGGATAAGTCACATGACTAAGCAGATCACACCATGGCTCAAATGATGAAGTTGTAGTTGAGGGCTTAGATTATGTATTTTCCTATAGAATAGGTATTTCCCTTTTTTAGTACATTAATCACTAAAACTAGAGAAGATTGATCCTCATATTTAACTTACATGATTAGTTTGATCACACCAAAACCGAGGATGTATTGCTTTTTTACTAATTCTCTGTTTTATAGCTTCTTTGTCAAAAATCTGAGTTACTAGTCATAAGTTTGGCATGCATGATTAGTAAAATCTTAGAAAATGCTTTGTTAGATCTATGTTGTGATTATTGTTTTAACTGTAGCATACGTGTTAGACATCTTATGTTGACCTGCATCTGATGAGGCTGTGAAATTTTCGCAACAGTGTCTTGAAATGACTTGGGTATTCCTTTTTTTTTTTTTTTTTTTTTTTTTTTTTTAATAAATAGATAAACTTAGGGCATAGAATTTATGGTTATTTGTTTTTCCTAATTCTAAAATCCCTTGACATAATGAAAGCAAAATAGCTCAATAATTCTTGTGAGGCTTCAAGATATTAGGAGATGAAGCTAAAACTGATGTCTATTATTTATGGTTGGGTGGTGCCACTGGTTTGGAGGGCGAGTATGTATATAGGGATTGGAGGTCAGTCATACTTATTGGTACTGGGGGAGAGGTAGCTGTGTCAGCTCACACAGTACTGTAGGTGAATGATATGAGCCCTAGTACAGGATCTAGTCGATGGATACCCTGCAGGGAATTCCTCTCTTCCCTTACTAGAGTTTTTTCCTCTTTTAGACCCTATTCAGATTTGACTTCAACATAGGTGGGACACAAGCGGAGTTATGGTTTTTATGGTGTTCGGTATACTTGAGCATTGACAGAAATGGTTTTGGAAGTTTGTTAGTGTTTGATTTCGGATCTGACTTCAGCATGGGCATGACAACTGTCATGCACACATGTGCAGGGACACAAGTGGCATTCTTCTTTTTATGATTTCTTTTGAAATAGACTTGAAATGTAAAACTAAAATTTTCTAAGACAAAAAGAACAGGGGAAAAAAGAGAAAATTCCACGTTTTTTTAAGCCTTTTAAGTTGTTAAAATTGGTTGATGTATTTTATTTTCCTCTATGAGAAAAAAATCCATTTTTTTTTAATATGGTATTTTGTTAATTTATGATATTAAGTTTGTAACATTGTTTTCTACATATCATGTACCTGTAATACATTGTCTGGCATCAAAGTTTTGATTATTTTAAATACCTTTTTGCCAGTGTGATTTTATTTGTCAGTTTTTTTCCCCGTCTAGATGTGCTTTCAAAATTGGTTCATGATTTGTTTTTTTTTTTTTTGTGTTTTTAATGATTGTCATTATTTTTTATGTTCTTTGCACTTTATAAATATTTGAATTTTACAAAATATGTCTGTAAATATTGAACTTCTGCCTCCCCACCCTTTCCACCCCCCAATTCATTGAACTCATACACTGGATTGTAAGAGAGGATCTTTTAGCAAAGCTGTATATTTGGAAGATGCCACTACAAATTTTGCAAATATTTACTTGGAGTTGATTTTTAGTTAGAACTTATAAAGTGATTTAATTTGCTGCCTTTACTAAGTTATGCATATCAGGCCATTGAAAGGTCGAAATATCTAAGTCTCATCTTCCAATGCAATTGTCGTTTGTTGTTGTTGGTTGATATTTTGCTCGCTAAGCAATTAGGATGGTTTGGTTCTTTAGGTGGCTGGGTTGATGAGGGTCTGCTGATGATAGTTTATTGTTCTCTGGGTTCTTGGTTTGTTGTTGGCATAGACTCTAGGTCCTTGTATTTTGGCACTTTGTTAAACCAAGGAATTGCTCTTCAGGGTTTCTACTCCCTCAAAACATCCCCATCCATTATTGCACCCACATCAGTGCCTGTTTGAAGTCTTTGCAGGGTTGCTGTTGTAAATGGAAGATGAATTGGTGTCTGGATTTATTGTAGAGGATCTTGTCATGCAATGGCAAACAATTTGGAGCTTCTATTTGAGAAACACTCTGTTGGAGGTCCTTTTAACAGAAATATGAGACTAGGGTGCAGGGAGTTAACCTTTCTGTTGGATGGAGAACTTTTTCATTGAGAAGTTCAACTATGGTAGTTTTCTAATTGCCCAACTGTGGGCCAGTGAGCACAGCCTTTTGGTTCCAAATTAGGCACTATATCAACTATGAACTTGTGAAGCAAATCCATGTTAGAGTCATACATCGCGCTGGTACAACAATCATCTAACAACCCACACATGCAGGAGGAGCACATGGCACAATCTATTTTTTTCCCGCTGAAGAGTGAGGCAAGAGGGATTATGAGATGTATCTGGATATTAGAGTATGCCGCTTCATTTATAGTGATTGCTATCATACACATACCTTCTGTAAATATGGCTTGACTTTACCAATTTAAGCCCTGATGGTCTGCAAAAGGATAAAAGATCTTACATAAGAAGATGTCTGTTGTACAGACTCACCTTGACACATGAACAAATTGTATTAAATGCACCATGCAGCTCTATTGTTTAATTTGGCTATTCAGGGAGATCATTGGCATGTGCACATGCTTTGGTGCTCTCACTGTCGCTGATTGTGGTTGCTTATGTTGGTGCTGCAGACTTTGAGCATTTTTACACATTTGCAAAATTGTTTTGGGATCTGGTTCTGCATAATCAGTGTGCACCACCTGAAAATGATGAGGCTTTTGGAAAGGGTTGAATTAGTTGAATAGGAGGACCACTGACTGCTTTTATGTTTTACTTTTGCCTCCTAAGGACTAGCGGATTTTGAGCATTATCACTATGACAGTCTATGATTTTCAATTTTTTTGAGTACTGTATAATATAGACTCTGGGAGTGTTCTAAAGATATATTTTTTTCTTTCCTTCAATCATGTGTTCAATTCTAGTATACCATGACAATCGCCTCCCCCCCCCCCCCAAAAGAAAAAAAATGGCGTCTACTTGTTCTTTTTTATTGGCACCAAAGTTGTGATCACAGCCCTCAGTGTCCCATAATTTTTCTTTAGAAAAAACTGAGGACCCTGTTATGGAGTGAACTTTACGTATCTTATTTGAGGTTTTTCGTATAGAGTGACAACCATACTTTTATGTGATACTTCAGGTGCTGCTTTTAATCTGATTTGTGATGATAGAGATGATGCAGTTATGCAGAAGATTGAAAGACATTTTGGCAAAAGTATTGCTGAGGTAATTTCCAT
The DNA here is from genome assembly GCA_037126225.1 of Dillenia turbinata. Lineage (NCBI taxonomy): Eukaryota > Viridiplantae > Streptophyta > Magnoliopsida > Dilleniales > Dilleniaceae > Dillenia > Dillenia turbinata. The sequence goes on from JBAMMX010000015.1 coordinate 1,444,576, forward strand.
GGTTTTCCTTTTTCTCTTGTATCAATTATGATTTTTTTTTTTAAAAAAAAAAAAACTCATTTTTTATGCTTTTTTTCCTGTTATTACGGAAATTTCCACGTCCACATATAAATCTTTCTGCCCTTTTTCTATTGGTTATAGGTGCCATCATGGCAGAGCGACCGTGACTTCGAGGTTGCATTGAAAGAAGCAGGTTTGCTATAGAATTGCCATATGCATAACATAAACATTTTTCGGATTACCATTAATAGAAATTGTGTATTGGAATTTTTTTTTTTTAATTACATCTTTTTCTCGAGGATATGCACTTCCTGTAACAGTTGCCGTGTTTCTTTCAAATTTTTTTTTTTTTTTTTTTAAATGTCTTATATAATTGAGGGTTGTATATTGCCGAGATATTGCTATTGTCGTTGGAGAATTTGGTTTTAAATAGTTGAACTTATGTGACGATTTCTGGACCAAGCTGCTCTTTTTTTTTGGGGGGGGGGGGACTACCTGGAAGGACCGAAAAGGGGAAAGACAGGTTCCACCTCAGGAAGAGAGAGAATTTCAAGGACAATACATTCCCTTCTTTCTCTATAGTTAAAGTGAATTTTGTGACTTTGCTACGGGCCATGGGAGATAGTCCTCTGAGTCCAAGAAAGGACTCCATTGACTTGATGCTGTTTGTCTCACTCATGGAAGAGTAGAGTGCTTGTTCATGGAAAGAGTTGGAGCATTGGAAGTTGGAATCTAGGGCTCATAAGAAACAATACTTGAAACTAAGCCACACAGAGAGAGAGAGAGAGAGCCCGCCCGCCTCAAAAGTAGAGAGAGAAGACACCCCCGCCCCCAGTATTGCCGCCTTGATGGATTATTGTTAGTAGTTTTGGGAGTATGGTTCCATGTCAGTTTTTTGGTTATATAGCTAATCATACCATTATTGGACCCATATCAACAAATTTTGGCATTAAGGGTGACTATAAGCAAAGAAATTACGTTTGAAAGCTACTTCTTGACATGCATCCCTCTCTCATAAAAAATAAATTTAACTTTATAATTATATGATGACAGTTTGATTTGTGGTATAATAAAGTTAACATCCCAATTTGACCTATATATTTTGTTTATTATTATTATTTTTTTATTTCCAAAGTGTTTATAACTCTTGAAATATTCTCCTTTGAAATTTTATCTCCGCAATCCTCAACACTCTCTCTTTCTCTCTCTCGATGCAATACTTTTTAAATTTATTTAAATTATATATAACTTGAACTCTTTCCAAATAACAACTTTGATCACGCTAATATGCACAAATGTGCCTTGAATCCTAGTTCAATTAGAAAAGTCTTGAGGGCTTACACTGATTTCCATCCAAATATTTCTTTTGTTACAGCTTAATTATATAATTTTCATTTTAAAAATAATTTAAAGAAAATTTTAATACTCCCAACCTCGTATAAAAAATAGAGAAAATTAAATCAATATTGAACTCAAATTTCTATTTTATTTAAACATATATTAAGAATGTATTCGAGTTGAATCAAGTCCGAATATTACTCAATTTGAATTTGAATTCAAATTTTTTGTTCGAACTCGAATTCAAACTCAAACTCAACGAATAGTAAATAATATGATTCGAATCGAAATCTAATTTTTAATGGTATTCGAACTCAAACTCGATGAGTAATAAGTAAAATGATTTTAACTCGACTCGTTTGTATAATAAAACCATTCGAATTTGAATTCGAACTCAAACTCGATGAACAATTTGTATATATATAATATATATTCTATTTAATTTAATTTTTATATTATAATAATATTTAAATAAATATAATATATATTAATATATGTTATCGAGTTATTCGACGAATTTTCGAGTTTAAAATTCTACTACTTGAGTTTGACTCGATAATATAACGAACTCGATTTGAATTCGATTAGAGTCGAGTCGAGTTGAATCATTGATCAAACGGTTTAAATTCAAATCGGTTCGTATAATAGCTCTAGAAAGAAAATAAAAGAAATCACATTTTTTAATTTTATTAGTAAAAGGATAAATATTACTAGCATCGTCTATATTTATATAAATTGTGTAACTCGTTTACAAAATAGGAATCTAAAAACAGATAAAAATTACGGAACCTAGGAGAGAAGAAATATATATATATATATATATATAATTATATCGATTTTATTCGAATATATACATTGTTGGAATTAATCGAGTTACATGCAGCGGTTGCATTTAAATAATTTTTTTAAAAAATAAATAAATCGGGTATAATAATAAATACCTCGAATGTGGAGTCTCCCAAAAATCAATCTAGCGTACATTCCTCAAACGGATCTCGTGGTCAAGATGGTGATCACGATGTTAATCGAACCACCACCGTAATACCACGACGCCGTAACTCTCAGTCCGGCGATCATCGTGACGGGAGAAATTTTCCTACGCGAAAATTTCTCAAACCCTCAAATAAAATTCTCTCTCTAGAGAATTCTATTTTTCTCTCAATATTGTGTATATATTTTTTTTTCTAAGCAAAGTTTTCAATTATGAATCAATAACACAAGAGTGAAAGGGAGGTTACTCTTTCAATCTAATTGTAACTCTACGTTTGAGAGAATCAAGGGCGAGTGGGTAGGTATGGGTTAATGAGAGTTATCCCACTAACCTCTATCAATTACCTAAAATGCCCCTCTAAGACACAATAAACTAATATACATAGAAACAAAACAAAAGAAATATCATCTTCTAATTTTATTAGGAAAAAGAAATATCGTGTGCTTAGCATTGTCCAAGTTTACATAAATTGTGTCACTTACGATTGTAAGTTTACATAAACTTGGTAACTTGTAGACAAAATAGTAACTTTGGAATCAAGAGTGACACATTACAAAACCTACTGGCGGAGAAATATATATAATTATCAAGTTTTGATCTTCTTCTTGTCGTTATAACAGTGGAATAGCAAAGCTCTGCGAGATGGAAGAATTCCCTGTTGAAATCATAAGCAATATACTCTCAAGATTGTCTGTGAAGACTCTTTTCCAATTGAAGATTGTCTGCAAACTCTGGTGCAAAATCATCGACGACCCATGTTTTGGTTTTCAACAATTGGCACAATCAGGGGAAGAATTCACACTTCTTATGCATCTTTCGGACAAATCTCAGAAGAGAGAACTGATAAATCTCTGCCAATTGAAGAACAACGCCGAGTTGTTGAAGTTGAAGGCAATCTCTGTTTCTCCAAGACTCCAGGCTCTGTCCTGTTCCTGCAATTGCTTGCTCTGTTTCAAGAACAGTGATGATCCTTGGACTGTTACGGTGTTTGATGTTCTCAGAGAAAAAAAATTTACAGTTCCTAATGGAGCAATAACAAGGATGAGAAAAGGGTATACCGTGAAATACGGATTGGGTTGGGATTCTTCAAGCAAAAATTACAAGGTTGTTAGAGTATTTGTCGAACATCAAGTATACAATTTGGTTGCTGAAGTACAAACTTTGGGAACTAATTCATGGAGAGAAATATCAAGCGGTAAAAACCCATCTTGTTTTCTCAGGGGAAGGCCTGTTTTTGCTTTTGGGGCTCTGCATTGGATGGCAGAGTCTCTCCATGAGAATGACTATTTCCATCAAAAGCCCAGAATCATATCTTTTGATATTGCAGAGGAGGAGTTTTACTTTACACCGGCTCCAGATTTTGGGTATGGGAATGCAGAGTTGTTTCACTTGGCTGATTTGGGAGGGTGTTTAGCTATGGCTGATTGTTCATCAAATACTCAAATTGAGATTTGGGTTTTGAGGAAGAAAGATCAGTGGTTAAAGGAATGCAGGATTGGGATTAAAGCTTCAAATAATGGGCAAGTCGAGGTGATTGGTTTGTGGAAACCTGACGAAGTGCTTTTGAGATGCAGTAATCAATATTTTTCTTACAATCCCATAAAGGATGAACTCAAGTATAGGCACAACAGAATTGGAGGCTCTATTGATCCAGATACTAGCATATTGGACATCTGCAGTCATAAACTGAGTTTGGTTTCTTGCACTAAATTGTGGGAGATTGATGGGGAGAATGGATGAGAGTGATAAGTTTTTCCTACTTCTCATTTTGTGCTTTTTTTTTTTTTTATTTGTTAAGTTGAATAATTTTGTGTTGAGATCTGATGAAGCTCTTTAGCAATTCTGATGTTAGGTTTCTCTTATTCAATTGATTGAAATCTGAAAGTGCCTTTTGAATTATTTGAATGATTGTCTTAGTCTTCTCTCTCTCTCTCTCTCTCTCTTCCTGGTTTCTTGGAGGGTTTGATTTCAAATCTTATGCAAAGATTGTCTCACTAGTCGCTCACCAACTTGAACCACCTTGAATGTCCACTCCTAACTTCTTGGAGCCAAAGCCTTTATGCATTTAAGAGGAAATTATGATTAACATAATCAAAAAATAAAAAATTTAATTCTTTTTATAATTTTTAATTAGAGGGCGAATTTTGAGATAATGGTGGTGGAGTTACTTCTTAGACGATCTCGAGGTCACGGATTCGAGATTTGAAAACATTCTCTGTACAAAAATACAAGGAGAAGGATGCGTATATATATGCTCACCCTTTTTCTATCCCACACTAAGGCGGAGACCACTTTATGCATTGGGTGAGTCGCTTTATAATTTTTAATTGAAATGAAACATTTGTTTCAAATTATTTGGCAGGGTCTTTTCTCTGTTATGCTCATCTCCTAAATAATTCTATTGTTTATTAGGTGTTTCGTTGAAATACATAAACCTGCAAGCACTCAAAAAATCAGAATATAATTTATATTTTTTGAATTCAATAGATATCTAAGACATCTCGATTCCATCTCTATATATGAGTAATTGCATATGGCTGGAGTGAAGTTACCCCAAATGGTTTCTATTTCTTTGTCAGTAGGAATGTACAAATCACTTGCACGCCCACAACCCTTTTGGGCAGGGATTCAAATAAAGCTGTTTGGCAAGAAAAAGAGGAAGAAAATTGGGAGCTGACATGATGCCCAACTGATCAAATGAATATGGGATTTCAACTACCTTTTTAATCCTTATTTAAGTATAAAGTCCAAAGGAGATCTATTAAGTATTTTCCTTGAGACCGTCGAGGTGAGAGATACAAAAATTCAAAAACCGAAAAAGTCTCTCTCTCACTCACATGCATGCGGCACAAAGAGTGCATGCTATTGCAAACCTTGTCAAAAGAGGCTACACAATCATGTCTTCAAATGCAACATCCTCCTTCACAACCACATCAAGAGTGGAGCCTTGTCTGATGCTTACGAGCTCCTTTGCTTCTTGCCTTAATCCAATAGTCTCTTACTATACCCTTTTGCCAGGCTACTTCAAAAGTGGCTTCATGATGCCCTCGAACTATTTAATTCTATGCCGGAAAGAGACTGCAAATATTGGAATACTGTAATCTCTGATCTGATTCATAATCAAAGACTGGGAGAAGGTTTGACCCATTTCATTCAAACGTGTTGAGAAATTGTGAGTCCTGATAGTTATACATACATTACTGTTGCTCTGTGTTGTGATTTAAGACTTGGGCAACAAGTCCATGCTGATATTGTTAGGGTTTGTCCGAATTTGGATGCTTTTTTGGGAAAAAATCTGCTTGGAATGTATGCACAAACTGGTGAAATGGATGATGCTAGGGAAGCGATGGGATGCAATATAGAGATTGGTGGCATGGAATGCCTCAATTTCTCATTACTCAGAGCAGAATGAAGGATAGTGCCTTGAGTTATGTTGGCAACTTAACAGAGAAGGTCTATTATGGATGAGTTTACATTTGCAATAGTTTTAACTGAACTTGCATCTAAAATGCTAGTTTTGGAAGAATTGCAAGTGCTTAATTATAAGAAATAGATTTTGCACAGAAAGATATGCTTGCAACTCATTGCAGGATTTGAATGCAAAGTGTGGTTTTATGGCCGAGCATATCAGTTATTTAGGGAGATGCCTGAGACAACTTTCTTGGGCTTATGCAGCATGGGTATGCTGAGGACGGAACATGCTTATTAACAGAAGATCAAAATCTCAAGTTCTGCCATGGAAGTGAAGAACAGGGCAGAAGAGAAAATATAATCTTCTTGATTTCACTAACTGATCTTTACAACTTCTGTCTCCTTTTATACATATGGGTAGGCTTAGCTCATAAAACTAACAAACAAAATTAAACCATCTTAACTAGCTCTTCAATTAATCTAACTGTTAATTATGATCTCTCGGATTAATCTACCCTTGTCACATCTTTAGTTACCAATATCTCCTTGTCACTCCTATAATATGCATGAAGATTGTTCATGCACATCTTGCTGAGGAAATGATTGAACTTGGCTGGATGGAGGCTCTTTGCTGCATGCAATTTGTTTGTCAGCTCAACTAAGGCTGGTTCAATAACTCGAGCTATGATCTTCTCCTTTACTAAGTGACAACCTAATGCCGAGTTTAGTTCTCTCATGTAAGATGGGATTCTTGGACAAATGCCATGCTGAAATGTTCACAGTAGAGAGTGACTGCTTCATGCCTGACCTGAAGATCTTCCATTTTGAATGATCCAAATGATTGCACATACTGCTGCCATGGCTTTGTATTCTGCCTCAATAAAGCTTCTTTCCACCACTGTCTGTTTTCTGACTTCCAACTTATCAAGGATTTGCCCAAGAAAATACAGAAACCAGTCAAAGGATTTGCCTCCTTGTCTCTCTACAACCTCCCTAGTCACTATCACAATATGCCTTCAACTGGAGTGAATCTCCTGATGACAGGAAAAAGAACCCATTCCTGGAGTCCGTTCTAGATGCTTAAAGCACCCCATAGGCTGCATCTAAGTGCTGTTGTGGACAACATAGGAGATGTCTGGCCTTGACAAGACATAATAGTTTTCTATACCCTTTAGGATTTGATAATAGCCCTTCTTCAGTATGCACAATCCCATACCTCAATGAGAGTGGAACTTGGCTCAGCTGCAAGTAAGCCATCCTCTTGTAAAAGCTCCAAAGTCCGTTTCCTTTGACAAACTAAGATGCCCTGTTGTTTTCTAAGAATTTTCAATTCAAGGAAATATCCCAAGTCCTGTAGTTCCTGTAGATCCATGAGTTTAAAGTATGAACCCAGCATCTTTTTCAACTCTTCAACAACACTAACATTCGAACCTGCAATTACTATATCATCTAGATAAACTAATAAGGCCACAAAATCTCTCCAAAATGTTTGGTGAAGATGGAATAATTACTTTTGGACTGTGAAAAGCCATGTTTCAACAAACAATTTGTAAACTTATATCCTACTGCCTAGAGGCTTGCTTCAGCCCATAATGAGACTTTTTGAGTCTGCATACCATTCTAGGTGTGATGGTCTTATTCCCTGTGTTTAATCCTGTTTCTGTATCAAATATTTTTTAAGTCTGCATACCATTCTACTTGTGATGGTCTTATTACCTCTATAATCATGCTGCTACATCAGATGTACCACTCATTTTGGACATTTTGGACTCCATACAAGACTCCTCGCGAGGCTGGTGACCCTGAGGTACATCCATGAAAACTTCCTCTTCTAAATCACAAGGCAAAAATGTGTCCTATATGTCTAACTATGAGGGGTTCCATCCCTTTACTTGCTGCCATGGCCAAGAACATTCTCACTGTGGTGTGTTTTGCCACTGGACTAAATATCTCCTAATAATCTGACCCCTCCTTTTGATTGTAACCTTTTGCTACCAATTTGGCCTTGTATCTTTCAATACTTCCATCTGATTTGTACTTGATTTACGGACTCACTTGCATACTATGAATTGTTTTCCAGGCGGCAATGAGACTACCTCCCATGTTTTATTTTCTGTTAAAGCCTGTAACTCCAAATACAAGGCTTATTTCCAGCGTTCATGCTTAAAAGCTTCTAAGAATGCAGTAGGTTCACCAGCTGATGAGATGGCCTTTGCAAAATGTTGATGCTGTGGTGACAATTCAAAATAGGAAATATACTTTTGGATTAGACAAGGAACATTGGGAGACTCGACACAGATAGTTTTCAAGAGCTAACTTGTAAGGTAAAATGATAATATTGTAAACAGGAGGCAGGTTGCCTTGTCCTGGCGCTTCTTCTTGATGAATTGTCTGTATTTATGTGGGGGCATTGTTGGAGTGTGAGTAACAGGTTTGTTTCAAGCATTTGATCATCAAGGGCAGGTTTCACACAGTCAGTGGCGTGATTGAATTTGTTCAGCATAAATTCTAAGGATTAAAATCTTAATCCAAGGATTCGATACAGAAAGAACTAAGTCTCCCTCTACTCCTATGTTGCAGCATTTCCTTTGCCCTCAAAGCCTTATTTCTTGTCATGGCAACTGCACTTGACACCCGCAACCCAATCTCCTTCCTAAGCCCACCAATTGCCCTTCTTTCTTATTCAAGTTATTTCTCCCCATCAATTGAAGGAATTCAGTAACGTACTCACAAAAGCATCATTTTACCTTTATTACACCCAATTGATGCGAAGACTCATTTGCGAGTTGTTCAACATCTACGTTCAACAGAGTTAGGATTGGATTCAGTAAGCAATTGTTGTGACAAAGAAAACATATCAGAGGCTCACTGTTGGTGCTATTGTGTTAGAAATTTCGTGACTCATACACGCAGCGGAAGCAATAAATAATTTGTTCAGAATCATAAAAAAGATGAGTTTGCGATATATCTCAATCCGTGATGCAAAAAATCTTCGGAACCGTAAATTCTGAACACGAACTACTCGAAGTCGGGATGATAGTCACGTATAACAACCGAACTATCACCGCAATATCACAACGATCCAACCCTTAATCCGGTGATTGTTAAACGATCGGAAAACCCTCAATATTAATTATTCTACTCAACAATTAATTTTCTCTCTTTAATTAATCTTTATTCCCTCTGTAGAATAGTTTGCATAGTTGATTCCCTTTCAAATTCCAATTACAACTCCCATAAGAGTTATATGGAGAGAATATATGGGGGAGTGGGGCAGTGGGTAACTACTCATTACCCCTCATTTAGAAAATTAAATTTTTTTACTTTGGTAAAACTGCCCCACGTGGGCATTTACCAATATATTGAATTAAAAATCTTCTTGCTTTTTTGTTAAAATGACCAGCCATAAGGTTTGGTAACACAATTTTTTTTATGAACTATCAGGTTTATCACCTCTAAAAGATTGGACAGGAAAGATATTTTCATAAAAAATCACATCTCTAAAGATGAAGATAGCATTATCTGACAAATCTATGAAATTATATGCTTCTACACCCATGACGTAGCCTATAAAAATGCATTTGCTTGCTTTAGGATCAAATGTCCTCCTATGAGGATTTAGATTTGCTGCAAAACATAGATGGCATCTTTGAAGTTTATCGAATAAGAATTGAGTGTAATCGGGCGGTAAAACCTATCCTTCGTCAGCTGTTTCATCTATGCCACTTACATCAGCATGAGGAACTCTAGGGCTAAGTTATGCCTCCCCCCCCCCCCAAAAAAAAAAAACTCTCTATTAGATGTCATTTAACAAAGTTCCTTCATATTCTCATTTTAGGGTGTTTGGTTGAGTCATTTTGATTAACTATCACTCCAAAATAAGGAACTATAAGATAGTAGCAGATGGTATACACATCACGTTTTGCGCGGTGTGTACCGTGAAAAATAAATGTTTAAAAGCCATTATAATATAGTTGTGGATAGAAGAATGCTGCATGTGCTCACATCAGTGATCATGGCGAGAGAGAGAGAGAGTGCAGCGAATAACAAGGACAAACATCAAATAACACAAAACAGGCAAAAAGGAACCGACAAAAATACTAGCCAATGCCAACAATCAAGAGTGGAGAACAAAACCCAAAAAAGGAGAAGAAAACTAAAAGCTCAAAAGTAGGAAAAAGAACTATAAACCTTCAACAAAGGAGATATATTCAAAGCCCTTTCATACACATTGATCATTATTAGGGGAGGGACACCACTCTGATGGAATATTTCGTACAAGATGCGGAAGGAAAACAATAGACAAGAGAGGAAAAGAAGCAGGATTTTTTGCTAAAAAAATCACAGGTTAGGGTTAGAAGTACTTCTCAAACCCCTAAACCAGGCAAAAATATAATTTTAAAATAGTTCAAGACCTACATCGAGTACATCTCAAATGGAGCAGGTGGAGGCAAAGACATGGAAGTCGTGCAACTATTTTATTTTGAGAGAGGTTTGTGATAGGAGACAGACAACTCTTTGTCTTTCTTTTGATAGAGGTCTTTGACGATTGGACAATTTTTTGGCTTTTTTTTTAGAGAGAGAGAATGAAAGGACGAATACAATCCCACCACACCCTTAGCCCTTGGTCATGTGAGAGACGACCATACACATGTGATAGGATCTTTAAAGAAAGAGGCTAAAAGGACAACCACACCCTTCACCCTTATGTTGATCACGTGAGAGACGACCACACACACGTGACAGGACAAACCCCAAGTTATCTTCTATGCGTTTGTTTTATTAACATTTCTTTCTCTAGTTGTAATCTACATCTCACTAAGTTACTGATTCTTCATTTAATAGTATCTATGTTCCATGGCACTAAGCCGATCAATGATCAATGATCAATGGTACTTAGGCGATCAGTGGCACCTAGCCAGATTTTAAGGGGGACTTTCATTCCCCTAACCGTTTGATCTCGAGAGAGAACAACATTGGAAAATTAAAATTTAACTAAAATTTAAAATAAAAAATTTAAGGGGGACTTTCATTCCCCTAACCGTTTGATCTTGAGAGAGAACAACATTGGAAAATTAAAATTTAACTAAAATTTAAAATAAAAAATTTACACATCAACCAACCTCCAGAACATGCATTCGCCTACAATGCTTGCTCAAGCGACCAGACACAGCACATGAGTGGCCAGCCGCGGGCCCTCAAGAGGCTAGCCACATGTGCATGAGTGGTCAGTTGTGGGTTCTCAAGAGGCCAGTCGCAGCACATGAGCAGCCAGCCATGGGCCATCAAGCGGCCAGCTACGAGTGCATGATCGGCTAGTTGCGAGCACTCAAACAGCCAGTTGAATGCTGATGCGGTCAACCACGAGCACATAATGTGCTTGAGCAACCAACCGCGACTGCGAGTGCGAACACATGCAGTTGGATTATGCCATCTACAACTACATTATAACCGTTTTTGACCGTTTCTTTTTTGTGGCATACGCCGCGGCGTTACATTGATCACATGAGAGATGACCACACACATGATAGGGCAAGCCCATTTTACCACGTCCTTATGTTGATCACATGAGAGATGACCACACACATGACAGGATAAGCCTATTTTTCTTTTAGCTCAAGACCTACGCTGAGTTCATCTCAAACGGAGCAAGTGGAAGCAAAGACGTGGAAGTCGCGCAACTTTTTTGTCTTGAGAGAGGTGTGTGATAAGAGACAGACTACTCTCTATCTTTCTTTCGATAGAGGTCTTCGATGATTGGACAACTTTATGGTCTTTCTTTAGAGAGAGAAAAAGGATGAAAGGACGAACACATCCCTTTACCACACCCTTCGCTGTTGGTCATGTGAGAGAAGACCACACACACGTGACATGATATCTAAAGAGAGAGGCTAAAAGGATAACCACACCCTGCGCCCTTACGCTGATTACGTGAGAGACGACCACACACAATGACAGGACAAGCCCTAAGTTATATTCTATGTGTTTGTTTTATTAACATTTCTTTCTCTAATTGTAATATGCATCTCACTAAGTTACTAATTCTTTGTTCAATATTATTTATGATCCATGGCACTTAGCCGATCAATGGCACATAACCAGATCCTAAGGGGGACTTTCATTCCCCTAACCTTTTGATGTCAGGAGAGAACAATATTGAAAAATTAAAATTTAACTAAAAATTAAAATAAAAAATTTACACATCGACCAACCTCCAGAACATGCATTAGTCTACAATGCTCTGCTCAAGTGGCCAGCCGTGAGCCCTCAAGCGGCCAATCGCATGTGCATGAGCGGCCAATCGCAAATCCTCAAGCGGCCAGCCACATGTGCAAGAGTGGCCGGCCATGGGTCCTCAAGTGGCTAGCTGCAGCATGAGTGGCCAGCCGCCCTCAAGTGGTTAGTAGCATGCCCTCAAGCGGCCAGCCGTGGGTGCTCAAACGGCTAGCCAAACGCTAATGCAGTCCACTGCAAGCACATATTGTGCTCGAGTGACTAATATGAGAGCTATATATTAAAAATCATACATTCGACTTTGCGTTTGACTATGATTTGTATTTTTGATTGTTCAATTGTTTTTTTTTATAGAATGAGAAATATAAAAGAATTCGTATAAATTAAATCAATTTTTATTTATTTTTTAAATGATCGATTTTAAAATTTAAAATAGAAAATTTAGATTATTATTATCGATTAATTATGTAAAATTACAATTTTAAGCTTTTATATCTAACTTAACTATATGTTTCTTTGAACCATCCCAATAGGTGGGTTTTTTTTTTTTTTTTGTTTTTTAATGGGTAAAGCTCTTAAAAATGGAAGAAGTTTATGGGAACTCAAACCCTCCGCAAGCGAGGGATAAGCACCGTTGTACCATTCAAGAAATTCGTGGCCTGTCTTTCTCTCTCTCTCTCTCTCCCCTAACACAGTCCGAACCGAGAACTTGAAAAACAACTAAAGAGGTTTAAGTCACAACGAGATACTCTCAACCCACCTCAAAATTAGGCTATAAAAGAAACCAAAAAGCGAAAAATGATGGGTTGAGGCAAAGGCTTCTGAGTAGGAGGCGGAGGGGGAGAAGAGGAAGAGCCTGGCTTACCTTGCAATGGAGCATTGCTTTTGCTTTTCGACGACAATGACGATATTGCCCGCAACAAAGCATTATCTTCCTATATTAACTAGTAGAAGCTGTACGAGTGGGAGCACGAGGCGTAATTGTAACAGAGCAGCTTTCATTGAAGTCTCTGCTTTTTCTTACCAGAATTTTATCGATTTTGCCCTCAATGAAACCAAGCTCCACACCAATTTGTCTCCTTCTCCTTTGCAAGTACTCTCTCTCTCTCTCACTTTGTGATTCCCGAGTTGTAGCGTTTTTCTGCTGTATTTCCAATTATTGTCAATAATATGTTTGCCCAGAAAGGAAAGCATAAAATTAAAGGTTATGTGGGTAATAATTGGTTTAGGGTTTTGGGGCGGGCGATAACATTGGATTTGGGTGAGCTGATTTGTGTAATATTTAAGGTTTTCACTGTTAATTGCGGGAAGTTGTATGATTATTATGGTCTTTTGCGTTTTAGGATATATGAGTTCATTTCATTACAAGCGAAATCGCCCCTTATGAAAGTATGTTGACAACAATTTAACCTTAGATTTGCCATGGTGACTTGCCTCTCTTATGAACACTCAATTCTTCTTTTATAAGCATATGGCTGAGGACATGGAATCTGACATGGTCTGCAGTTTGATCCGCTCTAGGAGTTTGATTCCTTTTCAAACGGTTGGGCACTAGCAAATTAGGAAAGGCAACCATGATAGCAATCTCACCTTCCTTCAAAAGAGTTGATGTCAACAATTAACAGCCAGGAAGCAGATTTATTTATTTATTCACTTTTCCTTCTTTTCTTAGGAAAAGATGTATATTTTCCTAGTATCTCCCTTAAGTGGATTTTTATCATCAATACTTGCTCCTGTCTAGTTTTCCTAGTGGAAATCGAAACTTAAGCTGCTCCTTTGTTCTCCCAGATCAAGTAATTCCATCTAAACTCTGCATCTCCACCTGAAAGTTGTAAAAGGGCTATAGAAACTAACTTCCCCTTAGCTGTTTCAATAACACCCGTCTAATCCTCTTCTGCAAGTCTTCTGTCGGTCTCAAGGAGACCTCTCCATGGTCAACTTTTTCGTGCATTCACGACTAACAAGTTCCCCATGAGACTTGGAACCATATTGACTAATTTGGTTCAAATTATGGTAATAACACCTCTGTCGCAGGCCACAAAATTGACACCAGAAACTTCGTTTAACACTAAATCAACCAGTCGTATAAAGGAGTTAAACTCTGCATTTGATTGTCTGGTTTCAAATACATGGCTGTTATGGGGCATGAACCCACACTACACACAAATGACACCACTTCACTATTAGATCTTTGAAAAGTAGGAGTTGGAGAACGCCTAAATTGCACTTCGTCCAATTTAGAAATGGAGATTCAGCCTGCCTTTCATGATTCCTTGTTTTAGTGCCATAGATGGTTGAGGATATTTGGAATTCTTCGTGGGGACAAGTTTGAAAGGATATCATTGTGTAGCCTTGTGATGTAGGAGTTAGTAAAGATAGCCCAGTGAGAAGGCTTATCTGGAAAGCTGTCATAAGGAAATTGGTTATGGTCGGATGTGGTGTGGAAGGATATACTATGGATGAAGGTGTTAGCCAGATTCCTATCAAAATAAAGGTTGGCAGCACAAAGTCTGACAAGGCAAATGGCCTTTGAAGGAAGTCAATGGGACTTTTTTGATGGAAGTTTGGAAGGCTATTATAAAATATTGGAAAGACTTATATAGCTGTCTTCAGCTTTTGGTCTGGGCAGCCCATCCATTTTCTTTTAGTGTAATTGGCAGTCTAGTTTTTACACCTTTCAAAATTAGGTTCTGCTATCTTTACTTACATTGAATCATGGTTCCTTTTATGAGCTATTGAGAAGGAAATGAGAATATGGAGTTCATTTTTCCATGCTCATGATTGGAAGCGAAGCTGTTTACCTCCATTTTTGAGTTATTTTATCAGTCGCATGTCCAAGTGGGGCCAATAGACGAGTTCAGCTGGAAGATTTCCAGATTAGCTGGGGGTGAAATCTTTCAATGTCATTCTTTCTGCAAGCTATGCTACATAAGCCCTTCGCTTTACCCTACCAAACCACTTGTGGGAAATGGCATGTGTATGAGTATGGGTTGCAGACACTTCACATATATGGAAATTGTTAAAATCAAGGCTTCCTGTGTTTAACGCTTACCAACACCATGCACTCATACTCAATTCCAAATATCATAGGCATAGGGTATGAGAGTTTGCTTTTCTTTGTAGGGAAGAGTGTGGGGGTCCTAAATAGGATAATTTGTAAAAGCAGGGAAGAGTTTTGGTTTTTGGTGTGTTTGATGCCAGTAAAAGATATGGTCATCATGACCATTTTTGATCTGCTTGCAAGAGAAAGCATTGATACATGCTTTTAGTTTCTAGTGTATTCGTGGAACAACATAGGATTTCTTTTATACTGTCCTGATTAATATGCAGCTATGCTTTTGTTTTCTCTGCTGTGACCATTGACATTTCAAGCTTTCACATTTCTTAGTATCACTTTTTTCAGAACTGCTGTATGTTGCTACCATATTGACAGGTTTATTCCATAATATCCATAATGGTAAATATCATAATGTCCATGACTGCAGCAGCTATATCATAATATCTTGTCTCCTTATTTGTGCTTCTTCATTGCTGAGGATCATCTCTTTGTACAGAGTATGAATTAGGAATGTCCTTTTGATCTGTTTGGAGTTTCTGCAACTGCAATTTAACAAGTTACTGATTTCATCTCTATCTGAATTCCAACTTTAGAAATGGTTCAGATTTCTGTTAGTGTAGTAGCTTCTGAAGGTTTCTATATTTTCTGTTTGTGCTTCTAAAAATACTGTGGATAAGGTTCTGCATAGTAAATGCTTTAAATAATGGGAAGTTTCTATTAATTTGTTTGGAAAGCTAATCTCTTATCAAGTTCATAATATATAATATCTAATATCTGTGTGTGTGTGTGCGTGCGCGTGCCTGTGCGCGTGAAAAGCAACTGTCTGTGCGAATACATTTGTGTTGCTTGATTGGTAGAAACATCCCCTCTTCTTATCCTTTTAGAATGTAATGCTTCCACCTGTTACTTTCAATGTTAGCAGGATAAATACAGATCATTGAAGGCTTTTGATGGAAAAACACAGCTTCAAATGTTATCATTTCAAGCACCAAAGATAAGACTTCTCCGCAGTTTGAATATTGATGCCGGTGAAACAATGCAGGTACATTTTTTTAAAGTTTAACTTCAGCTTTGCTGCAACTAAATTCTGTCATATATTCCTGTTTTCTGTATGCTGGTTGAACTTCAAACAGATAATTGTGACCTCTTGCGCTTTTGATCAGAGTTTGACCATTTCAACACTGTCAAACCTGCTTAACAACTTTGATATGCCCAATGGTTGAGAAATTGCATCTTGAAGATTTTCACTCTTGGTGTTAGTTGTGCTTGACATGATGCATCCATCACCTGTCTCTGCAAATATGGCCCAATAAAGTAATTAAATATGAACTTCAACCTAATCCACTTAACAATGTGCCACTATAGGTTGATCAATTTATCATCTTTTAGTATTTATCTTCTTTTGGGCATTTAATCAGTAGTACTTTATGATGCTTCTTTTTTTTTTTTTTTTCTTTTTTTGTAAATTTCATGAGGCCAAACTTTTTGCATGCAACAGCTTTGGTCCTGGAAGAAGAAAATATATGGAAATTTGAAAATGATACGATAGTAATTTAAAATTAAGTAGTTTCAAGCGATACCAGTGGTGTCAAATAATGGCATGTCTTTTAATTTAATCTGTCAAGCTACCTACTATATAAAGTATTGGGAAGCTAGTTGAAACTTTTTTCAAGTGGTGTGTGTTGGATTTATTCTTATTCAAAATATGATTTGCTAATTGTTTAAAATTTTGTGAACATTCAGAATGATGACAGTTGCGAAGTCGGATAGTTAGTTGCAATGGCCAATCCAATTAGAGCCTGACAATCACATCACCTTTTATTCTGGCTTAGATTACTTGTCTAAAAACAACTGTAATTGTTCAGTTATGTTTGAAAAGATTCACTTGCCTTTGTCTTGATCATCTTGAGCTTGGTGTGTACACCATCATACTTGTCCCCTGTATGAGCTATGTACACCATTTTTTAGGCCCTTTGGCTCTTGTTATCTGCTTTTTCTCGAGTGAGGGGGTGCGTTGGAGGTGCCTATTGCAAAAAATGTTCTCTGACCCCTCTTGGGGGGGTCCAAATATGCCCTTTTCCCTGAGGCTGTGCTTGGAACCAAATGAACTCCATATATTTTGTGGAGTTCATTTCTAATTCCACAAAAATTATAGATTTCCAAATTGGCAAAAAGGAAAAAAAAATGGAATTTGTAAATGAACTCCAATAGAGTTTGTGGACCCACCTACAATTACTTTTTATTATTACATACTCCAACAGAAAGAGAAATTTTATTTTACAAATGAACTCCACAAGAGTTCATGGAGGTGTACATACCCTCGGTGTGAAATTTCCCATCCATTGCCTACACATATATGGGTAACAAAATTACTTTCTAGGGTTGCCTCGCACAGCATTGAGTTGCCTCCTATATTGCTTGATTTTGCTATAATCTTTTGTAAACAATTCTTTCAATGGCAGCTAACTAAATTAGTACCCAACCTTAGCATGTGGTACAATCTGCATATCGACCTTTGTTCTTCTATATAGCCACAAGCACAACCCTAGTGAAATACCTACGAAAACTGAAGAAAGGCGATTCTTTACGTGACATGGGATGATGCCCGTTTAATTTAATTTGTGATTCTGTTCTTTCAAGAACTTTGAGATGCAGAGCCTTCACAAATTGTGTACTTCTTTGTTGCTAGATGTTTGTGTCCTGAAAATTGAAGACATTTTTCAGGTACTGGATTTTGCTGCTTTTCCAACACCACAATATGATCTACCCATATTTTGTGCCAACTTTTTCAGTTCTTCTTCGATGAATATAGTTGTGTTGTAAGTATTTTTCCTCTAAATTTCCCTTTCCTCTCTCTCTGCAATCTGGATTTTGTTAACTGTTGATAGCTTCATATGAGTATACAGGGTCTTTTGGGAACTAGCATGATTGCTTTCTTTCACACACGCACTCTTCATATTTGTGACCAGCTCTATTTTATATTTGTCTCTTACATAGATATGTTTGTGAGTAAATCTGAAACTTGAAGGTAATGTTTTCAAACTCAGCTCATGACAGGAAGAATATCGAGTAGCATCTTCTGGTATAGGCAGAACTGCTGGTTGAACTAATTGTTTTATTCCAATGTTGATAATTTAGGTGATGAAATAGATACTTGAATGACTTTTAACGGAAGAACTAGGTATCAAAGTTGAGAGGAACTATCCACCAAAAGGATGTAGCTACTTGGGATAGAAACTGTCACTGCCAAAGACTGGGAGGAAAACCATAGAAGCCTACCATCTGAAATTAATTACCCATGCAGGAAGAAGTATTTTTGGACAATGGAAAATGTCCTTGGTTGTTTTAGTGTCAAAGTGCTTGGTGCAAAATACTAAGACCCAAAATGTACATGGGCAAATTAAAGATTAGGCCTTTTGTTCATTTTGGAAACTGGTCACCACCTCCAAACTAAATTTGAGACTGCAGAAATGGAAAGACTCAGGGGCATCACATTAAATTCCTACTGCATAAAACTATATTTCTTTATAGAGAATGCTCACATTATTTCTAGAACTCTTTTTCCAAAAATGGTCCTGAAGCTCGAAGACTTTTTGGAAGCTATTTGTTTAATGACTTTCATTCCAGGGACCTCAATCCATTGCATGATGTCATTAGCCATATGGATTACAGGGAGAAATATTATCAAAGTCTAATGCCACTTGGTTCAATGTATGCAGAGGTAAATGGGATCTCGAATAGTGGTATATTCAGAAAATGTTGCTTCCTGGAATTATATGTGATTCCTAACACTGTATAATTATGGTAGGGTGACTTAACACAAATTTGATGCAGCTTTTACCATGGGGTGGAAAAATTACAAGTGAGTCATTAAGATTTTTCTCTCCAATTGTATTATGGACAAAGTTTACTTCAAGCTCATACCACCACAATGTGCTATATTCTGCATTCATGGATTATTACAAGGTATGGATCTTATTTTGCGGTTTGAATGTACATATTGTTATGTCTTTCTCCTTTTCATACTGTTTGGCAGATGATTGAATTCTTCTTGATTCTTAAGGTGGTCATATCACTAAATTCTTTCGCTCTTGTAGGCGTGGCTTCAATTGATGCAACAGGCAGATGAGGATGTGGATGCTTCTCGAATTAACTGCAATTGTGAAGCACAGCATAAGTATCTGATATGGAGAGTGGAGAAGGTGACTCTCTGTCTCTCTCTCTCTCTAAGTGCGAGTGTCTGTTGGGATGCCTGTGTGGATGCTTTTATTTGGCTGGAACAATATTTTCTTTTATTTCATTTGTGCCCTTTGTATGTTTTGCATAAATGGGACCTGTCAGCTTGTGGAGTTCTAAAGTTACTCATAAATCTTTGGATATTTTTGGCTTAAAACAGCACCACATATCACAAATTATTATCTTGTGCAAGGCCATGGGATGTTTCTTCTGGATTTCAATATCTATATTCTACTAAGGCAAATACTGGACCTTTCGTTTATAGACTTATCTTCTAGTCCTCTCATTTGACTTCTAGAGGCAACATGTTCAAGTGTTTCTAGAATTAGTTTTGGCCCTGGGCCCTGTTTAAGAGTATGGTACTTTCATTGACATGAAGAAAAATGATATGCAAGAAGATCATATGATGTTGGGTAGAGAATGGTTGGCTTCAGATTCATTGCTCATCCCTTGAAGAACTGTACTTTTGAATTAAGAAAATAAAGACTATGACTGTGTAAAAGAAACAGAGCTGATGTTATTTTAATGGGTTGGGGGAAGTTCATTGCATTTCAATTGTCTAGAGCCCGTTTGCCCGAGTACTTCATCAATATCAATTAGATGCTGCTGCTAGCTGGAGATTCTAGGAGCTAGTAAATAGGTAATTTTTCCTTCTAAGGGCATTTTAGGCATCTTCCTTAGCAAGATCGGCCAGACAGTGCTAAACCAAATGAGGAAGAGCATTAAGAGGTAAAGCAGGGAAATATAATAGCTTTTTGCCTATGTGAATGTGAAATATTTGGGGTGCATTTCTGTTTCTTCATCACATTCATGATCACTATTGGAACACTAAGCAGAAGTATGATCTACCCATTGCCCCGGTTACTGTAATTTAATTTGTAATTTTGTTCTTTCAAGAACTTTGAGATGCAAAGCCTTCATGAACTTTGTACTTCTTTGTTGCTACATGTTTTGCGTCCTGAAAAATTGAAGACATTTTTGCAGGTCCTGGATTAAAATCATTTCCAATACCTATTTTAGTGTCTTGGCCCTTTAGATAATAATCAGAATCCAGCCTTGGCTCACTGAACTTTTTGAGAGTGCATCTTGAAGCACCAGTTATGTAGGAAAGCGGTCCGCATCTTAGGTCATCATATAGGCTTTTGATTGTTCAAGGTTTGCATTGGGCTTCTGGAAAGGTGAATGAAGAAGGGGAAGGATAATTATGCAACATAACATTCTTTTTGAAGGGGAAGGATAATTATGCAACATAACATTCTTTATGAAGCATTCTGATTTTGAGTTTTCTTTATCCTGGTTGTCAAAGCTTGATTGGCTCATCTCTCCCTCCTCAGCCTTTCACCTCTTCTGTTCTTGGTCTCCGTATTTGCTTGCACGAAAGAAGCTCCTTGAATTTAAGATGACTCACAGTTGTTAAATGCTGTAATTGTGTTGGAAATGAATTAATTCAGTTTTGGCAAAACAATTAGTAACCACACCTCACATGATAGAAAAGTATACTTTTCTTGGTTTCCCCCACCCCATTCAAAGATGATTTTTTTTTTTTTGGTCCTTTTGCTTATTCATTTATACTTTTCTTCCACAAAATGACTCGAGAAGTGCATAGCTCCTAAAGGCTGGTAAGTAGACTGAAGAGGGCCTTGTCTCCAAACATCTGAAGTTGCTGTTTGCGTGGTGAAGGATGATGATTAATGGTTTGGAATGTAGTTGTGAATTGGATCATTTGTATATGCAAATGGTTTCATGATATTTGAACACTATATGATTTTCTTAAGCAGTATAAAAATCTTTTTTGATGGATCCAGTGAGGTAATCATACTTGTAGAAAAGATATAAGTTAATATTCTGCTCCCTATTCAGCAGAGCAGGAGAAGGCAGCTAGTTGAAGCCTTGCATGCTTTTAGAGGCAGATTGGAGAAATCTCTGTGGTCATTGTCACTTAGTATCCTCACTCAATTGGATTAGTGGTGTGAAAAATCTGCATATATGCTAGGAATTACAGTCAAATCTGACTACTGGGCCAAACCTGCATCTTCTACAGAACTTCAACTTTGTGTTACATTGAATTGTATGGCATCAAGGTGGACAATGGGGGATTTCACATGGTGTGTGTGTCCAAAAGAGTATAATGGCTTTCCTAGGTATGTATAGTGTTGTTTGGAGAAGAGGAAATTCATGTGGCTAAGTTGCATGATGATGCAGAAACTCAGTATACTGGCCCTATGATTAACAGGCTTGACTTTTTGTGAATTGATTGTGGTCAAAATTGTTCAATATATTTATTATGAAGTCCACTATGAATGAGAAGTCCTGATTCATATTTGCTATTTCTATAGAATGCTAGTTGTTTGTGTGGATTATTAGCTGGATGGATTGGGTCAAGATGTGCCTGGAAGAGTATTTTACATCAGTCCCAAATCTTGGAAGAGGCTGTTGGATCAATGGTGTTTCTTGCAAGAGTGTTGGAGTTTAAAGAAGCTAGAAAAATGGTACATATGATTGGAGAAGGATTTATTCCGCTGACAGGGTTGTTTATATTTTTGCTTATTGGGACTCAGATGCCACAAGATTTATCTACTTAGATATTTATGTTCACTTTTGCTAGCTTACTTGAGTTTCCTTCTATTTTAAGTAATTGCATTCAAACAATTTAAAGCATTACACTTGGAGATATGCTTCAATGCTTATTAATCATGTGCTTCTTTGTGCCGTGCCTAGTTTAACACATATGCAAGTCTGTTCTAGGGGAATAAGCTCTTTCTCCTTTAATAGTTATACTGAAGAATGCAATAGGAGATAGAAGTCAGAAGATGAGAGGAGAAAGAGGTGGAGAAGAAAGGCGGAGATGGGGAAGAGAGACTCAGAGAGAGATATTTATGTTCACTTTTGCTAGCTTACTTGAGTTTCCTTCTATTTTAAGTAATTGCATTCAAACAATTTAAAGCATTACACTTGGAGATATGCTTCAATGCTTATTAATCATGTGCTTCTTTGTGCCGTGCCTAGTTTAACACATTTGCAAGTCTGTTCTAGGGGAATAAGCTCTTTCTCCTTTAATAGTTATACTGAAGAATGCAATAGGAGATAGAAGTCAGAAGATGAGAGGAGAAAGAGGTGGAGAAGAAAGGCGGAGATGGGGAAGAGAGACACAGAGAGAGATATTTATGTTCACTTTTGCTAGCTTACTTGAGTTTCCTTCTATTTTAAGTAATTGCATTCAAACAATTTAAAGCATTACACTTGGAGATATGCTTCAATGCTTATTAATCATGTGCTTCTTTGTGCCGTGCCTAGTTTAACACATATGCAAGTCTGTTCTAGGGGAATAAGCTCTTTCTCCTTTAATAGTTATACTGAAGAATGCAATAGGAGATAGAAGTCAGAAGATGAGAGGAGAAAGAGGTGGAGAAGAAAGGCGGAGATGGGGAAGAGAGACACAGAGAGAGATATATTCTACCCAATATCAATTTGTTATTCAAGTCTAATTGGTAATAAATTGTAATGCCAAAATATGTAGGCAATGCCCTAAAATGAAAATGAAATACAACCAAGCCTTTATTAATTGAGGTTGGCTATATGGATCTTTCTACGTCATTGTACTTTATCTTGTATCATATTTTTATCTATATTTAGATAATTTATATCATATTTTATTGTTATTATCCAAGTCTTTTTTGGTCTTCCTCTCCCTCGATTAATAATAGCTATTGTCATGGTCTCACACCGCCTAAATGGAGTCTCTATTGGTTGCCTATGTACATGTCCGTAACATCTTAATCGTGTTTTTCTCAATTTTTCGTTGATAGCCGCAATCTCAACTTTCTCTCTGGTGCACTTATTTTTTATCTTGTCCATTCTTTGGAAAACGAATATGAAATAATATATTAAAAATAGAAATAAAAGAATAACAAAGTTATACTAAAACCCTAAATACTAAATGGCATCCAAAGAGTTCAGCATTAACGTCTTTGCCTACACAAATAGGAAAGTTCATTTTAAAATTTTTAAGTCAAACAACCACCAATTAACATTTATTTTTTCCTTCAGTAGGAAAAAGAGGCAAGTGCTCCCAAACAGGCTTACCCGGTAAAAGGCAATGGGTTTACATCTTGCTTTTTTCAGTTCCAGTGTCTTTTCCTTTCCTCCTTACTGTTGTACTTTTCCTCTCTTGCATCACACTAGTCACTCCTAGCTCCATTTTCTCCCAGGAAATTTGACCAATTTAATTTAACTTTTTTTAATTCAGGATCCAGGTCAACAAATTCTCAAGAAGTTAATTGGGGAGGCTAATGCAAAGGTATGCCATTTAAGCCACATGCTCTTAATGTTGCTTTGTTGTTTGTGTTGGTTAAGGTAAAGTTAATACCTCCTATCTTAATATGTAGGACTTATTGAAGAACTTTCTTTTCAATGGGATTGATGAACTGGGAAGTAAAACTTTTCTAGATTACTTTCCTGAGTATCAGTGTGCTGATGGAACTATAAATGATAAGCGCAGCATCATTGGGAAGTCCTTTGAAAGCCGGCCATGGAATGACAGTGGTGAATTCATTGGTGGCAAAATTAGATGATTTCTATAGAATTATTTCTTCTGTCATTGGTTTTCCATCTTGGTGTTCAATGATGGCAATTTCTTTTTCTAATTTTTTTGAGGCATGGTTCTGTTAAACGAGTTGCGATTTGTGTTTTCGTGCTTTTTTCTTTCCCTGTGATGTATATTATGTTGAGAAAGAACTATATTATCGATGTAACATGTAGGTGTTCCCACGAAACATCGAATTTGTCGAACTTATAATTTTGAGACCTTTTCTTGTTAAATTTTTAGTTGAATGCAAAAGTTCCAGCTTCAGTTAAGCTATTGAGGATCCAAGAAATCTAGGTTTATCATGTTAAGAGGGCTGTTGGATGTGATGTATGTAGCCGGATGTGAAAACTGCTTGTGACTGTTACAGTTGAGCTGATGCTCATGTCCATGCATTGGACACACTGTCTGGACAATGCCACTTGCTAAGCCACCTCTATCTAGGTGTTTTGTTTGTGATTACTAGAGGGTATGTCGGTGCGTATTCAAAAGATATGGCCGACAAACCCTTGAGCAGTCACAAACACAACTCCTGCATATTCAAAAGATGGTTGTTAAGGTTCCCACTTTCTAAAATAGAAAAAGGAAAATATGAAATTGTGCTCGAGACTATGATCTATATCATAACATTACGTCAAAATTTTTATTATAATTTTTATATATCGTAAAAATTCTAATTTAGTAAATTTTATTTTAACATTTGAAATATGTCAAAATACAATAACCCAAAAAATTGAAGAACTTAGGTGCGTCTAAAATTTTGAAAAGAATGGTACCAAAGTTTGTGGGAACATATGTAGGCCGATGTATGAATGCATTTTTCACGGATGAGTAATTGATCTAATGAATAAGGAAGTTAGATCTATTAATTAAATCTTGTATTATTCAAAATTTAAGATAAAAAAATGTTACATTAGAAGAATTTTTTTCTAAGTTAGATTCGATAATACTTGAATTGTATTAATTAAAATATGACTTAGATTGATCCATAAAAATAAAAAAAAATTGCATTTTGTACAAAAGGACCCCATCTCACCTCACAAGCCACAATTAGCACAAATTCCCACTATTTGAATCCTTTTTTCATTCTCTCTATCAAATCCATCTTTTAATATTTTTCTCTTTTGTCAATTTTATTTCCTACTTCTTTGATGTGCACCATACCTCCAATGAGCTGAAATAATTGGCCACTTCAAATTTGTGCTGACCCTTTGAGACTACAATCTTTTGATAATCTTTTCTAATCGTCAGAATAGATGCATGTTTTAATACAAAATATCAAAATCCTAAAATCAGTGTACCCTTTTTTCATTAGAATTTAGACCTTACTTAAAAAGATATGCTAATTTATTTTTATTAATTTTTAATACAAAATATCAAAATCCTAAAACCCGCGTACCTTTTTTTTTATTTTTCATCATGGATATTTAAAATCATATTCTGACTAACTCAGTTCAAACAAGACAACTCTTCTAACATAATCTTTTTGTTTCTTAAGTTTTAAATTCGAAATTTAATTAAAAGATTTAATATATCCTCTCACTAATCCGGCTGTCTATTACTTCGCTTACTCTTTTTTGATATGTTATAAAGGTGTCTGATTAGGAGTTGCATTTGAAGGTTGTTTGGCCGTGTCCTTGTCAGGCGATGGTGTCGACTAGATTAAATTGGAAAAGCTCTCAAATAAAATTTATTTTTTCAAAAGAAATAAAATATAGAAATAGTATCATCAACTTGAAAAGTCAGTTTTGGCTGCCCACACCCTACACGGTGGCACCTAAATCGGGATCCCTCTTGTTTCCATTTTTGACCTACTCTTTGAGTGTAGGTATTGAAAAGCTTGGCCGACTCATGAATGGCGCACGAGAGTTTCACTTTCAAACAATTATGATACAAAAAGTGGATAGATATAAGCTGTCTTTTTTTTATTATTACAATATAAAAATTATGAAATTTATAAAAATATATATATTTGTAAACGTTCGAACGTTTAATTTTAAAAAAGATATTTGAAGAAAAAATTTTTATCATTTGGTGTCAGAGATATAGAGAGGATAGACAGTACCTTGAAACAAAAAGTTGATCTATCTTTTCTACCATATTTAATAATACATAAAAAATTATTTTGAGTTTTCTTTAAATTACTATTAGTTTATAAATATAAAATCACAAAAAAGCTTGTTTTCCAAAGTCCATACCACGTTTTCTATTTACTGATTTCATTTTCTCAACGTGAAAGAAAAACCTTTTTGAAAACCCTTTTACACCCTTAAATCAATGCTAAATTATTAGCTTATTTGGTTATATAAGGTGTAGGTTTTTGAAGCCTAACAATCCCTCTCTTTGTAACCTAAATCCAATTATTCTTACCCTTCATCATGCCTCCATCAGTTATAGATCATCATCAAGATGCAGAGCTAAGTAACAATGAAGCGAAGGAGTTTCTTCTCTCTCTTCCTAAAGAGAGAGGTTGGAGAACTTCTCATCTTTACCTCTTCCAAAACTTCTGGTGTCAACCCAAGGAAATCCAAGCTATAATCTCTCTCCAAAAACACTTCCAAGCACAAGAAAATGACCTACTCGTAGCCACCATTCCGAAATCAGGCACCACTTGGCTTAAGGCGTTAGCCTTCGCCATTGTTAAGCGCACGCATTTCAACACTTCCCTCTCCAAAACTTCCCATAATGATCATCCATTGCTTTCCTCCAACCCTCATGACCTCGTGCCATTCCTCGAGTACAAGCTCTATGCAAATGGGCGCATTCCCGATCTCTCAACTCTCTTCCATGATCAAGAACCAAGACTTTTGGCTACCCATTTGCCTTTCCCTTCATTGCCAAGTTCCATCAACAGCTCTGACACTTGTCGAGTCATCTATCTCTGCCGAAACCCACTTGATAACTTCATCTCTGTTTGGCATTTCCTCAAGGGTATGAGACCAAAGACTCTTCCCTCATTATCGTTTGAAGATGGCTTTGAAATGTACTGCAGAGGTGTTGTGGGTTTTGGTCCCTATTGGGATCACATGTTAGGGTATTGGCAGGCAAGTTTAGAGCAACCCCAAAAGGTGTTGTTTCTTAAATATGAAGACATGAAAGAAGACATCAGTGTTCATGTAAAAAGGATAGCTGATTTTGTGGGGTTCCCTTTTTCTTTGGAGGAGGAGAAAAATGGGGTGGTGGAAGAGATAGTTAGACTTTGCAGTTTTGAGAACTTGAAGGAGTTGGAAGTGAACAAGAGTGGGAAGTCTATTGCATGCTTTGAGAATAAGAGTCTGTTTAGGAAAGGTGAAGTTGGGGATTGGAAGAACCATTTGACTCCTTCAATGGCGGAGAGATTAAACAAAGTGATGGAAGATAAATTAGCTGGCTCTGGCTTATCTTTCAAGAAATACGTCCCCGTATAAGCAATTATATAGTTGCGCATGTACTTGTCAAAAGTCTGCTTTTTTATGTCCTGCATCTACTTTTCTTTTCTGTGCTCTCCAATTGGCCAGCAAACCCTTCAAACCCCATCCCCCGGGCCTTAATATAAGCAAATAAAATTTCTTGGTTTGTCTCAAATGGGTTTTATATATTTATATATATAGATGTTCATTGGAAGAATGAGTTTTTCCTGAAAGACATCAAAAGGGACAAAGTTGTTTTCGGAAAGATTTATTTCATGTATTATTTTGACAAGTTCAAATGTACATGGTGTAAGATAAATCGATAAACAGCTCGGTTAACCTATCGATTTATTAGTTAGATTGATTAGATCGTTTTACAAATCAAATAATATCCTCATAATATTTTATATATAATTTATATATTATACATTTTAAAATAAAATAAAAATTCGTATATTTTTATGTAAAAAATGACTTTGTATATTATTTTTTTTAGACCAATTTGAATAATTAACTGATTTTATCAGTTTTAAACTGTTTTAAATTGTTTTGACTGATTTGATTTTACCCAATTTAACAATAAAAACCGAATTGAACTATAGAGCGATTTCCAATCAAACTGGTAAAACTAGCTAATTTGATTCGATTTAAAAAACACTATGTAAGATTTTAATCATATCAATTTGAATCCTATAACATATGTCAAAGAAATATAACAAAGATTATTTTCTTGTTCCATAGTTGGTTTATTCTATGACATATTTTGTCCACTGGACTCACGGTTTTGCCCCTAAGTCCCACCATGGGAGCTAATTCCTACGGAGATCACCTAATCACGAAATTTTACCCACCCATCATACAAGATCTACAACTGAGATTTCACGCACAGCCCAAAACACATGGGTTCTCTCCATTTCCCATTGTCATTAGGCATTGGGACTTCGTGGTTGTGACCATCTGATCAAATGGAACCCACTATTTTCCATGGAGGTCAACTAGAGCTCCCACGCAAACCTACTTCATATCACTAGAACATACCCTTATAAACAAATACACACACTTCTAAACCACTTTGATGTTTTACTTAATGATACTATAGCTTAAGCATGAACAGGAGTTCCATTTTTTTTGTATTTTTTCCAAAGAAGAATATTGTTTAGGAGAAAAGGAATAATGGCCGGGATCTCCGGTCAAGAGAAATCCTTACATTTTTTTTTTCCCTTGCCGTCGGTATCCAGAAGTTCGGACTTGTCTGCTCTCTCTCTCCCTCCCCAGCTGGGGTTTCTTCCTCTCAACAGTATCCTCTCGAATTCCGCCCGATTGAGTCCTCTTCCTCCTCCTTCCATTCGTTATCAGACCTGATTTCCATCCTCTGCCTTTCAGTTTTCCTTTTTTATTTTTATTTTTTATTTAAACAACAAATGGATCAGAAGCAAAACCACAAGGATTCTGAGGCGGTGGGAGCCGAGTCGAATAATCTGTGGGTTGGGAATTTGACGGCGAACGTGACCGACTCGGATTTGATGGAGTTGTTGGGAAAATACGGGGCTTTGGACAGCATAACCTCGTACTCGTCTCGGAGCTTCGCTTTCGTCTACTTCAAGCGCATGGAGGATGCTAGGGCTGCTAAAGATCTCCTCTTCGTGGAAACTCTATAAAGATTGAGTTTGCTAGACCGGTTTGTTCTGATCCTCGTGTTCCTCCGATTTTTAATTTCGTAGTTAGTGTTACGTTGGACTTTCTCATTGTCTTTCATTGCCATTCTTGTTGCCATTCCTTTCAATTTCATGAACTCCATTATCTCTTGCGCCGACCTTATTCCTAATGTAGGAGACCCGCTCATGGATTTCTACGACTTTATCTTGTACTTATATTAACATGTGGAACGCCTCGTTAGGAGGTGAGTGAAGCTTTTGAACCCCAGGAGAGACTCTATGACCTAATTTTGCAATAACATCAGCACAAGTGTTTTCTTCTCTAGACACATATTGAACATCCTGAATAATGAGCTTTCGAATTAACATCCGACATTCGTCTAATACGTGAGAGTTGGGATGAGAGATCAAAGTAGGAGCTTTCAAATCCCTCACCACGACGATGGGTCAAGTTCCAGGGTTATTCAAAAAAAAGTGATGCTCCATTAAGATGCAAAGACACTCATAAACTGCACGTAGTTCGGTTAATTCAAGATCAACCATCCCCAAGTTAGATGTGTATCCAAGAACCCAAAATCTATGCTCATCCCTAAAAATGTCACCGGCACTTGCGTATTCGGAGTGCATAAAAATGAACCATCCGTATTTAATTTGAAACATCTGAAGGGGAGGGTACCAAGTAATCCATCTTCCCTTTCTAAGTGGCAGGACTTGACCCTGTGTGCTAACAGCAAATGCATTTCTTGCATAGTTAACTGCAAATTAAAACGTTCTCTCTACCTGCACACTACTTCCTTCAAAAATCACTCCACATCTTTCTCTCCACACGGAGGATTTGATCTATCCTGCTGGGGACTATTTTATGTAGTGGGTAATCTTTTTTTATCGTTGATTTTTATAAATTTTAAATTCAAGATTTAATTAAGAGATTTAACAGTTTATCGCATTATATCGACTGTCAGTCAGTAAGAGGAGAGAAGAAAAGAGAAAAAAAAAGGCAAAAACCTTTTGTTGTGGTCGGACCCAGGTGTTTTTCACATTAGAAGCAGAATGATTAATTGTTCTACAACTTGTGATGCACTTTAAAGGGTGTGCTATGCCCTTTTTTTTTTCTCTCATTTGTTTAGCAGCTGGCACATAAAACGTTTTGTTCTTGTGGCCGCAATGGTTGACGATCCCCATCAAGACCCAATTGATCGAATCCTTTGCCTTGATCCCTTTGTTCATAGGCGCGACCTCTGGTGCATTTTTAGACAAACTGACAGTTTCTTGGATTGAGAAAAGCGAGTGGTGTTCATCGGGAGAATTCGGATTCTTGTTTCTTCTTTGTTGTCTCTCTTGTTTGCGGAAATTCTATGGACAGCAGTTTCATGGAATGGTTTGGTTTGGTATTAAACCATCCCCTGAAATTGGGATTTGGCCCTAAGGATATAATACGAGAAGATGCTAATCACACACAATTGACCCCATGAACAAAGTACAACACACAACGCACTATACATTAATTTCAAACAAATCTCAAAACCCAGATTTCGTTCTTTAGAGCATTATAGAAATTGAGCCACCATATATTCCAATAATCATTCAAACCCATCTATCAACCCTGATTCAAAACTGGAAGCTTGGACAAGAACCAGACTTGAAACGCTCCTCGTAGCGAGCAGGGACCTTGTTGCGGAGAGAGAACCTCCATGAGATCAACGTCCAGTATGTAGCGAGTGGGCATCATGTGGTCGTGGTTTACGGCCTTGATGAATGCCTTCACTCTTGACTTTCTTTGCTGTCTTGGACCTATCCCGTGTAGGCCTGCTACATCATGGACTGGCCCGTTAGATCACAGTCTAAGCGATCCAGCTGTGATTTTTCAAGAAAGCCACTTAATTGGGCATTTTTTCTTTTTCGATTTAAACTTTGTATCATAGAACTGAGAAAGGAAAATGTATAAAATTGAGAAAGGAGAATGTGACCATTAGGTTGTTCCCTTAGAGACACTTGTTTAGGCATTCAAATCTTCTAAACTGTAACAAGCAACTTAATGGAATTTGTACAAACATGGAAAGGAGGCATTCAAGATATGTGTGGCGAAACATAGCTCATTCACTTGCTAGTATTGTAGCCCATGTTTCAACATCAAACAAACATTGATTAGTTTGCCTTTTTTTTTTACTTGACCATGAGTATCTAAAATCCCAATTAATCCACTTCAAATAGTTATAGGAATCAATTAAGGAATTGATTCTTGTAATACCTATTTTTCAATTCTTAAAATTTGAAATCAAAATCTTAATTAAGGATTAGTATCCTGCTAGTAAACCAACTCAGAGGTCATGATCAGTTTGCTAAAAACACGTGAAAGCTTACCAGGTAAAGAAGAGAACATTAGGATTTAAAACTTGAAGAAAGTTGAAACTAGGGATACACCTATTCATTGCTCCATATTCCACTCCAAAACAAGCTATTGGACGGTTACAGAGTACTTCGCAGTTTGTTTTTTGAGCTACAACTTCTTGAAGAAGTCTCATTCTTGATAAGGAGGGAGCCCAACCCATCACCATCAATGAAAGCACCAAATTCCATCATTCTCCCAATACCGAATAGGACATCGAAAACCAAACGTATAATGACCAATCATAAGATTCTTGTAGATTTTGTGATTGTCACGGATGCAAAATTTTTTTGTTTTTGCTTGGCAAAGGGGAGGAGGGAGAGACAAGCCCTTATCCTTTGATATAAATGAAACAATTATTTGACCATCAGCACATGAGCTAGCCTCATGCATATGAGAATAAGAATGAGAAGAAGAAAAAATCAAGATTAATTGAGTACAATCTCATGAATTCTACTCGTAATATCCTCAACAACAAACATTGTGTATATATACATATTGAAGTTGCAAGGAGAAATCGTGTGATCCCAAGCAATCAAAAGATGGGCTCTTAATGCATCAAGATATCAGAACTACGAGGCCTGTTCACTGTGCCTGAGCAGCTTTGAATAGCTCTCGCCACTTCTGCGGATCACTCCCCGGCCCTTCACCCTGCAATTTAATCCATAAACACCAAGCATAGGGGGATAATAGTAAAATCATGTGTTTATATATATAACAGTCACTCAAAATGAAATGGAGGAAGAGCAATAGTTTGTGTATACTAAAGGGCCGATGAACGATCCTTAGTCCACGGTATATTGGGACTACATTGAGTCTTGGGCTGGTTTTTCAACCGAGACAAAAGCATGCAGAGACATATCAAGAATAGAACAACATAACACGGTTTTAATTATAAATAATATGAATCTCAATAACTGAGCCCTTCTGTTGTACACATTTTAGTCATCAGAATAAATATCCAACCAGAGAAGAGGAAATGCTGCAAAGACGTTAAGAGCAAACTCAAGCGACTTAAAAGTTAATCCCCATATTATATGACTACAAGACTATATGATTTAAAGAGAGGAAACTAACAAAGTAGTCCCTCACCAAGACCTAGATTGCAGGCTTACTTGAACATGAATGAATCAATCCAATGATGAATTTCATACTTGTCTGCAAAACACATAAACATATATCTACAAAATCCTCTATATTATTACCTCAACAGAGTTGATTTCATATATCTGTCCCTCAGTAAATTCTATATCCAATGCCTGTATGCAAGCTTCAGCCACAACAAGCCTACTAACCTCGCCCACCAGTTTATCACCTAAAATATCATTTACAAATCCATGAATGTAGAAGAATATTAAAACTGTACTCAAGAAAAGAAGGGCAATCAGCGAACCAGAAGTAAGAAATGCAAATTACAACAGTTGTTGACATAACTCAAGATATTGCAAATCGATAGCAAAGCCAACATACATCATTTATATGCCTCTTATTTTCAGTCAAAGGAACAAAATGCATAACCAATAACAGCAAATAGTGATTTATTGGTAAAGGAAAAAAAAAAAATCACATTTACAATTTATCAGAACCTAAAACAGGGTCTGGCTAATGATTGAAGTAGTTAGTTCAACCAGGGTTGAGTGCTAAAAGACCAGCTTACATAATGTTGTTCGTCAATATTTCGATGCCTATGTTGATGTACAGCCTATTCTCCACGAAATTGGGTTATAAGACTTCTAGAATGAACAGAAAAAGGGCATAAAGACTTCTGCTATTTACAATTCCAATATGATTATGACTGCTTGAACTAAAACCAACTTCAATTTACTGAATCTCAACCACAACTCTTCTTCTTAAATATATTTCTGTAACTTGGGGTTTCTATTAAACCATTTTAACTTAATTGTTCAAAAGGATACCGTATGATATAAACATCACAATATCACAAATTTATACATATATGACACATATAGAAAGGAACTGTTTTAACTTTTGTTATACCCAAAGTACGCCTAAAATATTTGTCTAATAGCTTCTTTTTGTGTATAATGGTGTGCCACATATCTTGCATGTATTGGTTTGCCGAATTTTACTTTTCTATTCCCTTCTAAGTTTTAGGTCACAAGCTTTTAGTCTTAAAACTAATTAAGAAAAATATTAACATAACTTTTATTTTGATTATTTGATCACAAAAAAGAGGTAGCGAAGGCATACAAAAATATTACTCATGTCTTTAGGTTGGAATATAGGGCTATATTATTGATTAGGCCCTTAGATGTGCCATCATGATTTGTCTAATCATTAAATAAAAAATTTTCAAATATGACCAATTAGAAACCATCCCAATACCCCTTCATATGGTGTTGATGACAAGCATTTGTGGCATCATATTGTGCTTTTAAGGTTTTATTGGTCCCTTAAGAATTACTTTTTTATGTGTTATATTAGACGCTTGTTTTTCCATTTGTTGTTTTTGATTTTTTATTATATATTTCATTTTAAATGTAATTTAGGTAGCACTAACATAAAAACAAGAGTAATACAAACACTTTCTTCCAACTATTGCTTTTTTATTTTTTAATTTTTCTGCCCCGTATTTTTCTTTCAAAATTAACTAGATGTTCATCTGATTTTTTTTTTTTTTTTTTTTTTTTTTGGCTCAGTATTTTAGTATTTTTATATGCTTCAGCTTTTTTTTTAAAAAAAAAAATTATTTAAACAAAATAGATAACTTAAATAATTTT
This sequence comes from Dillenia turbinata, assembly GCA_037126225.1. Lineage (NCBI taxonomy): Eukaryota > Viridiplantae > Streptophyta > Magnoliopsida > Dilleniales > Dilleniaceae > Dillenia > Dillenia turbinata. The sequence goes on from JBAMMX010000015.1 coordinate 1,478,597, forward strand.
AAGAATTGATTTGGATACAAAACTGGGACAGGGGTAAATATAAAATTTTTCATGAGTAATAACAAATTTTTCCAGTTGAGGTTGTTTCTTTGCAAAATGGTATCCATAAAATTAACCATTCCAGACCACAAAAAATGAAGGTTTATAGTTGAAGGAACAGCTAAGTAGAATGAATTATTGTTTTCACCTTTGATAACAACAAAATGAATAAAAACAAAGAAGCCACTATAAAGCACTTGCTAGTTATGAAAACCACCTTATTACTTTCATTGACTATTTATTCCAGTAAGAACACATTTTTCCAGTATTAATCTAGCATTTTGCAGATTGATAGAATCGGTATAAAGGACCTACTATTCATCAAGCTATATAAATCAAAGATAATAATTAGGAAGGAAAAAACATTGAATACCTTGACCAAGAACAACTGCACGCCGTTGCCCGGCTGTAGCCCTGAGAAGAGTATTCAAATCATATGATGTGTATGGTCCATCCGTTAGCCTACCAGCTCTGATTTAAAAGAGCAACATTATAAGGAAAGTATGTGTAACACAATTGCAAATAAATAGGAAACATAATCACTTTAAATATCAAATAATATTGAATACCTGATGATGGTAAATGGAAGGCCAGAATTGCGAACAAAATCCTCCCCCATCTTCTTGTACTTGAGAACACCAAACAGATTCAGGATACTACAGAAAAATTTTGAAAATGAAATCACCTTAGAACTTTGGGAGTGAAAGACTGAGGAACTCTATGGGTTTAAAAATTAGGACTGCCTTTGCCAAATTTCATTAGAAAGTCTTAGCAAAATAGACTTAGCTGAGAGGTTCTTTTTGCAAATTAGGTGCAATGAGCTCAATCACAAAAAAAACTTATGTCCAGTGACCGGAGAATAGCTGGTGTCACTAATTATATGATAAACCTTGAAGGCACAAGAAACTAATGTTTGGAACCAGGAAATGCCCCAGAGAGAGAGAGAGAGAGATCAAAGGCCATTCCACTTGTTTGAGGGGAGAAAAGGGACAGAAAGAGGGGAGTGGAAAGAAAGTGTCTATCAACTCCTTTTCGCTCCATCATAAAGAGAAATATAGAAAATCATGTAAAGAACATTTATACACCTTTATCAACGGTTCCACTAACTAGAAATGAAGAGAAATTTTCATCAACTAAGTTCTCCAAGTTCCCTACTCCCTCCATATTCCCCTCTTTTGCAATTAAAATAAATTTTCTCCCTTCCTTTTCTTTCAATTCCATGTTTTCCTGACAACAGAATTTTCTCTCCCTTTCTTTTGTTCCCAAACCAGTCACAGTCTGGTTATTGTCTCCTGATCCTTCCTTTCTTAGAAAAAACCCAGACAAATGATAGGAAAAGTTAAATGAAAAGGCAGAGGTAATATGTGATTTTATAGCCAATACCATGAAAAAAGTAGCAAATAATCCAAATAATTCTAATATATCAAAACCACAATCCATCAAACCATGAGATCCCATTAAGGGTAAACTTTTTTTTTTGGGCTAAACAATTGTACACTTGAGTTAGCAAAGAAAAAGTATATAAACACACGAATCTGGTTAAATGAAGAAAAATACTTAATTTATCAAACAGATTATTTATTTAATTATTTTTTGTTTTGTTTATTTTATCAATATTGATAGGTAGGAAACACCAAAAACCACATGGAAAAAAATTAAAAATTCAGGATTAAATCCTTTTTGGGTATCTGAACAGCAAAATCTTTTAAACCTTCTATCTTTCAAAAGTACTTTTAAAATATCTAAATTATGCAAAAATTGACATTTTATCCGTGCTATCGTGAGTATTAGAGAATCTTTCATTGTGGTTAACTATGCATGTGGTATTGTTATGTTATTTAGAAAATGCCTAACATAGAATATCCATGTCATTGATATGCTAGCATGAAATTTCCAAATCATTTAAAAATAAAAAATTTAAAATGTCTATGATTTATAAAAAATAAATATTTAGCTCATTAATTAATAGTAAAAAAAATAAGCAAAGTTGAAAATAAAAATAATTAAAAAAATTAATATGGCTCATTACCATCCACCCTATCATCCCCGTATCCACTTTTGGTTCCTTTTTCATTTTTTTCCCCCCTCCTTAGCCTCTTTTATTTCACAGTTTAAGTGAGAAAATGACCTGTCCATTGAATTCATTGATTTTTAATGCAAGGATGGCAAAATAATTAGAATTCATTTTTTTTAATGGAAAAAAATTCAAAAGCAGTATAGAGATGGGACTTTGCCCAAAATACAAGGCTGTGCACAGAAGGGGCTTTCTTTCATCCATAGTGAAATGCTCCTCCATATTTCAAGCAAATTCAACTAAAAGTGGCTGAATTTGCCAAGCAGTGCCAATGTTGGAAAATTCAAAAAGATCTTCAAACCATTTTTACATTACTCTTGCCAAAGATAAGTCATAACTGTGGAATTCAAAGCTTTTTGGACCATAAGAGAATCTACTTCCAAAATAATGTCCTCAACACTGATTTTGACTACAAACTTTAGGCCTTCCTACACCAGTACTACTTCTACATGCAAGGTTGAAGATAATGCATTTATCATTTTGGATAGAACGGCTACCACTTGCACCCTATTGTGTCTCTGACGATGATGAAGACACCAAATTTTTCTGTCTCACTGAAAACAACTGCATCAACATCTGTTATATAACCCTTGAGGTGGAGGCTACCAACTCACTTCTCATTTAAGGCATGGGGCCATCAGCCTTTTTGAGTTCAAAAGTCAGATTATGAGCTTGATCACCAACATCCAAGGAGTTAAACTGGTCTTCTTGAAAATTATATTGTTTTTACTATTCTAGATAGTGTGTAGGCATGTCACAAACTCTTCCAAGGCTTCTCAACGACTTGACAACAATTTTCCAAATCCAATCCATGATCAAGTACAAAAATGCAGTAAAATAAACCATCCAAGGAAGGGCAACTCACCCGTCAAACTTATTTGGAATTCCATAAGCAACACAACTACATTCTATAACTTTTTTTAAGAGATTGGATTTGGCATAGAGAATGATCTTACCTACTTTCCAAGTGAAAGATTTTATCTCCAAGGAAACTTTAGGCTCCCAGATTGTAATCACATTAATTATAGTGTTGGGGCATACATTAATAAATTCAAATAGCTTGAAATTTCCTTATAGAAATTATTATTTTTTCAATAGATTAACATGTGTTGGAATGTTTATTTTTTAGGAATGTTTATTTTAGGAAAATAACTATAATTTTTGTATGGTTGATTTGTATGATTGATCTAGTTCCTATTTTATAGCTATAAATTAGGAGTTAGTTTCCTATTCTCTTTTTATCTATTTGTATATATACAAGGTACATTACCTTTTATGAATAAGATGGAGATTATTCGGCTAGGTATTGTAAAACCTACCGATTCCACATGGTATCAGAGCTTTAGGCTTGTTTCTGGCATCAAAGTCTTGTCATAGGCTTTCATTATCTTTTTCTCCGTTTTTCTGCAGGATTTCTCATTTATTATTTTCAGAACAAGCTACCATGTCCGGCATATCAAGTGTGGTGACCACACACTTGATTCTAGTTCAACAAAATCCTCTTTTTCAAAAACCACTCTCTTGACTCATGATAACCTTTCCGCTCAACCAATCACTAGCCACAAACTCAATGGAGAAAATTATGTCCAATGGTCCTAATCGGTCAAGCTCTTCATCAGAGGACGAGGAAAGATCGGTTTTTTAACTGGAGCAACGCAGAAACCGGAGAAAGATCTTGAAGCAATTGAGATCTGGGAATCGGAGAATGCCCAAATCATGTCATGGCTAATAAATTCAATGGAGCCGTTAATCAGCAAGACGTACATGTTTCTTGCTACCGCCGCCCAAGAAATCTGGGAGGCTACAAAGGAGACTTTCTCAGATCTGGGAAATTCGGCTCAAGTTTATGAAATTTCTACGCAGATTCGGAATACAAAACAAGGTAATCTAAGTGTCTTACAATATTACAATACTCTGAGAACCTTGTGGCAGGAGTTGGATTTATTTTATGATTATGAATGACATTGTCCACAAGACAGTACCATGTTTAAGAGAATGATTGAAAAAGAACGTGTTTTTGCTTTCTTGGCTGGTCTGAATAATGATCTTGATGAGGTTCGTGGAAGAATTCTTGGACGCGAGATCTTGCCATCCACTCGGGAAGTGTTCTCTGAAGTCCGCAGGGAGGAAAGCAGAAGGAACGTTATGCTGGGAAACGAAACTCGAGAGACTCTTGAAACGGAATCATCAGCACTGGCAGCCAAAAGCAATCGATTCTCTAATGCCTCAAATGGAAGAAATAACAGTCGGAATAAAAAGGGAAATAGACCCTGGTGTGATCATTGTAAAAAACCTGGTCATACTCGTGAGACTTGCTGGAAGTTGCATGGAAAGCCTCCTCATTTGAAAAATGGACAATCTGATCAAGTGACCAGCAGAGCTCTTCAAACGGCTTCAGAAGAATCAGCACCCGAAAGTTCTCTAGTTTCTCTCAATAAAGAACAGTTGGAAAGTCTCATGAAACTCCTGAATTCAACTTCTCTTCCATCTGCCTCTATTGCACAGAAAGGTAATTTTTCTCAGACCTTCAGTGTGCTAACAGAGGATAAAACTCCTTGGATCCTAGATTCTGGTGCCTCTGATCATATGACAGGTTGTTCTTCACTCTTCTCCACTTATACTCCTTGTGCTGGTAACTTGAAAGTAAAGATTGCTGATGGTTCATTAGCCACTGTAGCAGGGAAAGGGTCAATTATTTTGTCGAGAAATCTGACCTTAAAATCTGTACTTCATGTCCTTTTGCTTACATGTAATCTGTTGTTTATTAGCAAACTCACTCATGATCAAAATTGTGTGGCTAAATTTGGTTCTTCCTTATATCAATTTCAGGAACTGGTTTCGGGGAAGATGATTGGCAATGTTAAAGAGTGTGGAAGACTTTACTACCTTGACAAGGAAAGCTCAAATAGACAAAGTTCGGTTTATAAATCATTTTCTATTTCTTTATGTGAAAATAATGTCATGTTGTGGCACTATAGATTCGGCCACCCTAGTTTTCCATACTTGAAAAATTTATTTCCATCTCTTTTCAATAATAAAGATCCCTCTTCCTTTCAGTGTGAGATTTGTCAGTTTTCTAAACATCATCGTGTACCTTTTTAAGCCCAGTCATATAAATATTCTACCCCTTTCTCAATAATACACAGTGATATTTGGGGTCCTTCACGAATCAAAAATTTCTCGGGAGCTAGATGGTTTATTACCTTTATTGATGATCATACTAGACTATGTTGGGTATATCTCTTGAAGGCAAAATCTGAAACAGAGCAAGTCTTTAGAAACTTTCACTCAATGGTCAAAACCCAATTTCAAACCCAAATCCAGATTCTTAGAACAGACAATGGGAGCGAGTATTTCAAAAATGTTCTTGGGGCATTTCTTCAAGGAGAGAGAATCATTCATCAAAGTAGTTGCATAAATACTCCACAACAAAATGGGTTGGCAGAAAGAAAAAACAAACATTTACTTGAGGTTGCTAGGTCCTTAATGTTCACCACTACTGTACCAAAAACCTTTTGGGGTGAAGCTATTCTAACTGCCTCATTTCTTATTAACAGGATGCCTACCTGGGTTCTAGGATACAAGACTCCTCTAGAAGTGTTTCAAGGTGTCTATCCAACAAACCGCTTAATTACCAATTTACCACTTAGGATTTTTGGGTGCACCTCATTTGTTCATATCCATTCTCATAACCGAAGCAAATTTGATCCAAGGGCTATCAAATGTGTTTTCCTAAGATATTCACCAACAAAGAAAGGATATAAGTGTTTTGATCCAATAACAAAAAAGATGTTTGTTAGTATGGATGTCTCCTTCTTTGAGAATCAGCCTTACTTCAGCCAAAACTCACTTCAGGGGGAGAATGTGACCACAGAAGAGAGTTTTTGGATGGGATACATTTTCGACCTCTAAAAGTGTCACATTTCCTACTCCTATTCCTCCTTCAGACCAAGAAATACCCACTACACTCACCAAAGAAACAGAATTAGAAATCCAAAGTCCAAAATTACTTTTCTATGAGAGATGAAAAAGAAAGGAAAATGAAGGAATTCACACACTTGAGCAGAACCAGTCATTGGATCCACCAGTTCTTGATGATGCGTCAAATCAAAACTCTCCTACACATCATGCCACTGGTGAAAATCCAAGTAATTCAACACCTGTTGATGATTTAGATATTCCTATTGCTCTTAGAAAAGGAAAAAGAACTTGTACTTCTCACCGTTTTTCAGACTACATGTGCTATAGCAGTTTGTCTCCTCCCTATTGGGCTTTTGCTACTAATCTGACCAATATAACAATTCCCAAATCAATCCAAGAAGCATTGAGTATTCTAGAATGGAGAGCAACAATTATGGAGGAGATCAAAGCACTGGAGAAAACTGGAATTTGTGAGTGTGTTTCAATACCAAAGGGAAAGAAAACAGTGGGGTGCAAGTGGGTATTCACAGTGAAGTATAATTCGGATGGTTCAATCGAAAGGTTCAAGGCTCGCTTGGTTGCAAAAGGATTCACACAATCCTATGTGATAGACTACCAAGAAACATTTGCCCCGGTAGCAAAGCTCAACACTATTCGTGTTCTTCTCTCTGTTGCAGCTAATTTAGACTGAAAAATTTCACTATTAGACGTCAAGAATGCCTTTCTAAATGGGGAATTGACAGAAGAAGTTTTTATGGATATTCCTCCTGGTTTTGAAGATGTCTATGGCAATGATACAGTTTGCGGACTGAAAAAATCTCTCTATGGATTGAAACAATCTCCTAGAGCCTGGTTTGATCGTTTTTCAAAGACGGTGAAGAAATATGGCTATACTCAATCTCAAACTGATCATACTTTATTTTCAGAAAGTCTCAAGATGGGAAGATCTCAGTCCTAATTGTGTATGTTGATGATATTTTACTTACAGGGGATGATACAACCGAAGGAGAAAGAATGAAGAAGATTCTAGCCAAAGAATTTGAAATCAAGGATCTCGAACCTATGAAGTATTTCCTTGGTATGGAAGTTGTAAGATCAAAGAAAGGGATTTATGTATCACAAAGGAAATATATCATTGACTTGATCAGAGAGACAGGTTTTTTGGGAAGTAAACTGGCTGATACACCAATTGAAGAGAATCACAAGTTGGGGTATAAAAAGGGAGAGGCCCCTGTTGATAAAGGTAGATATCAAAGGTTGGTGGGACGTTTAATTTATTTATCTCATACACGACCCGATATTGCCTATGCCGTCAGTGTGGTTAGCCAATTTATGCATGAGCCTTATGAGGAACATCTAGGAGCAGTTCACCGTATTTTGAGATACCTTAAGGGAACTCCTGGGAATGGACTTTTCTTCAAGAAAAATGATTCAAGGAAGATAGAGGCATTCACTGATGCTGATTGGGCTGGGTCAGCTAGTGATAGAAGGTCTACTACTGGGTATTGTACATTTATATGGGGCAACCTAGTGACTTGGAGGAGCAAAAAGCAACCAGTGGTAGCAAGAAGCAGTGCTGAGGCTGAACTTCGAGCTCTTGCACAAGGAATATGTGAACTTCTATGGTTAAGAAGAATTATAAATGAGCTTTCGCTTCCAGATGAGAATCCTATGCTATCTTCGTGACAACAAGTCAGCAATCAGTATTGCACACAATCCAACTCACCATGACCGTACTAAACACATAGAAGTGGATAGACATTTCATCAAAGAGAAGATTGAAGAAGGACTTGTGTGTATCCCCTACATTACATCCAAGGGACAACTTGCGGATTTCTTAACCAAAGGCTTATCACGAGTCAGATTTGAAGAAAACTTATCCAAGTTGGACAAGATTGATATCTATGCTCCAACTTGAGGGGGAGTGTTATAATGTTTATTTTTTAGGAATGTTTATTTTAGGAAAATAACTATAATTTTTGTATGATTGATTTGTATGATTGATCTAGTTCCTATTTTATAGCTATAAATTAGGAGTAAATTAGGAGTTAATTTCCTATTTTCTTTTTATTTATTTGTATATATACAAGGTACATCACCTTTTATGAATAAGATGGAGATTATTCGGTTAGGTATTGTAAAACCTACCGATTCCACAACATGCCAAAATTATTCTTGAAAAACTATATTTAAAATTTTAATGACATGGACATTCAACGTCAACCTTTTTTTGGTGATATTCCAACACCATGTGGGCTTGATTGACAGTCAAGCAAATAAGGGTGGCAAAATAGCCACTTGTGACACAATTCCATTAACTTAAAAGTGTTTCTTAAACATGAAGAGGCAAAAGTGATTTTTGAGCATAGTTCATTACCAAAAACTATTTAAGCATAAAATTTGGATTTTTAAGAAAATGAGGCAGGCATTCATGATAAGCAAGTTCCTTTCAGCCCAAACTCAATCTAAAAGCCTCAAATAGCTAGCAAGAACAAAACTATGTTTTAATGAGTCATACCAATTCCATTGCAAAGAATCCTGTTTCCTTTATACAAGTTAATCCAAATTGAGACAATGGAAAGTTACTTTATGAGCTTGGCATTCATTAAACAGTAATTTACCTCCATGGCAGCTCATTAAATTTAGTAACTCCAATAGACGAAACAAGGACTACTCTACTCACTGACGGTGGCAGCATAGACACAAGATTTCTCACACCCTCCCAATCTTGAAAGATCAAAAAAGAAAAAAAAAATTGTGAGCAGCATGATGGCAATGCAAACAGTCACAGACGCATGTGTGCATAACATTTGGCTAATTATCTTGGTGCAGTCTATACTGAAAGGTGAACAACAATAGTTTCTCTTTAGCATGGTTTCTTCATCACCATCAACTCCCTTAGCAGACAGGTGATCAAAAAACTAGCCAATTTACCTGGCTTTTTAAGACTCAATCAAGCAACTTTTTATTAAATAGACCCCTTATAAGATATAGATTCCAGTCAAAATTTGCACTGAGCAAGCATTTACACTAACCTACTCTTTCTGGTGTATTATCTCCATCCCAGCGCTTTGATGGGAAGGCTGTGGTTCCAGTGCAACATATAACATGTGTAACTCCCTATAAGCAGAGAAATGAGAAGGTATCATAGTTAACACTAAACAGATATCTCCTACATCTGAGGTAACAACCGATCAATTTTAAAACTCAAGATAGAGATCAAAAGAATTAGGCACAGACCACAAAAATTAATGGATCTAGATCACCAGGGTCCCGTGTGTCACCTTTCCACACCTATCAAGTTTTAAGCAAATAATGAACATATTTGACAAAGATAATGGTGTGCAAAACTTCATATAATGTTTTAGATGATTAGAATATACAAAATAAGAAATGCCAATGCAAAAACATGGTACCTGTAATTTCTTTTCATCTTGTCCACCGAACAAAATAGTTGCTTTCTCAGGATCTCGTAATATCAGACGTGATTTGATATTTCGGCTAAGTAAAGATGCTACTACTAACTGTCCTGAAAAGAAGTAATGCTTAAACCTGTGGATATCAAACATACAAAACTCACAAGAAGTGGAACAAGAAAAGGAACAAAGAACAAGAAGATTCTACCTAGTTGTGCACTCTATACCCATGCAACTTCATGGCAAATAATCAAATATGCAAATCACTAATATTCTGTCAAGTACTTTCTAACATTATTCCACCATATTAATCATCAAAACTGTACAATCATACCCAGGTGTTTCCTTTTAAACTAGATGGCTGTTATTTTATTCTAGAGCTTTTGAAGGGGAGGAGAACAGACAAATCAACAAGAAATCTAAATTTAGATAAGAAACACTTCTGATCACAACCAAAGATTCACAGCTTGACCATGCCACATTTACCATTCATTGAATCTTTCTATTGTGTAATAATGGTGTAAAATTTCAAACACTCATCACGCAAAAGATGGTGATGCAGGTGCATTCTGAGTTATGCTAAATGCAGACCATAGGAAAACAATGGTTCAAAAAGAAAATTACAATATCTTCAATTTTAACTAGAATTTAGAAATATTTGTTCTTTCAGTTGTTTTCTTTTTATTCTCGTATTATGCATTTTTCAATTTCTCAAAACCTATGCTCAATCCAGAATGCACTTGTGTAGATCACAAATGAACAGCATTTGGAACATCAGGATCCTAAACACAGTTCTTTTAGAGGAAAGGAGGGGAGAGGTAGAGTAATTCAAACTTGAATCCTACAAAAAATTATCTTAAGATTCTTTTAGGGAGTGGGAGGGGAAGGATAGAGTAATCCAGATTTGGTTCCTACAAAATATTATCCTAAAGTTTGTTTCTTTAAAATGCTCTATGTGTTGGAAATAATAATCTTGATTCATGAATGATGGGTTAAAACTATTAATTAGTGTTTGGCATCTAGATGAATAAATATGTATTTTCCTTAAGAGTCCAAGATGAATAAGTTTAGTGTTTATTAGTTCCGAAATCTGTAGAGTTTTCTCCTCCTGCCTTTCTCCTCTTCAAGGTTCATATATTGTTTTATAGTGCCCGCCACCCAACATATTGGCATTGGAGCCGATGGTTTGGTCTGGGTTCATAGCCGATGGTTTGGCTGGATGTTGTGTGAAATCTTTCATTTGTTCTGGATTTAGGTTTAGCAAACTTGGTTAATTTTGAGGTTGAAATTTTGAAAAAATAAGAAAAAAAACTGCGAGATATTTTCTTGGTTATGTTGTTGGAGACTTTGATTACTCCCAAGGAAAGAGTCATGGTTGGTTTCATAGTTGAAAGGTTGAGAAGCTCCATGTCGAAAGAATGGTTTTGAGTGAGAGATTCACTCCCCTTTATGAGTGTTATATTATTTTCTAGGTTTATGAGTTGAGTACCTATCAAGAGGACTGCAGATCTATTTCGAAACCAAGTTGAGAGATTTTGAGCTAATGCCTAAAAAAAAGGCAATGAAAAGGAAAGGGTAAAGTATACCTGCAAAAGGATGATTTTGTGTTTATTTCTCTATTGCAGGAAATTGATGGTGAACATCAAGAATGATATAGGTTACAAGGACAATGGTGGTAATATGAGTGAAGTGGATGAGCATGCTAGAAAGGAGCATCCAGATGCAAAATATGAAGTAGACAATGAATTGCACAAATGGAAGAAGTTTGAGGTATATGCTGAGAGCTCGGGTTAGGGTGGCTCAGGATATGAAGAAGAAAAAGAAGAAGCTGAGAAATATGAAGATCCAGAGGGGTTGCTAAACAGCAAAGTGCAGGTGAAGTTTGTGAAATCTGATGATCAAATTGCAAGGTACTTACATGGGATGCAAGAATCAAGCTTAATAGGGCATTGGAAATATTAATCTTGATTCATGAAGGGTGGTTAAAACTATTAATTAGTGTGTGACATCTAGATGAAATAATAAGAGTCCAAGATATATAAGTTTAATATTTATCAGTTATTAGAATTTGTAGAAGTAATTAATAGGAAGTCTCTAGATTACTCCTTGTATTAGTAAAAATAGGAGGGATTTCTCAAGTCATTGCCAAGAGGAGAAAAAATATAACCAAGAGAGAAAAAGTAATAGATGTGTGTTTTGAGTTGAGAAAAACAAGAGTGTTCTTCTTCCCACTTCCTTCACTTCAAAGTTAAAATATCCTTTTATAGTACCCACTGACAGCTTTTGTAGAAGAGAGACTTTTTTTTTTCTTCTATATTTTTACAGTGAATGAGTATACATATATATACATGCTCTACTCTATTTTTGGCTATACATAAACTATGGCTATGATAAGGCTTGACCCTTGAATCAAGGATTAAATCAGGGACTATCAATCAAGAGATTTACATTAAAGATTTATCCTATAATGTCTCTAGTTTGACAGCTCATGTCAACACTCCCCCTCACGTTGGTGTGTACAAATCTTGGATGCCCAACTTGTCAAGTGAGCTGTAGAAGTTTTGCTTGACACAACTTTTGTAAGAATATCCGCCAACTGATCTTCGGATTTAACAAAGGGAAATCGAATAATCTTATCTTCGAGATTTTGTTTGATGAAATGTCGGTCTACCTCCACATGTTTTGTCCGATCATGTTGGACAGGATTATGAGAGATATCTATGGCAGCCTTGTTGTCACAGATCAGATCCATCTCAGAGGTTGGGGAGAAACCAATTTCAGTCATTAATCTTCTAAGCCAAAGAAGCTCACAAAGACCTTTAGCCATTCCTTGAAACTCAGCTTCAGCACTTGATAATGCCACCACCTTTTGTTTTTTACTTCTCATAAGATTGCCACCAACAAATGTAAAGTACCCTGATCCATGATATTTTTCCTGCCCAATCTGCGTCTGTGTAGCCTTTAATCTTCAAGTGATTGTTCTTTGAAAACATAAGTCCTTTTCCAGGTGAGGACTTCAAGTATCGAAGGATTCGAATTACAGCATCCATATGATCTTCACTCGGGCAATGCATGAATTGACTCACTATGCTTACAACATAAGCGATATCCGGACGAGTATGTGACATATAAATAAGTTTACCAACCAGCCTTTGGTATTTCTCTTTATCAGTAGGCACTTGATCTGGATATTCTCCAAGTTTATGGTTTTGAATAATTGGTGTCTGCCGGCTTGCACTCCAAAAGTCCCACTTCGGATAGTAAATCTAAGGTGTATTTCCGTTAAGATAAAAATATATCTTGCCCTAATCTAGCAACTTCAATTCCTAGAAAATATTTGAGCCCCTATAGATTCTTCATTTCAAACTCAAGTTGCCAATTGCTTTTGAAGTGTTGCTATCTCTTCTGGATCATTTCCTATGATAATCATATCATCTACATAAATTATCAAGGCTGTTACCTTTCCTCGTTGGTGCTTTAGAAATAGTGTATGGTGCCATATTTTTTCATTGCCAAACTAAACCGCCCAAACCATGCCCGTGGTGATTGTTTTAGTCCATATAGTGCTCGCTGGAGTTTACACACAACTTTGTTTTTGGAATTCGATGTATAACTTGGTGGGATGTCCATGTACACTTCTTCAAGATCACCATGGAGGATACATCAAGCTGGTGTAATGGCCAATCAAGGTTCACTGCAAGAGATAATAAAACTCTTACCGTATTCAATTTTGCTACTGGTGAGAAGGTCTCTTGATAGTCTACACCATATGTCTGTGTGTAACTTTTCGCGACCAACCTTGCTTTGTATCTCTCGATTGTCCCATCTACCTTTTATTTAATGGAAAATACCCATTTACACCCTACTGTTCTTTTCCCTTCAGGCAAGGTAACAAGAGTCCATGTTTTGTTTTTTACCGGTGCCTCCATTTCTTCATTTATGGCTTGAGTCCATTTCGGGTTTGTCAAAGCTTCTTGAACACTGGTAGGAACATGATTTAAGGATAGCTTTTGCACAAAAGCTTTGAGAGGCTTAGAGAGCCTTTTTGTTGAGACATAATTGGCAATTAGATATTTTGATCTTCGATCCTCAATATCTGGAGAATATCTATTTGGTGGTTTGCCACGATTATGCCTGAAAAGTAAAGTGTAACCAGCAGAAGTATTCATGTCATTAGTGTTTGAAGGTGGAGTAGGAGAGCTTACCTCAGGAATATTCTCAGGAGATGGGTCTTCAGGTACTGAGGGGGTCGAGATCTCTATTTCAGTTGGAAGTGACATTATAGATGTCTCTCTTGGAGCCATATAAGATGGAAAGGGTACCTCATTGACCACCGGTTCCGTTATAGGGTGTTCCGTATTGTTTATCAATTTTGGAGAAGCTGTAGAAGCATTATCCAACCATTTGGGTAAAAAACAATTCTGTTCTTCATTCTGAATCTCCCCCTGAAGAGAAGAATTGGACGTGGAAGGAGAGTAGAAAGATTCAGATTCCAAAAAAGTGACATCCATGGTAACATAGGTGCGCTTGGTGGCTGGATCATAACATCGGTAGCCTTTCTGATGCAAGGCATATCCCAAGAATAAGCATCAAATTGCACATGGATCAAGTTTTGTGCGTTGATTTTTATGCAGATGCACAAATGCTACACAACCAAAGGTGCGAGGTGGAATCGTTAACACGGATGGCAGATAAACATGTGAGGAAAGAGCTTGTAATGGTGTCTTAAAATCTAAGACTTGAGATGGCATTCGGTTGAGGAGGTGTATAGTAGTAGCAACGGCATGAGCCTAATGTCGGGTAGGTACATGTGCTCCAAGTAAAAGAGCACGAACCATTTCAAGTATGTGTCGATTCTTTCTCTCAGCAATGCCATTTTGCTGAGGGGTCCGTGGACATGAGGTCTCATGAAGTAATCCATGAAGATGAAAATACTCCCGGAATCGTTGATTCATATATTCCCCACCATTATCAGACCTGAGAACCTGAATTTTAGCCGAGAATTGAGTCTGGATCATTACATGGAAAGCTTGAAATACAGTCAGCACTTCATCTTAATATTTCAGTAGATACAACCATGTCATGCATGTACAATCATCAACGAAAATAACAAACCAACAAAAACCAGATATTGTAGTCACCGGGGAAGGTCCCCACACATCAAAATGAATTAAAGCAAATGGAACTTTACTTTTATTCATACTTAATGGATAGATAGTTCTATGACTCTTGGCTAAAATGCAGGTGTCACATTGAAACTCACAAGGCTGAATTTTTTTAAATAGATCAGGAAACAAATGCTTCATGTAACCAAAAGATGGGTGTCCCAACCGGCGATGTCATAACCAATTTGCGGTTCTTTGGTGTTACTTTGATGATGTACATGATGTGCTCGACCCACACTAATATCATCCATGTAGTAGAGCCCCCCCTCCTAGTACCACGCCCAATTATCTCCTTGGTGAGAATATCCTGAAGAAGGAAAAAGGTAGGATAAATGAGTGCAACACAATTTAGATCAGTGGACATTTGGCTAACAGATAGTAATTTATGGGAGAGAGAAGGAACGGATAAAGTGTTATATAATGATATTGTAGGTGACAAAGTCACAGTGCCTGCTCCTGTGACAGAAGATATAACCCCATTAGCATTAGCAATTGTAGTGCGTCTTGGTGGTGAAGTTGTTGAAAAATCAGTGGCATCATAGGTCATATGGTCGGTGGCCCCCGAGTCAAGTATCCAAGCACCGGTATCAATAGCTTGATGAGAAAAATTGTTGCCTGAATTTGAGAGAAATACATCTCCTTGTGATGATTCAACAAATGGTGTGAGGGAGAGTTGGGGCTCTGTTGTAACCACCGCAACCTTACCCTCAGTTTCAGCCTTGTCATGACATTTTCGAGCCTGGAGTTCATGCCACCAATCCGGATAACCATGTAGTTTGAAGCAATTCTCGCGGGTATGCTTTGAATTACCACAATGAGAACACTTAATTCCATTAGACGAGGTTCGTGATTTGGAGGACATACCAGATTTTCCATTGCTCAAAGAAAGAGAGCCTGTAGAGGATGAAATAGATTGTCCAGATTTAATGCTTTTGGAGGCCAGAACAGCCCCTGGAGTTTCATTATTGTTACCGGTGATCATGACCATTTGTCAAATAGCTTCCCGGCAAACCTGTGCGTATGCCTGTTCCACGGTAGGAAAAGGTTGTGTTTGTAGTACATCAGCTTGGATCTTGTCAAGTCGGTCATCAAGGCCATCCAGAAAAATATACACTCTCTCTTCTTGAAGAAGATTATTATAATGTTGAATATCTATAGCACATTCCATTGGATTTGGACGCCGAAAATCAATCTCACGCCACAAACCTTGGAGATCGTTATAATATTTTTCACGAGAACCTCCAGATTGTTGCAAGCGGGTCACACGGCGTCGAAGATCATAAACTTGAGAGGTATCACTACCATCAAAGTAAGTAGTAGCAATAGAATCCCACACCATCTTTGCTGTAGGAAATCGGATAAAGTTACTAATCAAAGATACGTCCATGGAGTTAAAGGTTGGATCAGTCTGAGAAGGTGGAGGAAGATCGCCATTAATATATCCCAATTTGTCTTTGCCTGAGATGCACATCTCAACAACTTGGGACCAAAGAGCATAGTTGGTGCCATCCAACTTAATGCCAATCTGAGCAGCTGAGGTTTCTGTAGTTGGGGTCTGCTTGTTCAAGATTTCAGCCATTTTGGTAGTTAATTCAATAAGATTAGGGTTGAGTTGTTGTTCCCCAAAAGGATATGAGGTTTCTAAATCTGACATGGTTATTGAAAGAAAGGTAGGTAAGCTTGTCAAGGACCGGTATGCTCTGATACCATGACAGCTTTTGTAGAAGAGAGACTTTCTTTTTTCTTGTATATTTTTACGGAGAATGAGTATACATATATGTACATGCTCTACTCTATTTTTGGCTATACATAAACTATGGCTATCATAAGGCTTGACCCTTGAATCAGGGATTAAATCAAGGATTATCATCAAGAGATTGACCCTTGAATCAGGGATTATCAATCAAGAGATTGACTCTTAAATCAGGGATTATCTTCCTTAAATCAGGGACTATCAATCAAGAGATTTACATTAAAAATTTATCCTATAATTTCTCTAGTTTGAGAGCTTGCGTCAACACCCACCACCCAACACCAGGGTCTATCAGTCCCCTAGGCATGGGATTCATTAAATCTCAAAACACTAAAAATAACTTTCCTTCAAATTTTGTTACCTATATTTTTGCAAACATAAGTATCAATAGTAATGCATACTAGAAATAGGCATGGGATGGGACCAAATCTAAAACCATGATTAGTAATCCATCGGACAAATTATCCTAATATAAATTGTCCTGGGATGGGGCTCTATGTCCAAATTACATGTGTTAGATCTTCAAAATATCCATCTCCATAACTAGGGTTCTCTTTCTGTCCAAAACCCAAAACCCCTCCACCATTAACAATGAACCTCAGCCATTTATCATCTGGAGAAATTCATATTTAATCCAACATCCAAAAATTTCAGCAACAAATTGACAGAAAAGACATGGCATAAAAGAAATTTTTACCGACGCCACCAGAGCCTCCGACGACTAGAACAAGCTTTGAAGATTGAGGGGCAGTTTGGGAATCATGGGTGAGTTTTGAATCTGCCGATTGAACCAGTTCTTGATTCACCACGTGAACAAGTTGTGGTCTTCTATTCGACTTAGAGCTTGAAATTGTCTTGTAAAAGGCAAAAAGAGATGGGTTTGAAAACAGAGTACTCGGTTGATGGATTTTGTGAAGATTTTCGCAAGAAACGGAGAGGAGAGGAATTGGGACCATCGAGAGTCTTGAAGCCATGAAAGCGCGGGTGAGAGAGAGAGAGAGAGAGAGACGAGTGAGAGCTTTGTGGTGGTCGTTATGGTTGTACTTGATTTCCCAAGGTTACCTCGTGGCAACAGATTACTGATCCTTTACAAAGAAATTAAAAAAAAAAAATTCTATTATTATAAGGAAAAGAAATATTTTCAGAAAACCATAAAATGACCAAAAAAATTAGAAATTATTTTTTATTTTCGCAATTATGTTCTAATACTATCATTTGATTTTTTTAGCATTTAATCTCTATTATGAGATAAAAATTAAAGGATGGCCGAAACAATTTCAAGAGTATTTGACAAGTTTTGAACTTAAAAAAAAAAATTGATTTTGAAGTAAATTATACAATTGTTTTTATTAAAATATTATAATTATAAAATTAAAAAGATTATTTTAATGACTAGAACCATCCCAGAGCCAAACAAAAGGACATTTTAACAAATTCTAAATCACAATAACAAGATTATTATAAAATATATTAATAATAAAGTGATATTTTATTATTATTAAAACAAATCAAAAAAGTTTAAATTGTAAAAATTATGAAAAAAATACTATTCTAATGAATGATTTTTGAGAAGAAAAAAAAATGGAAAATCCTATTTCTATGCTAAACACAACTTCAAGGTTTAAATTGTGGTTTCCTCCACTTGAAGGTCTGGTCTGTATTGTCCTTCTCTATTCATCATAAACACACCTAGTCTCGAGGGTCTTACCACGGCCAGAACCTTCAAACCTCACTACTTTGAATGATTGAATCTATAGACTTGATGTTAGAGCATTTCTGACAAGGTTTTGCAGCTGTTGTTCCGGCTCCTTGGCCTTAATTATAATACATAATGTAGCACCTGACGGGATTCGCTTCGATACGACCATGGAGTTTCTGAGAACATTGATGCATCAGTGCTTGTAATTATGTGGCCTCTGGATGATGAGCTAAGAAAATGGATGTAGCAGTAGTTTTCAAGTAACTGAGATGTGGGTCTTATTTTGAGTTGTTATGTAGTATCCAAACATAAGCACAAGATTTTATTGGTCCTAAGTATTAGATGTAACTTCTGAAGTCTTCTCGTGGAGGTCATCAGTGCAATTATAGGTGGCCTGTCGTGTTGATTCTCCAGAAGATTGTGCTCGGCTAATGGGTTTGATGCCATGCAAAATTTGGATGCAATGTTGTTTTTCCTACTCTATCGGACTTTAAATATATCTGTCTCTCTCAGATCCACACACAAGACTTAGATTGGAACTAGTGTTTTGACAACTGTGCTGTTAGTTCCTGTGACAGTCAAGAAAGAAGGTTGAATTAGTTGTTTTGATTGGTTTTTAAAAAATTTAATTTAACTCTATTTATATATAAAATAATCATATGGTCAATCTAAACATATGTAATAGAAAATAAAAATAAAAAATAGAGTAATAAATCTAATTTTTTAGTGGTTCGACCCTATATCTATGTTTAGTCTTCCATCTAGTAAGTCAAGATTTAACAATTTACTAGTTTTCCACTATTATGCGAAATTACAAAATATAATCCATGTGGTATCGAGACACAAAAAAAAGAAAAGTAAAAATCCAATTTTATAGTGGTTCGGCCCTATATCTATGTTTACTCTTCCAGCTAGCAAGTCGGGATTTAACAATTTACTAGTTTTCCACTGTAATGCGAAATTACAAAATATAATCCATATGTATCAAGACATAAAAAAAAAAAATAAAAGTAAAAGAAAATGACCCACCTACTTATTCTCCTTTCCCCACCCCCACTTTCTTTCTCTTTCTCATTCTTGCTTCTGTCTCTCACCCGCATTCTCTCCCTATCTTGGCTCCTCTCATCTCTCTCTCTCTTTCTCTCATCTCTCTCCCTCTCCCTCTCTTCAATCTTTATTTTCCTCTAAATATCACCCATGATTTGAGATTTCTGAAACACAAAGACACGTCGGAGGATGGAATGGAGACCTAGAACCATCGGATTGCATCTCTTCTCAGCTAGGGTTTGGTACATATATTCTTTGAAATCCATTTGATTTTTCATTGATTCTCAAAATCTCTTCTAAGTCCAAATATTTTCTAAACATTTGCCACGTTTCGAAAATATTGCAGTGGTTCGATTTGGTTATAGATGACAGGGAGAGCCGAGATACCCTAGGTGAGTGGGTATTCTATTCTCTTCAATTTTTGAATGATTTCCTACTGTTTTTAGTATGAAAAACTATGTAGATGATGATGGATCTTGTTGGTTTCGAACGTGTTAATTTTTCTCTGCAGTTTGGATTTAGTGTGTATGCAAGTATTAGAGTTTTGCTTTGGGTAGGAGTTTTCTGCAAAATAAAGGGTAGTGTTGCTTTCCAATATCCTTCCTAAATTATTTTTGAATTGTTGACTGAGTTCTGGTACTTTGTTTAAAAATCTGTAATTGGATCTTATAAACATGTTATACCAAATGTCCCATACTATTTTTCCTTAGTCTTAGAGTTAAAATAATGAATTGGTGTATTCTAGTTGTTGGCAAAGTTATTTATTAAGAATGCGACATGTTTAGTGTCTTGTGTTTAGAATCCATAATCTTATACTTGACTATGTTCATGTATGGTGATCAAGTGGTGTTATAATCTTATTTTCAGCATATTAAGAATATGAAATATGTTGTTATGTGCAAGGTTAGTGATTAAGTCTAGACAATTAAGTTTAATAATTTATTGTGTCATTTGAACCAGGTTTCAAGCTTATTGTGACTTCTTTCATATTTGGGAAGGGTAAATGAGTTAAGAAATAGTTAACTTATATGTTGGATGAGTAATCCCTAAGATTTCTGCATAATTTAAATTCATAATTAAATTGGAAAGATTAGTTATGCCTTTTTGTAGAACATCTGAGACAATGACTTGAAGTGAATATACTATTTTTCAATTGTGCTGAATTGGAAAACTAGAATTGTGAAAATATAGAGAAGAAATCGATTTACTCTAATGTTGGTATATAATTTAATGATTAATTTATGATCGATAAATTATGTTAAGGCATTGAAAAGACTGAAAGAGGGAAAATTTTCATTTGGTTGAGAAATTTGGGAGTGATTACATTCTTGAAAAGTGAGTGGATGGTTCATTGTGTCTTGAATAAGGAAATTATTTCAACTCTTTTTATAAACGATTTTAAATCTTTTTATATGATTTTGTATAAGTTTTTGTGATTGTGGGATGTTCGAAATGTGAATTTGAATATCCATTATGTTTATAACTGAAAATGTGTCATATGTTGTTGGATATTTGATTCATGAATGCTAAAATATGGTTTGGTAATTGTTTATTGAAATCTTAATACATTGATTGTGAGTTGAATGATTGTTAAAAGATGGTGCACGTGTATAAATGGCTATGGTCAATCCTTTCACGGTGCAACCCGACAAGGTGGTGTAGTTGGGGTTTAATTGTGAGAGAGGTAGACGTGATCTTTCATCTACTATGTCATACTATATCTGGTTGCACATCAGTGAGATACGAGTCAATGCCAAAGAATGTGATATAGAGTTGTGAAATAAATAGATTGAAAACCCCTTGGCAGGTTTTCACCCGGTTTCGACCAAATCTTGGGCGAAAGTGATTTCTTTGGGAGATCCCGTGATTTTTAAAATACCTGAATGTATGGATGCATGTATTTTGAATTACCATATTTTGCTGGAACTACTTTATGTTCAATGAATGGTTTGTGATATATATGCTTTGACTCTCCCACACTCACCCATCATTTATTGACACAATTATATCATTGTACTCTACTAACTAAGTATTCCCATACTCACCCATTTTCTATCATTTTATAGAGGAAATTTAAATTGATGGAGACTTAATTGACTTTGGAGCCAGAGTTCATCAAGTTCTAATTTTGGCGAAACTTCTCAATTTCGGTACTAGTCTATTCTTGGTAGAAATTTTGAAGAGGTTAGAATGGTTTCATATGGAGGGTATTTATTGAAATTGTAATTAAAATTTCATTTTATCAGTCATTGGGAACTTTCAAACTTGTGGATTATATTTAAACTTTTATTTTCTTCTATTAAACTTATTTTTGGATTTGTCAGAATTTTATGAGATTTCTGAATGGTCGGGTGGGCCAGATGCATATATTGGATTTGGAATGACTTGATTGGTCCCATGCATGCCTGTTGAGTCAGAATGGACTGGGATGGTTCTTTGAGTGTTGTTGAAATGTTTTTTAAAAATAGGTTGAATTTTAGTTGAATGTCTTACGCTGTTCCGCTATATGGGGAGGTCATGCCCGTATGTCGAGATGAAGCAGTAGTTGTCGCATGCTCGACTCGAGAGTCAGGGTGTGACAATCCAAATACTGTTGACTTTTGATCTTCCTTACTTGAAGATATTTTTATCCAACAATGTTGATCAAACAAATCTGATCTATCTCACAAAACTCAACTCACAATAACCAAAATACAAAGAATTAATTTTGAAAATGGCAGTTGAAATTTTTCAAAGTGATCCTCTTGATGTGTTGAATTTTCTTCCCTTCAAAATATAGAATATTGCACTCCTCAATTATTGTAATTTTTTTGATTTTTGTGCTCCTTATTTAACTCCAATTTTCAGCCTTCAAAGTTTTTGAAAATAGCCTAAAATCACCATCAAAGAGTAGCAACTTTCCCAGTTTTTAGATGCTGAATAATTTTTTATTCTATTAGATTTTCCTTATTGCCAAAAGATTCAGAAACCTTTCAAGTGACTAGTCAACTTTACCCATAATTTTCTCAAACTTTTCTTAATGCATTTAATACTAAACATTTAGCCTTGTAGTCTCACATACCTTCTTTAAAATCCAATTTCAGAATTTGACCAAATTTAATCAAATATTTTTCCAAGTAATGGCTTAGACTTAGAGACCTTCATCTTTTGATTTTTTAGACTTTTCTTTCTCATAAGATATTCTCTTAATCATGATTTGGTCAAAATATCTAAACATATTTTTAAAATAAATATAGTACCCAATCTATATTCACAATGTTAGGCTGAGTCTTCAAGAATAAAAGAGAAAATTTTCTACTTCTACGACAACATCTATGACATCTTCTATAATAACTTCTATGAATTATTTTTATGAGATTTTTCAAACCAAACTTAAATTATATTTGGGAGAGTTTTTTTTCTCCTTATCTTTTCCGTTCAAGGAGAAGTAAAAAATAATAGTTCTTTTTTTTTTAAGTTAGAAATTATTTGGTTTTCCTACTTTTAAAATGAAGTTAAAATTTAAAAGTTGATTTTTTTTTTTTTTTACTTTTTTACTTTTGAGATAAAGTTAAAAATTAAAAGTTAAAGGGTATATTTGAAATTTTGTATCATTTAAGTGAGAATATTAATGAAATAATTATGTGAAGAATAAATGGAATAAAAAAACAAAAATGGTGGAGCATTAAAAAAAAAGAAGCAAAAATTCCTCCCGGGACCTTTTTCTTAAAAGCTCATTTTTGAATTTTTCTTCATAAAAAAAACTCTTTTTTTAAGAGTTTCTAAAAAATAGTGTTTGACATGACTTCTACTTATAAGAAGAAGAGAAGTCGAAAAAAATCTCTGTCAAACGGACACTTAGAGGCCGTTTGGGATTGTTTAAAAAATGCTATTTATAAGCACTAAGTGCTTATAAGCATCTTTTTATCTTATAATCTCATTTTATATTTTTTAAAAAATAAATTATTCGCTGTTTGAATAAATGTTATTTAAAAATAGTTAACTGTTTGGTAAAATGAGTGTTTATAAAGTATATAAAATATGAAAAAGACCATAATGGATATAAAATGTGATATGATTGTAATTTTGGTTAAATATAAAAAGGTAAAAATGTATTTTTATTTGTCAAACTAACTTATTTTAGTTGTACTTAAAAGTACAAAAATGAAAAAATTGGTAGAAGAAGATTATTTATTTTTTAGTTTATAAATACTTTTTCGGTTTAGGTATTTTTACAAATTTTACTTATCAAACGGTTATAATTTTAATTTTGTCTTATAAACTAGTTTGACCAGTTTATAAAAAATTCCAAATACTCTCTTAATCTGCACACTTAATAAAAATGTTAGAATAATATAAAAAAAATTTTTTCATCAGAATTCCAAAGGAACAATAATTTCCTTAACAATTTCTCAATTTTTTATGATAACAAAACCATAAAAAATAAATATTCAAAAATATCAAGCATGCATATTTGTAAGTGAATGCACATTTTCAAACTCCCCCTCATTTTTATTTCATCAAAAAGAAAATAAAATAAATATTGGAGCAAATATCACATAAAAAATAGAAAATAATAAAGGAAATATTTCACATTGATTTATGCAAATCTCATCATTTCTTTTAAACATGAAAAACATGCTCCAATATCATTTCTAATATTTTCAAACCTCTCTCTGTCTAAAGATTTTGTAAAAATGTCTGCAAATTGATTTTTTACTTTCAACTTATTTCAAATTACATCTCCATTTGTGACATAATCTCTAACCTCTATATGTTTGAACTTTGAATCAATTATGAGATTTTTGGTTAAGCATATAGTATTCGTATTGTTACATTTGCTTATAATCTAATTCTTTTTTTTTTTGATATTTTAACGATAAGATTTGATAACAACAATTTTCTATTCAGAAGTATTCGAACTCTATATTTTTCGATTTTATGCTAGACACTAATGCACTTTTTTTTTGGATAATATTTCTAATTGTTTAAAATTTACACGTTCCATTTTTTTTAATACCATACAAGAATATCATTATTTATGAATATCAAACAATTTTTTTCTAAAATTGTAGATTTAACTATATAAATACTTTCAAACTTAATTCCTTCAAAAATTTTATCTTGTGATAGTTTATCAAAATCAATACATTTATTTGTACTTTTCATTATAAAATTGATTTACATCCAAAAAATTATGCATTAAACCATTTACGAATAAAATATTTTCAATATTGAAAGAATTGTTATCTACATTGTCTTTGCCAATAATTTTTCCTTTATTGTCTAAAAAAATCACAAATCCATAATCTTTTCAATTTAACTTTGTGAACAATGAGGCATCTCGCGTCATATATCTCGAACATCCACTATTCAAGTATCACTTTCCTTCAAATCTAATCTAGCCTCATGTTCCTGCACAATCTAAGTAAGAGATTAGTTGTTCTTAGAAAGCCAAACTAGATTGGATTTTTTAGAAAATTAGCTTGCGTTTGAATTAAATTTGTCTGGATTTGTACAAAACTTGTTCAAAAAATAACTCCCAGCAAAGTGATCAATTTTATGACATATATAGAATGAAATATTATTATTTTTATTTCTTGGATAGTTAGATCTATAACCAAAATTATTTTGCATATCACTAAATTTATTGTACCTAGATTCAAAATTAATTTTTTTGTAAAAATTTAATTTTTCACCAGAACCTCTATAGATACTTCTATTGATACTTTTATGAGAACTTCTGTGCGATCTTCTGTAAAATTTTTTTGCTATCTGTGAATAATTTCTGTGCTTATATTGTGCAGTCAGTGAAAAATTTTTGTGCAGTCTTGGTGCATTTTGTGAGTTAGAACTTTATATTTTTTTAGCAGACTTTTGAACAATTTTGTGAAGACTTTCTGTAGGCTAAAAAGTGCATATGTTTCATATTTCTGTAGTTTTGACAATGCCATTATTGTTAGAACTTGAAGTCATTTTATAGTGATTTACATAATCTAAACATTTTTTAAAAAAATCCATTATTTAAAATGAAAGTAATTTTGTTAATTTTTTATCACTTTTATGAAATTTTTGAAAGGTATTTTCTATAGATTTTGACAATACATCTACTATATTTTTCAGAATATTTATTTCATTTTCTACTCCAGTAAGTTTCAATTCAGAATTCAGCAGGTAATTAGTTTGTCTAAACATATCATTCTCATTTTCTAGTGTGATAACCTTAATTTTCAAATTTGAAATTATGTTCAACATAGCAAATTTTCTCATCGTTTTGCTCTCTTTCTCTATGGTCATTTCCTGCACTTGACTTAAATTTTCGTGAATTCTGAATGTTCCTGAATTTAAAAACCTTCTTACCTTTTTTCTTGAAGGCTCGACTAAGCTTTTTGGCTAGCATATTGATCTTTTGACCACTATTGTCTTCCTCTGCAGAAACTTCATCTTCTTTAGCATAAAATACAATTGTTTTCCTCTTATTTTCAGATTCAGCAATGTGAAAGATTTCGACTTCGTAAGATATCAATTTTCCTCTTAATTTGTTTAGCGACAGCTTATTTAAGTCTTGGACTTTCTCAATGGCAGTCTTCTTAGCTTTCCAAGTCCTTGGTAATACACGAAAAACTTTCCTTACTTGATCTGTATCTGAAATCTATTTTTTTAAAAGAATCAAGTTCATTAGTAATGATAGAAAATCGATTAAACATTTTCTTAATATTCTCTCATTCCTGAAATCGAAAGAGTTCATATTCTTGCGTCAATAAGTTTATTCTTGTTTCCTTCACAGTGCCGATCCCTTCATGAGTGCTGCATAATCTATCCTAAATATCTTTTGTTATATCACATGAAGAGACGAGATTAAATTCAGTGGGAGAGTTAGTACAAAGGAGTAAATATTTAGATCAAAAATTTATAGAAATCAGTCTTTTATCATTTTCGGTCATTATTGAGCCTTTTACAATTAGATCTTCAAAGGTAATAATATTCCAAACCTCATAATCAGTAACTTTTGTAAATGTTTCTATCCTAAATTTTCAATGGAAAAAATTTACCCAATTAAAATATGGAGTTCCATTTATGGATTGACCATATGTATAAGGAATAACCATGGATCTTTTACTCTAGAGAGGTACGAGCACTGTGCTTGGATACACTTGTTAGTCCTTGTGACAATCAAGAATGAGAGTTGAATTGGTTGTCTTGATTGATTTTTAAATATTTAATTTAACTCAACTTAAATATAAAATAATCCTATAGTTAATTTAAATATATGCAGCGAAAAATAAAAATAAAAGATGGATGATAGTGATATTTTTATACACTTAAATTTATTTTATTTTATTTTATTTTAAACTTTATTTATGACTTTTAAAACTGTTTTTAGGTTTTATTTCATGATTTACCTTAATAATTTTTAAGGTTTTATTTTAGGATTATTGGGTTCATTTAAGGATATTGGACTACACAGATAGCTGTTAGTATTTTAAGCATAACTTTTTACTTCGATATCCGATTGACTTGATTCTTGTTGGATTGGAAAGAAAACTTCGAACTCTACAAATCTTGTGAAAGACGTCAGAAGATGGGTCAAACCAAAAGATATTTGAAAATTAAGTCAAAGTTACTACAGTATTGAAAATCAAGACCCATGAGTTCTAAAAGCTCAAATCCAAGTGAAATATCAAATTGTTATGAAAACTCATGAATTTTTAATCATTTAAAACTTTTAAAATTTAGATTGTAAGAAGAAGATATCCTTTGCACTTAGGGAGGAGGAGAGAAACCCTAGCAGCATCTTCTTGAACGGGATTCTTCCATCTTCATTCAGGTTGGAGGGGTTGTAATGATTTCTTCACCTTTCTTGCATCTTTTTTATCATGTCTAGCTAAATTTCTTATTTGTAGGACTCGATAGATTCTGATTTTTGATTAATAGTACAGTTTGATTCGTTTCTTTCTCTTAAATTTTTATTAATATATTCATTGTTTGATGAGATTTCATTGTTGAACTTAATGCTTCATTTGTAAAGGATTCTACGATTTAATGATTTGCAATTACATACTTAAGATCGAGAGAAAATTGTATGAAATCTAACCAATACAATAAAATTCACGTAAAATTATGAGATCGAGTGATGATTAATTTTATATGTAGGGATTTTAGAGAAAACCCTAAATTATAGATATTCCACAGATATTAATGCAGTTCGACTTAATCAAAATTGCATGACCGTTGAATTTTGGTTAGTTGAATTAGAGTTTCATTGTATGACCATTAGATAAATCTAATTTAGAAAAATCTGTCATCATTAAGAATGAATTTTCAGTAAATAAACTTTAAAGGATTTGAAAGATTTCAACCATGTGAAAAAATTGAAAACAGATAAAATCGAAATTTTAGAATTTTATAAAATTAGGTTTCTTATTCTTTAATATTTTATTTTTGATATTTTCGTCGTTTTAATATCTTTGAAATCTTGATTCTTTCTATTCAATTTAGATATGATATTTTATAATTAGTAATACATAATATTCTCGTAGAAATGACATTTGTTTCGTACCATACATAACATTTGACTAAGATATATTTACCCGAAATCGTGATACACAGAAATCGCATAACAATAGAGAGACAAATCTAATTTTATAGTGGTTCGACCTTATACTTATGTCTACTCTTCCGGCCAACAAGTTGGGATCTAGCAATTTGCTAATTTTTCAATATGATGCGAAATTATAAAATACAATCCAAATACTGTTAACTTTTGATCTTCCTTACTTAAAGATATTTTCATCCAACAATGGTGATCAAACAAATCGCATAAGATCTACCTCACAAAACTCAACTCACAATAAACAAAATACAAAGAAATAATTTTGAAAATAGTAGTAGGAATTTTTCAAAGTGACCCACTTGATGTGCTAAATTTTCTTCTCTTCAATATACAGAATATTGCACTCCTTAATTATTGCAATTTTTTTTTGATTTTCGTGCTCCATATTTAACTCTAATTTTCAGCCTTCAAAATTTATGGAAATTGCCCAAAATCACCATCAAAGACAGCAACTTTCCCAATTTTTAGGTGATGAATAATTTTTGATTCCTCGAGATTTTCCGTATTACTGAAAGATTCAAAAATCTTCCGAGTGACCAGCCAACTTTATCCATAATTTTTTCAAATTTTCCTTAATGCATTTAATGCTGAACATTTAATCTTGTAGTCCCACATACCTTCTTTAAAATGTAATTTCTGAATTTGAACAAATTTAATCACATATAAAGATATAATTGGTTGAATTTATGCAACTAATCATGTTACCTTTTTGGAAAATTTCCAAATTCTCTGGACAAAGTCATTAATCTTTAGACTTTTCATCCCTGAAAAAAATTCTTCTTTCCTTGTTAATGAAGTCAATAGCCACAACTTTCATATTTGAATTCAAATATTTTCCCAGATAATGGTTTAGACTTGGAAACATTCCTCTTTTGATTTTTTACACTTTCTTTTCCCGCAAGGTATTCCCTTAATCATGATTTGATCAAAATATTTAAACATATTTTTAAAATAAATATAGTATCCAATCTATTCTCACAATGGTAGGCTGGGTCTTCAAGAATAAAAGGTAGAATTTTCTACTCTACGACAACCTCTATGGTATCTTCTATAACAATTTCTATGAACCATTTTTATAAGATTTTTCAAATCAAACTTAATCTGTACACTTAATAAAGATGTTAGAATAATATAAAACGTTTTGTTTTCATCAAAATTTTAAGAAAACAACAATTTTCCTAACATGTGCCAATACTGAAGGAGCACTCAGCTTTAGGTAGCATAATTGAGTCCGCGATACAAAGTGCTATTAAAGAAGCCAGGTTCTTCTAGTGGTCTCTCTGAGTTGTTTCTTTCATAATTTATATAGACATTGACTTGGTGTTGGCCCTCCCGGGATAAGAATATAACAGGCGATGCAGAAACTCCATTCTTGCTTGTAAGGGTGAATGAACCGACCGGAGGAGCTTTTCTGGCTTCAACTATCCTTTTATTATATCATTGAGAACATTTTGTAGCTAGTCGCATTTTGTCTACATAAATCAATACAGATACCTGATTGAAAATCTATTATCTTTGTGTTTTTCCTTTTATGGTTATCTCATTTTGGATATTTTCCATCGTATCTGATATTTTCTTGACAAGTTTCAAGATATTGAAGTTCTAAAGAATAATGCACTTGTTGGGACAGATTGCTGTCTACCTTGCTCAGCTAAGAGAGCAAAATAATGGGCTTTGAAGCAAGTATTAAGCATTTTTTGCTTTGAAAGAGAGAGGATAGGCTTTAAAGGGGCAAACCAGTAGAAGAGAGCACATTTTGGCATTGAACATTTTGGCATGGTTGGGTAAGTTCTAAGCAATTAAATAATGGATTTGCTGTTAAGAAAACTTGTTTGCCGCCTATAACTATAAGGGATTGCGAAGCTCTTTTAATCACAGAGATTCCTTAGTCACATAAATAAGCTTGAAGACTTAAAAGCTTACTTTTATTAGAGTTTGAATACAAGCAAGTTTTTCAAAAAATTTGTGGGAAAAAATTTTGCCCAATCACTCCATAGTTCTCCTAGAGGAGTATATGAGCTCTTATAATTTCACTCGGTTTCTATGCATGAGATCTTTTATTTGAGATAACATTTGCCAAGATGGTAAATATATATATAAGATAAAGTTGTGTTGCACCTTATTGAAAGAATAAATATTTATTAAGCACGTTGAAAGAATAAGTAAACAGAAATCGATTTCTTGGAAGTTGCTAAGCTGCTTTTAACTTTCGGGAAATCGACTTCAGAAAGCACCTTTCTAGAAGTTTTTTTCAACATTTCTGTGATTGAATATCAATATCATTTTCAATCCTTAATGCAATATTAAGGGAAATAAACCAGACATCATGAAGGGAAGGAGAACAAAAGTTTAAAAAAAAATGCAACCATCAAAGCAACAGGGATCTAATCCCGAATAATATCATGTGCAGAGGCCCTCTAAAGCTCCCATCCCTTCTAAATTGCAGGTCCATTGGTAATTTTCGGTCTGAAGAAACTGGTAGTCCTCTCCGGTCATTGACACCAAATTAACAGCTATCAAAGAACGCCAAGAAACCATTTTTGCACCTTTATGGCTTCCAAATGTTTGCACCATTTTCACGTCTTTACAGATCACTTGTTATGTTTGGATCAAGACTCTTCTTGCAAGTTTTTATTATGGTTGAAATAGGATCCGATTGTTAAAGTTTGCTAAAAGGTCTTCCTTAACCCCAAACCTCCTCCGCCAACCATTGTTCTCGGATCGTATTTGTGTTTGTATGCCTGAGCATGTGTGTTCATGTCTGATGTCTGTGCTAACAGACTTCTAGTCCTTGTCATGGATTGCTGATAGTTTGTGGGGCAGATTTACAAGAAAATATTTTGATCTCTCTATATTGCAGGTTTGGAATGCTCATTAAGGATTCAACTTTCTGGAGAGCTGGATTTTGGTCCATGCCAAGAGCTTGCCAAGCTTCCCTTCTTACTCTGAGGCTGTTGGTGGGATTTTAGCATCAAGTTGTAGAATTATAAGATTTTATGGTTTAAAGAAGAGTGTAAAACCTTTCTTGCTTAACTAGATGTAAAACTTTGCCATTTTATGGTTTAAATCTGTGTAATATCAATCCAGACATGGCATTTTACCAACTTCAAGGTGCTCTCTGTTATTGATCCACGAATAATACATTTCTTAGCTGGGACTTTTACGCAAATTTGGCCTCGATCTAAACCAAATGCCAATATAATTATGATCACAAGTGTGTTTGGTTAAAGGAAATGAAAATAAAAAATCGAAACAAATCCGTATGAATTGTTTAAATTAATGAAATGAGAATGTAAGTTTGTGAACGAAATCCTCCGAATTAAGACATTTATTAAATTCAAGTAAAAGCATGGATTTTATGAAATCATCTTTGATTTTGAATCTAATTTCGATTTTTGAATATCAACCAAAGGCAATATCCCAATTTCATTCTTGTCTTTGAACTCGTAAAACACAAAGCAGGGAATTGGCTTCAACATTTAAAAACCAGAAAAGTAGAAATTCAGAGGATATGGTGGTTGTGCTGCCATATCTCAATCCTTGTCCTTGCTTACCTAGGATACCAAGTTCAAAAATAACGAAGGGGTTGACTTGGCAACCCACGATTGGATACCTAACACCTCATATAATAACATGGAAATATAAATAAATAAAATTAAGAATATTTTATAATCACATCAAGGGGTTGAATAAGAGAATTATTTTTGCTAAAACCTTCCATGTAATTCCAAAAATATTTTAAATGTGTTTTCAAAGAATAACAATTGGAGAAATGTTTATGGCTGCCCTAAAATTGATTAAATAGTATTTATTAGTGAAAATGTTTTTACATTTTATGTTATTTATTTATACAATTTAAGAATTTTTTGTTTGATTGTTTTATTTAATAGTCTTTTTGTAAAAATGTAATGAGAAGATTGCGTATATATACGTTCACCATTTTCCTATCTCTGCACTAAGTCAAGGAATATTTTGTGTACCGAGTGAGTCATTTTTATTGTTTTAATCAATGCTATGTATTATCTTGTCATTATGAATTATTTAAAAAAGTTATAATCCAAAGATCTTAATAATATCTATTAAGGTAATAATATTATGTACATTATTTTCCGGCCTAACATAGTCGAATATTACTTAGGTATGTTATTTTCATAATACATTGGATTAAAAAAAATTACTGTAACTAACTTCCAAATAACAAAACGTGATTGTCCTAAGTAAATATAGGCAAGTCACTACTTTTTTTGTGTGAATTGCTCTTTGTGATAAAATTATACTAGTGAGACCAAAGGAGTCAATGATTAAATTAGTCGAATTCAAATAATCTTATTATATATTTTTTTACTAGATCTAAAAATTATTTTGATCAACTCAAAATTATTCAAATTTTTATTTTTTTTATTGATATAAGTCATTACGTAATATTTAGCAATGTAAAAGCAAACGAAATATAGTTCAACTTGTTGGTATAATTGTCAGATAAATTAAATAATAAATAATAATTTAATAAATATAAAAATAAAAAATAACATCTTTTCATAATTATAACTTCAATTATCATATACAATTTATTGTCTCTCAATTTGATTTTGATATACGTTTTATGTTTATCATTAACTTATCACAACTATCCTTTACTTAGAATTAGGATCGGCTACGTCGAAGTTGTTATATATAGTTTATTCATTAAAAAATTGTTATGCACAATAAAATGGAGGTTAAAAACAAAAGCACAAAGACACTGTTGAAAACATACTGAGGGGTGTTTTTTAGTGTTGGAGGTGAGTTATGACTCCATAAATACTGACTTCTTGATGATTCGAACGATTACCGTCGATAGAGTGCGAGACTTGTAAAAACCGTAAGAGGATATTCCGATGGGGGGTTCCGACGCTCAAGTCAAAAAGAGCGATTTTTGAATATAATGAAACAGACTGAGAGTTTTAGAGAATGAGAGATTCCCTATGATCAGTGTACCCAATGTGTAAGACCAAGAGAACGTACCTAACTTATAAGGTCTGAAAATATCTTATACCTGATAGAATCGTATGCATTCGGAGTGTTACAACTCTACTTTTCTTATGGAGATGGTCCGGAAATTTTAGGAGTTAAATATTCCGAAACGTTCGTGATTCTTATTATATGGAAAGTTCCATTATTCGAGGATATCTTTTCCTTATCAGTAAGATTCTGAAGATACTGCTCTTAAGTAGGAAACCGAGGTCATTGTGGTGTTTTAGCCCTTCCTTAGGATCGATGATGCCGTTAGCTTTCGGTCGATTGTTTAACCAATGCGGAGCCTTCGGGGTTTGCTCATTCAGTAGATCAGGAGCTACGTATCCGTTCTGGAAGATAAATCCCGATTGATGAATTTTGTTAGATAGATGGAGCGACTTAGACCCTATCGTTTGGGAGACGGGACGACTAGAGCCCTTCGGTAGATCACTTGAGTGGCCATAGAGGGTAATCGTTCTAGGATACCGGGCTATGCTTGCCCGTCGATCGACAGTTATTCCATCGGTTGGAACGATCCCTTTTGAGTTGTAGGCCTCGTGTGTGGACCTTTTAAGTGTTGTCCCTTTGAAACAGATGTTGAGCCATATCCTATCATTTGCCCCCGACTCGTTGTATTCTTGTATAAGAAAGGCGACAGAAGTTATAACCATTGGAAAAGGCATGAAACTTTTTGGCGTGATCTTGGTCGCTTCGATTTTCAGAATCGTCTCCTGTACGCATTATAAAGATACGCGTCTATTAGGATATTGCATACTCTAGTATTCTTGCCTGTTGCTCTCTTGATCTTTTGTGAAAAAGTTTTTCCTTAAAAAATGTCGAAAGATTCTTCCTCGTTGAAAGATATAGACAATATACGGAACACAATGACCAAAGGGGAACTGCAGGAAGTCTGAAGGACATGTCGCTCGGAAGTGACTTCGAACTGGTGTTACCTATGAAGAGGAAAGGGTGAATCATGCCCCCGACGGCTATGTCCCCATGTATAAACAATGTGTGAAGTACTGTTTGAAGTTCCCATATACGGGTCCTCCGGCAGGGGCTTTAAGATTCTGGAATGTCCACCCCTCGTTACTTATCCCTAGTGCTTAATGTTTTGTGATCGCTCTGATTTCTCTATTAAGGTTTTTTCGTATCCATTTTGACTTGGAGATTTTGGGGGCCTTTTTTTTGTTTGGTACGATGTAGTGCTCGAGGCTCCACCCAAGATTGGTATAAACTGCAGACCCGCCGGGAGTCTCGTTGAAAATTCTTCTACAACGAATCTCAAGATAAACACTAGATACAGAAGTTCTTTTACGTGAAGTTTTTGAATAAGGATCTTCTTCCGATACTTCCGGGTGCCGATCAAGTGCCCTTGTTGAATATAAAAATCTCGAATCTCTTTCGTCACTATCGCTTCTTGTAGTTTGTTGGGCGCTATTATGAGTTTTCTCGGCAGAGTATCTGGGTAGATTCTTTAGTGAAGGATCAAATGTTACTATTGTCTGGTTTGTTGATCGACGAGGCAAGCCAGATCAATAAGCCCATCTTACTGGAGCAGAAGGAGAAGGAGTTGGTTGATACTCTACCCTCTGTGAATGCACTTCTCCTAGAGAATATTTCAACTGATCGGGAGGTGCGATCGAACGCAAAGAGATTGGTGAAGGTAACTGATACTCCTCCCAAGACTCGGTCGAAAAGTCCAAGGGTTCAGTCGGCTGAACTATCTGCTGGTGAAGAGAGACTAGTGGAAACTGGAGAACGTGCGTCTTCTCAAAAACATGTCGAACCGATGGGGAGTCAGTAAGGTGCTTTGGCGACGATTATTTGCACATCAGCTAGGGACAGTG
The DNA here is from genome assembly GCA_037126225.1 of Dillenia turbinata. NCBI lineage: Eukaryota > Viridiplantae > Streptophyta > Magnoliopsida > Dilleniales > Dilleniaceae > Dillenia > Dillenia turbinata. The sequence continues at coordinate 1,513,149 of JBAMMX010000015.1, forward strand.
GGGAGGAAGCCCCGAATGAGGGAATTCCTGAGGCAACGGAGGGCGCTTTACTCTAAGTCCATTGTTGCAGGGAGAGACTTCGATGGAGCCAGATGTTTCTACCCCTATTCTGGGGGAGGCATTCGAACGATCTCCTCAAGTATCCCAGTGTTCCCTATATGATGGTGAAGACAAGGCTGGCCTTTCGTCTCTTATTTTGGTTAAGTCGCTCAACGGTCAGGAGGATGATCCAAAAAAAGGATCAGTAGCTGTTTGCATGGGAAACCATCACTACAGTTGTATCGATCCGAAGGGGGTGCTACAATTGGCCGAACAGTTTGAGTTTTGCTTTGAACTCGCACTCCATAGAATGTCTTCGGATCATGTTCATAAGGCTCTTCACTCTCTCTGTCTGATGGTAAGTGTTTTTTACCCGAACTCTGTTTACATTTGTTATTACATAACTCTGACTGTCGAGTACACTTCTTCTCAGATTGCAGCTTTGATCGAGTTCCAAAAACAACGGAGGAAGCAGTCCAAGGAACGCCTTGTTCACTTGGCTAATCAGGTACTGGAGTTGAAAGACGCTCTTGAGAATAAGGAAAAGGATATTGAGAGGGAAAAATACAAACAGATCGAATGTCTGCAACAGGACCTGACCCTGTCTCAAGAGCACTATGAAAAACTGGAAGTCGAGGCGCGCATTCATGAAGCGAAGTTAGTGGCTGCCGAAATGTTAGCTCACCTTCTTGTGGAATCTCTTCGGAATGTCGAACGGGAGATGGCTGAACTCAAAATGTCTGTCACCAAGGACGTTACCAACCTCCAGTTTTCTCAGTGTAGGTTGCTTGAGCGTTTGAGGTGTACTGAGGAGATTCTTCGATAGGTCGGTAGATATGAGACTTTACCTCCTTTTGAGGGGTCAGTCGAGGGGATGACAACGGATCGGGGCTTTACCCAGATGGCCTCTATTGTTCCTTCTGATCCTGTGTAATTTTGTATCGTCTCGATAATGAAAAGATTTTCTTCTTTGTGTGTATCTGTCCAAAGGTGTCACTTAGACCATTTGTTTGATACCCTGTCAAAATGTAGTGACCTTTCTCACAAAGGGGATCTTTAAAATACTATGAACCATTTAGAGAGTTGTACCGCCGAGAGTTTTCTCATTGATAGGCCTTATAGTCTTGTTCGAAGAGTTAAGTTCGTTATCTAACAGAAATTAGGTCAACTTAGGCCCAATGCTCAGCAAGAGTAGAGCAATGTTAGCCCATTCGGGGAGTTGCATCCCAATGATCGTTTGAAAAGATCAGGGTGATTTAGGCCCATTGTACAGTAGGAAACAATTGGTAGTAGGGTCTTGTTCACTCGCTTAGGGAGTTCCATCCCTTTTTGATGACACATTCGATTGATAGTAAACTTTCGATAGGAGGCCGTGTCCACCCGTTCGGGGAGTTCTATCCTTTTTTGATGATACGTTCGATCGATAGAAAACTTTAGATAGGAGGGTCATGTCCACCCGTTCGGGGAGTTCCATCCCTTTTTGATGATACGTTTGATCGATAGAAAACTTTAGATATGAGTGTCGTGTTTACTCGTTCGGGAAGTTTCATCCCTTTTTGATGACATGTTCAATCGATAGGAAACTTTAGATAGAAGAGTCATGTCCACCCGTTCGGGCAGTTCCCCTTTTCTAATGACACGTTCGTTCGATAGGATCAGGATGACGTATAGTAAGAAATGACTGATAGTAAGGTCGTATCCACTCATTCAGGAAGTTCCATCCCGTTTTTTATGATACGTTCGTTCGGTAGGATCCGAACGAATTAGACCCAATGTACAGTAGGAAACGATTGATAGTAAGATCGTGTCCACCCGTTCGAGGAGTTCCATCCCCTTTTTGACGACACGTTCGTTCGGTAGGTTCAAGGCGACATAGGTCCAATATACGATAGGAAACGATTGATAGTAGGGCCGTGTCCACATGTTCGGGGAGTTCCATCCCCTTTTTTACAACACGTTTGTTCGGTGCAGAAGACTAAGCGTACTATTACCGATTGACGAGACAAGTTGTAATGGAAAAGCAAATAATAATTGATTCTTCTATCGATCATTGAGGATCGCGTGTCATGAGCTGTCATAGGAATAATCACTAGATGAAGAGAAGGCGCAGGATCTTTCTCAGGAAAAAAGCACAGGAAACTTCGGGTCATTTGCCGGACAAACACTGGTGAGAACATAAAGTTCATGTAGGGTGCTTTTGTCATAAATCTGAAGGATCACCCCTTCTTGTTCGTCGTGCGGGGGCCTAGGGTTCGGTTGGTTGGGTGGCTCATTCTCCCATGGTGGATTGTGTTGGTCTGGAGAAGGTAGATTCATTCCTTCTATATTGATGAACCTCTGTAGTCTTCCGCTACGAACCAAGAACTCTAACTCGTCTTTGACCCTCTTACACTCGTCGGTCATATGACTATAATCCCGATGGAAGTAGCAGTACTCGGACTTATCCTTCTTGAAGTCTTCCTCTGTGGAGCTAGGGAGCCACCCGACATACGATTTATTCTTGATTTGATATAGGACCCGACTTGGAGTCTCGTTCAACGACGTGTAAATGCTAAACCTTCGTGAGGGCGAAGACCTTAGCCTGCTCTTCTTTGGGGAAGGCTGACGAGACGATCGACTGCGTTCTTTTCTGCTCGAATGGCTCCTTCGTCGATCGAATGCCTCTGCTTCTTCTACCACAATGTATTTTTCGGCTCAGGAGTAAAACTCTTGAATAGTCAAAGGGAGATTTTTCGTAATAGAGGTCTTCATGCCGAATGGGCGTAGGTCTGTTAGAAGGGTAACTAATGCGATAGAATGGTCCAAAGCTGGGACATTCAACATCTCTTATTTGAATTTCTCTAGGAAATCTCTCAATGGCTCGTCTTCCCGCTGCCGCAATGATAACAAGGAGGTGGACTTTTGTTGGCTCCTCGGCTGATTATAAAGTAAGCCTCGAACTGCTGTCGAAACTGGATGAAACTCTTGATACTTAATGGCAAAAGAGAGTTGAACCATGGCAGGACATTGCCCTTGAGCGTAGTGGGGAAGTGCTTACACATGACCGCATCTGATAGGTTCCTATAGACCATGATTGTCATGAAGTGGGCCGTATGATCACGGGGATCGATTGTTGCATCGTATCTCTCCATGGGAGATAAAAAGATGTCTCATGGCATCGGTTCTATGGAGATCTTCAAATCGAAAGGTAATACTCCTGAAGGGTGGAGAGGACTTTCATCCTTCTTCACGCCTGCCTTTCTAAACTCGGCGGCTACAAGTTGTTTGATTTGTTTTCTCAAATCTTCTGGATTATGACGAGAGGTAACCGATAGTTCATAGTTTACAAGAGGCATTTATCACTAGGGACGTTCATGTCCAGAGTCCGCTACAGATGACTGGCCGTCTGGTCTAAGGTCACAACTGAGTCCTTCCAGTTTGCTCATATCTTGGAGTCTAGACTTCAACCTATCCATATGGGGATGGCTGGCTCGTTCCGGGCCGAGAGGTACAATCAGCTGTTCTTGAGTTGCAGGTTGGGGGACCTGCTCCGGGCAACATGTTTAAGGAGAAACCATGGACGGAGTAATCGGGTGCGGTTTTGGATGGTATTGTGGTATGCCCGTCTACTGTGAGGGCGGCTTTCGAGGATACTCTAGTTCTCGGAGGCATGATTGTATGGTGATTCGTCAGTCTTACAAAAATTGCTCTAGCCTATTCCCACATTGACACCAATCTGTTGGAGGTGAGTTATGACTCTACAGATATTAATTCCTTGATAACTCAAACGATTACCGTCGATGGAGTGCGAGACCTGTGAAAACCATCAAAGGGTGCTCTGGCGGGGGAGGATCCAACGCTTAAATCAGAAAGAGTGGTTTTCAAATGTAATGAAATAGACTGAGAGTTTTAAAGAGTGAGAGATTCTATGTGATTAGTGTGCTCAATGTGTAAGACCAATGGAGTATACCTGACTTAGAAGGTCAGAAGGTGTCTTATACCTGATAGAATCGTGTGCTTTCGAGGCGTTACAACCCTATTTTTTTTATGGAGATAGTCCGAAAATCTGAAGAGTTAAATATTCTGAAATATTCATAATCCTTATCATATAGGAAATTCCGTTATTCGAGAAGATTTTTTCCTTATCAGTAAAATTGTGGAGATACTGCTCTTAAGTAGGAAACCGAGGTCGTTGGGGTATTTTGACCCTTCCTTAGGATCGATGATGCCATTCGCTTTCGGTTAGTCATTTAGCCAATACGGAGCGTTGGTATTAGTGAGTAGTTTTGGAGTTTGAGGTTAGCTTAGCTTGTTTGTCTGCTTGTCTTAACAGAGGAAGATGATAACAAAAGACGAGTTTGGAAGTATGTTGAAGGGAGGCTTTTCGCACCCACACTTTCCACTCCGAGTCCACTAGGAAACAAAAAAAGCAGTGATGGGGAATTTGTTTGTCTTTGTTAGGGCATGTTTGGAAGTAAGCATGAATTGGGAATAATGATGGGGGTGGGCTTTGGCTTTGGCCACCCCTGGATTCCCCATCCACATCAGATCAAGACAAAAATATAAACAAACAATAAAAATTTACAAAACTAGAGAGAGAGAGAGAGAGCACTGCTGCAAAGCAAAGCAAGGGACAGGGCTCTCCTCACAAATTCCATATTCCTCTGGCAAGGAAGAAGGACACCAAAATGATAACGACGAAAACGTCCTCCTAAAAAGGCATTGTCGCCAACGTAAACATTGAGAAGTCCTTTGGCAAACAAAAGGGTCTTTGTATTTTATTTTTTGTTTAATCCAAATTCAATCTCAATCAAACACAGTCTCTCTCTTCTCTCGCTCTCTCCTACAAGAAGACCAGAGAGGACAAGCAGAGTCTCTCACTCTGTTGGCTTGCATAATTCATCAACTTTTGATGAGGGCTTCAAATTGGGTTTTTCATGAAACTCAAGACCCAGTAAGCAATTTTGTCTTCTTTCATTTGGTTTGATTCAAATCTGCTTCTATCGGATCTGAATTGATGAATCTTTTGATTCCCATCTCAACTTAACTTCTGAAAATAAGAAACCCTCTTTCCTAGATTTAACGCTTGTCTTCTATACATAGTTAATTTGAGCACATCTTCAACGGCTGAGAAAAATCCTCATTTTGCATGGATTTGATGTGAATTTGCCTCTGCTTCGCCTTCGTTCTGATGAATTGAGGAGATAACCTAAATCCCATTCCTTGGTTATCTCATTATTGAGTTTTTCCCATTTCAAGAGCCCCAATATTTCGTTGATTGTCTTCTTTGAAGTTGAAATAGTTTTCTGATAGAATTCGTTCCAATTTCTGAGAACTTGTACTGCATTTTTAGCATTATAACAATGTTTCAAGACGAGGGATCATCGTCTGTAACATCATCACCTCTGCAGTTTTTCTCAATGATGTCACTTTCTTCTAGCACAGGGTCCCCATATCCATGGCTTAGAGAGCTAAAATCCGAAGAAAGGGGCTTGTATTTGATCCACTTGTTGCTCACTTGTGCAAATCATGTGGCTTCTGGAAGCCTTGAAAATGCTAACATTGCACTTGAGCAGATATCTCAACTTGCCTCGCCTGATGGCGATACTATGCAGAGAATTGCTGCATACTTTACTGAGGCATTGGCTGATCGGATTCTCAAGGCATGGCCTGGGATCTACAAGGCCTTGAATACCACCAGAATCTCTTTGGTTTCTGAAGAAATTCTTGTTAGGAAGTTGTTTTTCGAGATGTTTCCGTTCTTGAAGGTGGCATTTGTGGTGACAAACCTAGCTATTGTTGAAGCCATGGAAGGAGAAAAGGTGGTGCATATAATTGATCTCAATGCTGCTGAGCCTGCTCAGTGGCTTGCACTTCTTCAAGATTTGAGTGCTCGCCCTGAAGGGCCGCCTCATTTGAGAATTACGGGGATCCATCAACAGAAAGAAGTTTTGGAACAAATGGCTCACAGGTTGACTAAGGAAGCGGAAAAGTTGGACATCCCATTTCAGTTCAATCCGATAGTTGGAAAATTAGAGAACCTTGATGTTGATAAATTGCGGGTTAAGACTGGGGAAGCTGTTGCTATCTGCTCGGCTTTGCAGCTACATTCACTTTTGGCATTTGATGATGAGCCCCGCAAAAGGTCACCACTTGTATCTAAGAGTTTAAATGGAATTCCATTGCAAAGAGTTGCACAAATGAATCCAAGCACATTTGGCGAGTTGCTGGAGAAAGATTTGGTTAATGGGTATAGCCCAAGCCGTGATTCAGCTTCGTCTTCACCTGTTTCTTTGAGCTCCTCTGCTAAGTTAGATAGCTTTCTTCATGCATTGTGGTGTTTGTCACCAAAGCTTATGGTGATAACCGAGCAAGACTCCAATCACAATGGATCAACCTTGATGGAGAGGCTGTTGGAAGCCTTGTATTACTATGCGGCACTATTTGATTGTTTGGAATCAACCGTATCTAGAGCGTCGGTGGAGAGACTGAAGGTAGAGAAGTCATTGTTTGGAGAGGAAATTAAAAACATTGTTGCAAGTGAAGGAGCTGATAGAAAAGAAAGGCATGAAAAGCTAGAGAAATGGATTCAAAGGCTTGACTCAGCCGGGTTTGGGAAAGTGCCTTTGAGCTATTATGGCATGTTGCAAGCTAAAAGGTTGTTGCAAGGTTATGGTTGTGAAGGTTATAAAATAAAGGAGGAAAATGGCTGTTTGGTTATCTGTTGGCAAGACAGGGTCCTTTTTTCGGTGTCTGCCTGGGGATGTAAGAGATAAAACCCCATATTTGATAGCATAGGCTTTAAATTCAATTTAATTTTTTTTCTCTCTCTTTTTAATTGTTATGGTAGGTTTTGCTTATCGCATTCTAGTGAAAACTTTGAAGACTTTCCACTCTGTAATCTTCAGTTCAATTATATAATCTTTGCATTTTCATTCTATCATATTGTGTGGTTACTGGTTAGTGATTTGTTCAGAATTCTGTGAATCTCTGTGCTTCTGACATAAGAAATTCTCATAAAGCAAACTTCTGAAATGGACTACATGATTCAGAGGCTGCCATTTTTTCCAAACATTTTCATTACTTGACGTCTGCAGTTTGCACCTTTCACACTTAAGTAAGTCACTGAACTGAATCCCTCTTGTAGATAAGGGTAAGGGTTAATTGTAGCAAGACTGGTCAATAGCCCTGGGCTTGGTTAGGTTTTTACAGGTTTCGTTTGGTCCGTCTAGTCATGCGGTGGGCTGGGTCAGACCTGGCCCATGTTCACTCCCTTCGCTTCATAGCGTACACTTGAGGACATCACTCCAGCCAACGGTACCTACCTTTTATTCTGGACATTAAGATGGGACAGTCACTTCTTAGAGACTGTCTAGGTGACTTTATTCGTGGAGCTCCATGTGGGTGTCGATCCTGGCTGATTTACAGCTCAGAAACAGGCGCAGAGAGAGAGGGAAAGAGAGGTTCAAAGTAGTGTCATTGAAGATATCGCCCAAACAAACAAAAAACAAACGAGGATGAGGTCACTTGGCAAGAAGATGCACGGTTGAAATGGACAGGTCTAGCACCACATGAAAGTCCACCAAAGTGCCTTTGTTGATGCATAATTTTTTTTTTTTTGGGTTTTCATTATTAATATCTGAAATTATATTCTAATTAATTCAATTCGAATATCTGCATGATCTTACTTAAGGGGCGGTTCATTAAGTATAATTTTTTTTTATTCTTAAGTTTTAAATATGTAAAATTTAGTTAAGAGATCTAACATGTTACTGTACGGAATCAACTGTCTATTAGTTTTGTAAATGCATAATCTTAGAGAAGAGGTTGTGCTGCATTCACAAATTACTAACACCACTAGATGGAAAACTAAAGATAAACACCTGAAGGTGTCAACATTAGTATTTCTGCATGTTCACGAGTTTGAATTTCGTATGTAGCAACACTCCATGAATGAATCGGACACTATATGAAGATGTAACCTAGTCATAAGCGGATGCAATTCAAACGAAATATTTTGCTATGGGTAGAAATTCTTGTGATTATGTTTTAGGGTTATATAGCTTGTCTTCCCCCCGCCCCCTCCCTTTCATTTTTTAACCATACAAAAGGTACAGTGTCTAATGATTTAAACAACAAAACCACAAGTCCTAAAATATGAACCAAACTAATAGTTATGTCAAGTGGCATAGTAGGTAAAGGTTATGTCAAGAAGCATTGTAAGAAATGACAAGAATTTTTTATCAAATAATATAAAAAAAAAGTTTATCTGGTGCATAAAGTGTTCATCGGATTAGCGCAGGTGTAAGAAGAGGGTGGATGTATATATACGCAATCTTCTCCTTAAATTTTGAAAAGAAATTATTTTCACGCCTCAAACCGTGATCTTGAAGTCATAAAGGAGTACATCTACATCTTAACATAGCAAGAAATATTTCTAGGGGCGAATGCTAGTTTTGTGAATGATCAAATGATTTCAATTTTGCATTAAAATTAAAATGGTAGATAGCTAATTTATGAAATGTTTAATTTTACCCACAATAAAATTATTTTACACCATATTAATCTTAATAAAAAGTCATGAATATTTTAGATGTGCAGTTAAATCCTCAAAACTAATTCATATATCATATTCAAGTAAAATCTTTTCTATGGAATGTTTAATTTAAAACTAATTCATTTTAGACGTGGCATAATCTTTTTTCTATGAAATCTTCCCCCTCCACCCCGTGGGGGTTTGGCTGCTTCCCATTCTGAATGTGGAGCATCAGCAATTGGTATCTAGTCTCTTGAGAAAGTTCTTGTATATTTCGACAAATGTGTCCTTGCTGGTTTGGCGTATCTTTCTAAGAAACTTGTATAATTTAACCAATTGGGATTTGCTCTCTCTATTTAAACAACCTGGACAATTGAGGATGCTGCTTCAAAGAATGGCTCCAATTCTAGTTGACCCTCCAAAGGACCCTTCAAAGAACTGGTATGAGTACTACAGGTTTCAGCTCAAGCCGGACTCACCAAACGATGCCCGAAATGCACTCTTGGTGGTGGCAGCCCTGATTGCAGCAGCAACTTTCCAAGCTGGAATTAATCCACCAGGTGGCGTATGGCAAGACAACTCTGCTGAGAATGATCATGTTGCAGGAAAGTCGGTCTTGGCTTCTAGTAAGGCCTCCTCCTACGCAGTTTTCATGTTCTGCAATACCCTGGCGTTTTCTGCATCGTTGAACATGATCACTTATCTCGTCTTTGGATGCCCTTTCTATACAGAGGTGCTGATTGCTACGTATGCAATGATGGGCACTTACGGTGCTGCCATTGGAGCTGTAGGGCCAAAAGGATCTGTGAAGTTGGTCTACTTGATTGTTGCTTTCATGCTACCCTATCTCCTGCGATTAGGTCAGCAACTACTGATCTAATTCAAGTGGACAGAACTTTGTACCCTAATACCAATGTCTTCTATAAGAGTCAGACAGATGTTGTCTGTTGGGATGTGGATGCGCTTCTGCTATCCAGGATCAAGCTGCAGCCTCTATTCAACTATGTAAATAATAAAATAAAAACAGAAAATAAAGAAGTGACGGACTTATTTTTCATTACTCGATACAACTTTCAATAAATAGGTCCCAAGAACATTTATAATTATGAGGATATTACAAACCTTACCTATGACCCACAAAGCACTAATGATATATTCTGTTTATTTCAGATACTTTGGTCCAATACTGGCATACATTTGTGCAGAATATCAGCAGCATAATCCAATTCTTGCTCTGATACAATCAAAGGTGGGACAAGCCTGACGACATTCCCTTTGCCAGCAGTCAAGATAAGTAGGCCAGAATCCCGACATGCCTCTACCAGGGGTGAGGCCGATACATCAAGCTCTATACCAATAATAAGCCCCAGGCCTCGCACTTCTTTGACATGTGAATTCTTTCCTAGCTCCTGCACTAACAGTTCCTTAAAATAATGGCCTTTCTTTGCCACACCAGCCAAGAAAGAAGGATTTGAGATTTTATCTAAAACAGCAATGGCAGCATGACAAACTAATGGACTACCAGCAAACGTGCTACCATGATCCCCTGCCTTCATGGCAGCAGAAACTCTTTCAGTCACTAGTACAGCTCCAATGGGAAGACCTCCAGCAAGAGGCTTTGCAAGTGTCATTATATCCGGGAATACTCCATATGCTTCATGTGCCCAGAGATAACCAGATCGACCTAGCCCACATTGGACCTGGAAACAAACAAACATTAAAGCTGATTCAGGGTCAAGATAATAAACAAATAATTGTCATCATAAATTCATCTACAGTTCAAGACTTGCAAGGTTAGATTTTAAATGGGGCCGTGGAACAAAAGGCTCCACCTTGCAAATGCATAACAATGATTATCAGAATGTAAAACTAATCTAATATTTTGACAAAGACCAATGTCCATGTGCAGTATTTCTCTTTAAAATCACAAACAAGCTCACCTCATCATAGACCAATAGAGAGCCAGCTCCATCACAAGCCTTACGCAAGGACAACAAGAATTCCTTAGTTGCACTATAAATACCACCTTCGCCTTGAATGGGTTCCACAAATACTGCAGCAATCTTGCCACTCTGAATTAGTTCTTTTGCAGCTTCTGAATTGCCATACTCTAGGAAAGTAACTCCAGGCACGACAGGTTCAAAAGGTGATCTGTAATGCTCTTTACTTGTCAATGCAAGGGCGCCCATGGTCCTTCCATGGAAACTGTTGGTAAAAGCAATGAACTCTGTTGCCGGATCTTTCTCATTCGGATGTGAAAATCTTTGGAATTTTCTTGCAAATTTTATTGCAGCTTCATTTGCTTCGGTTCCAGAGTTTGTGAAAAAGACACGATCAGCAAAAGAACTGGCCACAAGGCGTTTGGCAAGCTCTACCTACAACAAGAAATTCTCCATTTAGTAACAACATAAACAAATAATTGCCTACAACCTATAACCAATTGACACAATAAGGATATAATGAGAACCAAAATTTGAGGTCGTGGTGGCAACAGCACTGTCATTATGATCTGAGTTGTGTAATAATTATGACTTTCTGGACTTTGTTGTGATAAATGTAATGTGAATGTATATTTACATGCTATAATATAGTAGGTTGGCTTTCCCACAGGCATTCACTTTTTATGGTGCATTAGCCAGGGATTCCAGAATTAATTTCTATCCCCCTCATACTTACTGTGTGGATAACAGTCTGATAGTAAGTTGGGCACCTTAAGAAAGTGGCAGCAGCATACCCAGACCTTTAAGTCTTCAGAGTTTCACCTCGGAGGCATTACTTGGTTAATGTTGGTACAAATGTATGTCATCCCAGAGGTAACCATTTGGGTGGGCAATTATATAGTGTGATATGTGACTCGTTGTTTGTGAAACAGCAGAGTTCACAATTTGACAAAGATAATATTTAATTGGATAAAGTCTATTTATTCCATGACACTGCAAAAAGTGAATTCTTTCAGGGTGGTTATGATCGTGATAACTGATAAAATCATGGCAATATCTCTAGAAACAAAGCAACACAAAAGCAGGTAACCTTTTATTAGGCTTTGTTCTTGTAGCGTGAGTCTTTAAAAAACCAGACCAGGAGAATCTGCAAGCAGGGACATATGGCTATTTACTTGGAAGTGGTCTATGGGTAGCCATTATGCTTGAGGGTGAAGTGAAAAGCCAAGACTAGCAGTTATAGTAATACGTCAAACAGGCGGAGGCATGACAAGCGACATATCCAATGAAAATAAGACATACATATCTAGACACATCCGGAATAGGAACAGCAAAATAAGTTACAAAGTTTTGACATAATTGCTGGATCTTACATCCACATGGCTTCCTATTTTTTTCTAAGTTGTAACCATGATAGCTGCAGGCTTTCCTGACCATTAACATTCTTTGGTGCATAATAAACCAAATCCATCATTATTAGTCAATGATTAGTGTCATTGAAGCAGAGAATAAAAGGGCAATTATTCTCAGAACTAAGGATATAAAGACCTAGGATTAGTGTCAAAAACAACAGTCACCTTGAGCAAAGTTTCCCTCCACTGCCTAGTACAATAAGCAATTTCGAATCAAAAATAACTATTAACTCGCCAAAAAGGAGGGCCATTTCCATACTTATACCTGAGCATGAGACAGGAAACTGCACAAGGATAACCTCAAACCTATATCTAAGGCAAAAAAGTCGCGAAAACAACCGAAGGCAATCCAACTATAAAGCACAGATATAGATACAGGACACAGATAATTTAGGAGAACATGACACAAAATGGTTAAGACATGAAACTAAAATAATTTTTATCAAGTACAATACTTTAAATTAATGCCTATCAGGAAAAAAAAATGACCATAAAACGACCTTGTTTTAATAAATTAGCCTAAGAAAATTCAAACTAAGGAACTACATAATTTATACTACATAAATACTAATATGTCTCCTCTTGAATACAAGATTCTGGTAAGATTCTAAAATAATAGGATCACCTGTACAAAACAATCACTAAAAAAAGTATTTCTACTAAGATATGTTTGGGAAGTGCCCAAAAAGTTCTAATTGTCCAAAAAATAATGATAAATATTAGTTTTTTTCCCATAAATTTCTAACATGGTACTGGACACAAACAGCCTAATCAAAATATTGTAGGAACTAAAAGAACCATGCAGGAATTATATGATAACATAATATGGTTAACAATCACAGTATCTGCCAACAGATTGATTTGGAAAACTTGAGAGGATCGGCATGACCCTGTGTACAGCGAAAATCCTTAAGGCTGAACTTGATTTCCAATTCCAAGTTTTATTGTTTGGAACCCAAAAAAATGTGGAGTTCTCTTCTAACTCCACAAAAATTATGGATTTCTAAATTAGCCAAAATAAAAGTTGGAATTTCCAAATGAGCTCCACAACAATTATTTTTTAATTACCGTATTATCTTAATTTGATAGGGAGGGAAAACTTTTTTTTTTTTTTGAGGGAGCCCAATTTCTTTTCAAGGAAAAACATATAACTCTACCTATCCCAATAATTTTGTACACAAATCTCTCTTTCCTGAATGCTGGTCTGGTAGTAATTTTTTTCTTAAATGTTGCCATCAAAATCTTTATTTTGATAAAATTACAAATATGTAGAGATTTTTCCTTTATTTTTCAAGTTATCATACTTTTTAAATGAAGGTAAGGGGTAATTTAGTAAATAGATATATTTAAAAATGAATTTTGCATTATACTTTTTGTAGTTCCAAGTATAGGAATTTAATTAGTATCCAATTTTTTTTTTTTTTTTTTTATAAAAAATAAAGATATTTATATTAGATAAAGAAAAGAACATCTCAAAATCCCCCAAGGATGAGAAATCCTAAGAAGTGACAAGAAAACAAAAGGAAAGGGCTAAACACAATTGAAATCAACATTTTACCTTTTGATCTCAAGCACATGATTTCATTTGCAAATGAACTCCACATTCAGTTAATTTCAAATGAACAAAACACCTTTTTTGTTTGGTTCCAAGCATAGGGTAAACAAAAACAAGAAGAGTGGAAACAGAGATGGCAATACTACTCAAACTATAGAAGATGCACGTACACAGTGCAAGGACAAAGTAACAATGTCCCAATCAGGACAAGAGCGAATGTTGATTTCCTTCTCCTTACTATACAGTTCTTAGTTTGGTTATCATGCTATGCAGCTGGTAAGTTGAAGAGCAGCTGTGAAATGGTGAAATCCCTTTTCCATTTAAGTCCAAATCCTACCCAGCAGAGAATGCTATATGTGTCAGACAGAAACAAGAAGCACTGTAGTTGCAAAGTGCTGGGAGGCAACTTTCACATCAATGCTAGTCCTATGAAGATCTTAATTTTTGATTCAGAAGTGCTAGAAACATTAGCAAGCCTTAAGAATGATTCCGGGGATAAGTAATTCTGTGATCCAATCCCACTTGGCCTCACAGTTCCATTTACTGGAATAGTTGTAAAGTACACTCACGTTATCAGCTAGTCTTTGTGGATGTCAATCACTTCTTTGAAAAAGAAATAAATATACAAAGAAATAACTATTTAAATGCTGTTCTCTTTTAATATCCTACACAAGGTTCTAAACTGTCATGTCATGGATGTGTACAATTTATGACTCTTCCAACCTGAATGGGTATACCTAAGCTATGACTCCTATTAATGAACACAATCTAAACTTAGGTGGTATAGAAACCAGTGCAGAAACAGCATTAAAGGAAAAGTGAGAACAAAGAAGAGGTTTGAATGAGAAGCTGAGTTCTCAATATTCAGTGCTTCCACAGAATCACACACTAAACTACTCATTCAATTTTGGCCATTGACAGACGCATAAGCTGAGGTCATTACACAGGCTCAAAGGCATTCCCCATGAGGATAAATTTTATATATGGTGCCTTGATCCGCACATTAACTCGCTAAACCCTTCATTTGTAGATCAATTCCATTGAAACTTAGAGTTCATGGCAAAGTCTAAACTAACTTCAGCTACCATCCAGTGGTTCTGACCTTACCAGATGTTACATACGTTAGCCGTTCCAACATGAATAATAACCATAACTAGAGTAGGATCACCAAAAATAACTTAATTCTGGGCCCCACACGCTAGTTTCAGCATGTTACTGTCTCCATAATGTTGAAAATAAGAGAAGCCCAACTCATCTCCATCAACCAAGTATAGGAACATAGAAGCTTGGAAGACCAAGAAGTATTGTCCAGCACAAAAAGCCCAGAATAAAGCCAGCCTAAGTCCAGCCTTGAAGACCCAATTTGGGCAGCAAAGAGCTGCCCAATGGTGGCCCAAAAGGAGGGCCAAGGCTGGCCTCCCCAACGGCTAGAAATTCTAGCCGTTGGGGAGTGGCCCCCAGTGGTCAGGAAGCTGACCATTGGGGGCCTCTTTCCCCCTTCCTTTGTTTGTCTTTATGTCTCCCTTGAAACCCTATAAATAAAGCACTCCATCCACTTCCAAAGGCATGAGAAAATGCTCTCAAATCTCTCTATGTATTCTCTCACTCTTCTTCAATAAAATTCAGAAGTATTTCTTCATTTCTTGTGCTGTATTTTTTGATAATTCAACATGATATCAGAACAAACTTCGATCCCTTCCTCTTGTAGGTTGGGTGACCCTCTTCCCTCCATCAACATTACCCAAATGTAAAACCTCACCTCAATCCAATTAAAGGGAGGAAACTACTATCGATAGGCAAGTGTAATGAGAAGGGTTCTAAGTCTTCACAATCTAAGTGTTCACAATCTAGAGGATCACATTCTTGATGATCCAATTAAAGATTCGGATCCAACCTATAGAGAATGGAGGAAGCGGGATGATCAAGTATTCTTTCTTCTCTTCAACTCTTTTGATAAAACACACAAAGCTATGGTCACTTGTGCTCCCAATGCAAAACTAATATGGGACACAATGTTCTCTCTTTATGGCCAAGAATCCAACCTTGGCAGAATTTTTGAGCTCAAACGACGAATTTCAACTATCAAAAAGGAAGGGAAGTCACTTCCTTAATACTTCGGAAAATATACGGATGCTTGGAACGAGCTCTCCACTCTTCGCCCGGATTCTGTAGATCTCAAAGTCCTCCAAAAGAGGAAAGAAGAAGATAAAATTTTTGATCTTCTCATGGGTCTAGATGACTCCTACTCTCTCCTTGGACAAGAAATTCTCCGAATGAAGGAATTCCCTTCATTTGGAGAAGTACAAAATATGATCTAACGGACGGAAGTTAGTATGCATTTGGAAGAAAACTTCAAGATTAGGCTTGAAGCTCAAGGTTACATGGCCACTATTGAAGAGCACGTGGCTGCCAAGGCGCATCAAATTCCCGAGAAAATTGAAGTATGTGCTCATTGCAAGGAAAAAGGACATACAAAAGACAAGTGTTGGGGCCTTCATCCTCATTTAAAGGCCAAGACTTTCAAACCAAGGGAACAACTTTCCGGACAGCATGATGCACTTCACGCCAAGCTTCAAGGACCCACCATGGCTGAGTTTGCTGCCCTTCAAAGTCAACTCAATGATATCTCCAAGAAGTTCCAACAACTGGCTCCCTCTAATAGTAAAAATCAAAACACTTTATTTTCTTTCAATTCCGACAATTTTCTCATTGATTCGGGGATGGACCATCATATGATTAGGGATAAAAGAAAAATCAAGCATTTTAAAAAACTCCACAACCATAAGATAGTCCGCGTTGCCAATGGGCAATATTTGAAAGTTGAGCAAATTGGGAAAATTGAACTTTTTGGAAAAACATCAAATGCTTTATTTGTTCCCCAACTCACTTCAAATCTTTTGTCTATTAGCAAGGTCACTAAGGATCAAGAGTGTAGAGTTGTATTTTACCCAAACACTATTACTTTTCAGGACCTCAAGTCGAATCATTTGATTGGCAAGGGTTCTAGAAGAGGGGATCTATATTTTTTGGATCAAAAACATCATACACTCATAGCTCGTGTCAAAGAAGATGCATCTCTTTGGCACAAGCGTTTTGGGCATCCTAGTGATCGATCTTTAAAGCGTCTATTTTCAAACATTAATATTGAAGATAGACATTGTAAAGTTTGTATTTTGGGAAAAGAAACCCGATCAATGTATCCAAATTCAAAAACGATTTATAAAAATGTTTTTGATTTAGTTCATTCGGATTTGTGGACCTCACCCATCATGTCTCATTTGGGTTACAAGTATATCATTACTTTTGTAGATCAAAAAACTAGATACACTTGGGTTTATCTCTTGAACACCAAAGATCAAGCTTTCGAAGCTTTCAAAAGCTATGAGAGATATGTGACCAAACTTTACAATGCCAACATTAAAATCCTAAGGACGAACCATGGTGGGGAATTCACTAGTTTGAAATTTGAGAACTACCTTAGAGAGAATGACATTGTACATCAAATGTCTTGTATATACACACCTCAACAAAATGGGGTGACCGAACGGAAAAATAGACACATATTAGAAATAACTAGAGTTATGATGTTTCACGCAAATATGCCTAAGAAATTTTGGTGCAATGCGGTAAAAACCATTGTCCATCTAATAAACCTTATCTCATCTCAAGTTTTAAATACCCTTAGAAGTCCTACTAGATAGAAAACCTAAGATATCTCATCTTAAAACATTTGGTTGTGTATGTTATATTCATATTCCATCACACATGAGAGATAAGTTAGATCACAAAGGTAGAAAATGCATATTTTTAAGTTATGCTTCCTTTGAAAAGGGGTATAGGTGTTATGATCCCAAGACTAACCGAACATATACATCTAAGAATGTGATATTTGTGGAGAATGAGTTCTTTTTTGTAAATAATGAAGACCAACAACAATCAAAGGAGGAGAGCACTCCAAGCATGTGGGATTTCTTGCTTCTCCCAAATCAATCATCTCCACCAATTGAAGAAGTAACCTCCCAAGAGACTAATGAGCAATCTCAAAGAAATGAGGGAGAAGAATCAAACTCCATAGAAGAGGAGGCAGGTCACACTTCAGGGGGAGAACAAAAAACCGGGAAGGAAGAGTAATCCGAGCATGTTGAGGAAGAATTAGATGCACCACTTTCTCAACTTAGGAGATCAACAAGGGTGAGACGACCTCTTTCAGAATGAAAATTTTACCATAACCTCATCTCCACCGATCATCCTCTTTCCGATTATTATACTACCAAACTTGTTTTTTCGAGCCACCAAGCCTTCTTGAATGGGATAGATAAAGAACGGGAGCCTGGGACATTCGAGGAAGCATCTAAGGATCCAAGGTGGAGAAGAGCCATGAAGAAGGAGCTAGACACTTTATCCAAGAATGGAACATGGGAGATCACATCTTTACCCAAAGGCAAAAGGGCCGTAGGATGCAAATAGGTGTACAAGATTAAGTACAAGAGCGATGGATCAATTGAAAGGTTTAAAACAAGACTTGTGGTTAAGGGATTCACTCAAACCTATGGGATAGATTACAAGGAGACTTATGCCCCTGTCGCCAAAATGAACACCATTAGAGTCTTGATGTCACTTGCGGTGAATCATGGATAGAGTGTATTCCAAATGGACGTAGCAAATGCATTTCTCCAAGGAGACCTCGAAGAAGAAGTGTTCATGCAACTTCCTCAAGGACTTCAACATCAAGAAGGAAACGTATGCAAATTACGCAAGGCTATCTACGGCTTGAAACAATCTCCAAGGGCGTGGTATGCAAAATCAAGCCATGCTTTCCTTAGTAATGGATTTACTAAATGCCATAGTGACTCATCTGTTTTCATTAGAAAAAACAATGATAAAGTAGTGATAGCCTTAATTTATGTGGACGATATCATCATTACTGGAAATGACATGCATTTGATAAATATAGTTAGAAATTTCTTGAGGTCTAGGTTTGAAATTAAAGACTTAGGGAGACTAAAGTATTTCCTAGGAATTGAATTAGTCTATTGTAATAATTGGCTAATTCTATCCCAAAGAAAATATACTCTTGACCTTTTGCAGGAAACAGGAAAACTTGGAGCAAAACCAGCTTGTAGTCCTGTAGCCACCATTGGACCACTAGTAGATGATGATGAGCTTTTTGAGGATATATAAAGAAATCAGAGACTTGTAGGACGGCTCATCTACCTCACCATCACCAGGCCGGACATAGTTTTTGCAGTGAGTCTAGTTAGCCAGTACATGCATGCTCCGAAGAAGGGACATTGGAGAGCGGCCGAACGCATCCTTCACTACCTCAAGGGATCTCCCGGATTAGGCATTTGGATGAAGAACAATGGGAGCTCACAAATTGAAGGCTTTTGCGATGCGGATTGGGCGAGCGACTCGAAAGATAGAAGATCCACCACTGGATTTTGCATGTTCGTGGGAGACAAGCTAGCGGCTTGGAAAAGCAAGAAGTAGCACGTAGTCTCAAGATCTAGTGCGAGGCCGAGTATAGAGCAATGGCATCGACGGCTAGTGAGATCATGTGGTTGAAGGCCCTAGTAGAGGAATTAGGGTTCAAAGTTACAACTCCAATTAACTTACATTGCGACAATCAATCGGCTATCAACATCGCCTCCAATCCGGTGTTCCATGAGAGGACGAAATATATAGAGGTTGATTGTCACTTTATCTGTCAAAAGGTAAAAGAGAAGCTCATCACCACTCCTTACATCAAATGAAAGAAGCAACTAGCGGACATATTCACCAAAGGAGGAATCGCGACTCATCTTCAAGAACTCATGAGCAAGTTGGGTACTATACGCGCCCAACTTGAGGGGGAGTGTTGAAAATAAGAGAAGCCCAACTCATCTCCATCAACCAAGTATAGGAACATAGAAGCTTGGATGACCAAGAAGTATTGTCCAGCACAAAAAGTCCAAAATAAAGCCAGCCTAAGTCCAGCCTTGAAGACCCAATTTGGGCAGCAAAGAGCTGCCCAATGGTGGCCCAAAAGGGCCAGCCTTTGGCCCAAAAGGAGGGCCAAGGCTGGCCTCCCCAACGGCTAGAAATTCTAGCCGTTGGGGAGTGGCCCCCAGTGGTCAGGAAGCTGACCATTGGGGGCCTCTTTCCCCCTTCCTTTGTTTGTCTTTATGTCTCCCTTGAAGCCCTATAAATAGAGCACTCCATCCACTTCCAATGGCATGAGAAAATACTCTCAAATCTCTTCTCTCACTCTTCTTCAATAAAATTCAGAAGTATTTCTTCATTTCTTGTGTTGTATTTTTTGATAATTCAACACATCACATGAAAACAACCTCTTTTCACTTTACAGTCCTAAAATATAACATTTTGATGATGCAAAACCCAGCATCCTTAATTATCATGCTTCACCATTTTATTGAAATTGACGTACCAACTAATGATAGAAGCCACTCTCTTTACTTATATAAAGGTGAAAAAAGGAATGCATTCACAGTGCTCCTCTTACCTCAACTGTTTTCTTGCCGATCCTAAGCCTTTTAGAATTAAAATACATTAAATTCTAAAATGAGTTTCTACAAAATTGAACTATAGTATTGAAACTATAATGCTTAAAAAATGAGGATCCAAAGGATATATATGTTATATAATAATGTAACGTGTGCTTGTAATTTGGACACGAATTCCTGAATCTCAATCATTCACAATGTATATGAAATCAATACCCAGATAGTTCTCATTTCTCAATGATATTCATAAGGTGAAATGATAACCTAGTGGTTGTTGCACTTCTATGTACTTTTAAAATTTAGGCCGAGTTCAAATCTTGGTGCCGGCATTTCCAAACACAACACCACCATAAGGTGAAATGATACATCAGAAATCAAAGCAGGATTTCCTCTCTTTAATATATTTACATTCTTAGATGTTTAGATAAATTAATACACTTCTGCCCAAGCATTATCCTCACTAACTGGAAACAAATTCTTAAAATTGCATGCCTCATATAAACCCATATAGAAAACACAAAGCACCATCAAAATTATAAAATAAAATAAAAAAAAAACACTATAAAATTCAAATTAAGATAAAATCAAAATTAAAAAAAAAAATACCTGAGGGATAGAATAAAAGACATTGCTAACATGAGTCAACTTGGGAGCCTGCTCAGTAACAGCCCTAACCCAATCAGGATCGCCATGCCCAAGAGCATTCACGGCAATCCCCGACGTCATATCCAAATACTCTCGTCCCTCAGCATCGTACAATTTACAACCCTCGCCACTCGCAAGCACCAATGGATTCCGTGCATACGTCCCCACAAGAACCCGCCCCTCTTCCTCGATCACTTGCTTACTTCCTCCCCCTCCCAACCCCAATTTCCCCGAATCAGGTGCGCTCACGTCCACGTTAAGACACGCACTGACTCTCCCTCTCAAACATCCGAATTCGCAGTTCTCTCTTTGGCTGATTAGATTGAACTGACGACGAAGGTCGCCTGCCGGAGAAATTGAAACCGAGGTGCCGAGGAACATGGCGAGAGAAGTCATGATGGAATGAGCTTGAGATACTTGAGAAATTTTAGGAATTGATTTACAGAGGACTAGGAGAGAAGAATACGAGAAACAACATTAATTGCCAAATGCGGGGAGATGCGGACATGCGGAAATTTAAGTTCAAATTACTTGCATTTTTTCTTTTTTTCTTTTTTTTTTTTTGATTTCGTTTTTCACCAAAATAATGTAATTTTAATTCAAAATAAAAAAAGTAAAGTTATTTTTTTTCCGAACTAGAGATGTTACACTCACAGATGGCAATATCCATTGTACTTCCCAATTGACGGGTAGTTATGAGACATTGGCAGTTATGAAATAGATATATCGTGATCAGAAATCATAACATAGTTTGTGCGATCACAGATCGCTATATAAATTGCACGATCTGGATCTGTGACATAATTTATGTGGACCCAGATCGCGACATGCATGTCTTATACCCTCGATTCAGACTTCTCCCATTCTGCTTGCGATCTTCTCTCTCTCATCCTCTCTCTCCTTGCGACATTTCTTGTGCGATTGCAGAGCGCTCCTCTCCTTTGTGGCACTTGCGACTCAAAGCTTCACATATCACGGATGGAGGTAACACCATAGTCCATTTTCTTCTTCTCTTTATTGTTCGACTGTATGCATGTCCGCATGTCCTCATCTCTGGTTCTGAAATGTGCAAGCAGGGTTTGAGTTAAGTCTAGGGTTAGGGTTTTCTTTGGTTCAATTATTAGCATCTCCGTTTTGCACATGAATCTTTGTTTGCACGAAATAGCTGCGTGATTTTCTCTGTTCGCACGAGCGTGCTAAGGTTAGGGTTAGGGTTTTGCCTATGATGAAATGTCAATCAATACAATTTCTTGAGAAATTAGGGTCGTGTGATGCTGTGATGTCTCTGCATGTTAGGGTTTTGGCTCTGTGTGTGTGAGAAGTTGGGATTAAGGTTAGGATTAAGGTTAGGGTTAGGGTTAGATTTTTCAGATATTTGTTCAACGTTGTTCATGTTGATGTGGGTTGAATATTGTAGTAAACTGAATAATTCGTTATAACAAAATGTTGGGGTTTGAGCTGATGTGCGGTTTGAATTTTATGATCTTCATGTTGATGTTCATGATTTGTATCAATTATAATCAATGATATGAATGTTCATTCTGTTTGTTAATTAATATTGATATTCATGTTGATATTTATTTTAATTTTCATGATGTTTGAAGAAAAATAGCTGATAACCATGTGAGACTTGTGTTTTATTGATGGGTCAAATTGGTGGATTTGAAAAAGAGTTTGGTCTAATGATGGACCTAAAATGGGTGTTGTAGTTCGTAACAACATTGGATAGGATGAGTTCATTAATGTATTGCATCATAAAAGTATGATTGGTTCTAGACAATTCAAACTAAATGTTTCATGTAGATATCCTTTTTGATCTGGTAATTTGCTTTCGTATTGTGTATTGCCGGTGGAGGATGACTTTTGGGGGAGATGTTGTCTTTGCCTAGATATATCCCGGATTTATCATCAATTGATTTTTTTTTAGAGCAAGTACCAATTATAACTGCACTTGTTGATCCACCTATTCCTATAGTAGAAAATGAGTCAACTATCGGAGGTAGTTCATTTGGTGTAGATCCAGAGAGTTCTTTTGGTGGAATCACAGGTAGTTCATTGGGGCGAAGGACAAATTTTGGATCTTTCACTAAAATGTTGATAAATGTGAATTTTTTAGATGAATAGTTACAGTATGGGGCATTCATTTCCAATGATGTTGCATTGAGTGCTTCTCCTGATTCAGTTATGCGTATGAGAGATGAGTTTGGAGAGGCGAGTTCTAATATACCTTATTAGGGTCAGGAGACAGATCCTGTGGAAACATTTATTGATAATGAATTAGATGGTGAAACTGATGATAATGACAATGTTGTAGATGAAGAAAATTGGGTAAATGAAGAGGAAGAGGACATATCATTTCTATATAATATGAGAGAGGGGGACATGATGGTCGATGAGTATAATAACTTCAATCGTCCAATATGGGATGATGATCGCATTTCGGAGTTACAAGTTGGGATGATTTTCAATTCCAAAGAGAGAGTTCAGTATGTTGTGAAGTGTTTGTCGATGCAACATCACAGATACTTTAAAGTCCATGAAAGTAGTCAAAACATATGGTTTGTGAGGTGTTTTTTTATCATAAAAATAACTACTTGTGACATGTTCGGGCAAGATTGAAAAAGAAGTTTAATATCTGGGAAATCACAAAATTAAATGTAAAACACACATGTTTTCCTTCAATGCCTGCCAGGGATCATCGTAATGTAAACTCTAATATGGTGAGTCGTCTTATCAGAAGTCACATTAAATAGAATGTTGACTATAAAGTGTATGATATAGTAAAGGATATGAGGGAGTATGGGGTAGATCTAATCTATAGAAATGGTGTATGGTAGTTGAGAGACTTCATACGTATTGTTGCCTCAATTTATGGCTGCTTTGTAATTGATCAATCCTTGAACTATCATTGATTGGAGGTTCAATGAAGTATTGGGATCTACTGATAGAGTTTTTAACTCAGTTTTCTGGGCCTTTAAACCATGCATTGATGCATTTAAGTATTGCAAGTCTGTGATTAGTATTAATGGAACGTTCCAATATAGAAAATATAGGGACAAAATTCTGATTGTTGTTAGAACCGATTCATCTAATCATATTTTTTTTTTATGCTTTGCTATTGTCGATGGGGAAGTATTATGAATTGAGCGTGGTTTTTGGAGAATTTGAGAATGCACATCATTGGTGATAGACATGGAGTATGTCTGATATCAGATAGGGATCCTGGAATTTTGCGGCCATAGAGAGGAATTATAATCTCCAACTACCATTGGTGTATCACAGATTCTGTGCACGGTATGTTGAAGCTAATTTTAGTCAATGGTTTAAAAATAACCCGCCAACTGACTTAATGCATATGGCCGCACAACAAAGACAAATTAAAAAGTTTAATATTGTGATGAACTAGATAAAAAAGTTGAGCGAGTCCGTTTACAATTGGTAGATGGAGATTCCTCTGGATAAGTGGAGCTTGTGTTTTGATGGGGGACACAGATGGGGGAACATGACCACTAATCGCTCGGAGTCGTTTAATGGTGTGCTAAAAGGTGCTAGAAAGTTACCAATCACTGCATGTGTGCGAGCAACAATATATCGCATGGTTCATTTTTTTTTTAACAAAATCGAGATGCAGCATCCAATGATCGGGAAGAAGGCAATGTATAGCTAAGAAATGTGATCGAAAGATTGGCTAGAGTTGAGCAGAAATCAAAATATCATCGTTTCGAAATATTTAACAGATCTAGAGGGATATATGAGGTCATTATTGGTTTTCATGGTGGCAAAAGTGGAAACAATCGTACAGTACTCATGGATGTTCAATCATGTACTTGTAAAAAATATGCTATATTCAAGTATCCATGCTCCCACATGTGAAAAGTTTTGTGCCGACTTGGGACGTGGGTTTATGTCATTTGTGAATAAATTTCATAGCTACCAATCCATGTTGCTTACCTATGGTGGTGAATTCCTTCCTCTTCCACACAAAAACTATTGGCCCCCTCCTTCTTTCTCCTTGTTGGGTAATATTTCACGACTTAACAATCAGTCGGGTAGACCACGCAACACGTGAATTCATAACGAAATGGATAGAAAAAGAACTCAACGCTATAAAGCTTGTGGAGAATACGGGCATAATCGAAATCATTGCCTGAACATGACCCGATTGCAAGAGAGAGCAAGGCGAGGTTGATGTAATATTAAACTTATCCATGTTGTATATTGTATGTTGTATTGAACTTACCTATGTTGTATGTTGTTTCATGACTTGTTAGTTATTGAACAAACGTTCTTCAATTGTGACTGTTATTAATTGAACTTACCTTTGTTGTATTTCATATTTCATGTTGAATCATGGCTTATGGTGATCGTATATATAGATTACTCTCAGACAACATTTACTCTGGGGTAACGAGATCCGAGTATTTTAACCTTACAACTCACACACTGGTCTCAGTCTATATGGGAGACCAATAGTGATACACCCCTAGAGGTGCGGTAGTCAGATCGTGGATTTTGGGCTGCTCGACCACTCGATATTAGAGTTCAGTAGATTTTGTTACAAGTGGATTTTTACAAGGTCTATAGGTATGGAAATATCCAATATGATCATACGCTGATTACAGCGTTAATTGAGAGATGGAGACCGAAGACACATACCTTTCACTTACCCGTCGATGAGATCACTATTACTTTACA
This sequence comes from Dillenia turbinata, assembly GCA_037126225.1. Taxonomy (NCBI): domain Eukaryota; kingdom Viridiplantae; phylum Streptophyta; class Magnoliopsida; order Dilleniales; family Dilleniaceae; genus Dillenia; species Dillenia turbinata. The sequence continues at coordinate 1,538,453 of JBAMMX010000015.1, forward strand.
GGACGTTTCAGTCCATTTTGGATTGCCTGTAAACGGAGAGGCAGTTATTGGGGTAGATAGGAGTCGTTTAATCGCTGAGTGGCAGGATTTATGTCATAGTCTTATGGGTTTCTACCCTAGTCCAGAGGATTTCCATGAAGATCGACTTAAGTTGCGAGCGATCACATAATTTCTTGATCACATTCTCTAGGGCTGCACTCGAATCATACTTTAGTGCACTTCACGCACGTGGTAGGATTATGCGGCTTTTGGGTTCTCTTTTAAACGATAAACTGGGTTGATGGTGAAACTTCTATACTTGGAGGTCCTACGAGATCTTGATTGTGTTGGGAGCTATAGTTGAGGTAGTGCAGTACTAGCGATGCTTTACAGGACTATGTATCGGGCTGTATTTGATAGTATTAAACAGATTTCTGGACCGATACTACTTACACAGGTATTTTATCTTCATTTTCTTATTTGGTTTGTATCTATGTTTTTATAGAAATGTTATGTAATTTATTTCAATCTTTTTTATTCTCTTTTCAACTTTGAGCGTGGGAGAGAGTGACGATGTTTACGTCACCGATTCATTACCTGTTGCTCCAAACATGCCGGCCGATCCTCGAGGAGCTCTATATGTAATCTTTATTATGTTTATCATATCATTTCATATAACTCTATCTAACTTACTGTTGTTTCATTTTGAATTAGTTGAGATGTTACTCATAGCTATGTGCATATGAGATAGTTTGTTCTACGATCATATCGAGATCAGCTTGATCATATGAGGGAAAGTGAGGTGAGTAAATTTCCTTTCCTTTTCCTTATCAGCTCGATTACTACTTCTAATACTACAAGTTCAACTAACATCTTGTTTCTTTTATTTATTTATTTTTATAGTTTCTTTGGATGCCAAATTCCTACTTCGACATTAGGGCACTACCTGATTATTATCTTGTCGGGAGCGATATATGGCGAGCTTGTGTGCCTCTTATATATTTCAAGATCGTCGAGTATTATTATCCTGCGAGAGTTTTACGACAGTTTGGTTATCGACAACATATTCCTATTCCCGTACACATTGATATGAATTTGCATCGAATGGACCGACATGGAAAAGCTGGTCGGGATTGGACTATAGAGCATGCGGCACACTTACAGACATGGAATAACTGCTAATACTATTGCATGACTAGAGAGGAGTGTTATGATGTTGATATGACGATACCTGATTACATGAGTTGGTATCGACGAATCACACACATGTTAATTGGTAGTCCTACACATCGATATCAGTAGGGATTTCAACCGACCGCAAACGACGTCACGTTTACGGTAACTCAAAAGAACTTGGTTGTTTTATATTACTTTTATTATTTACAAAATGTTTTTGAACTTATGAATTTTTATGGTGCAGTGCTACCAGTTCGAGAATGTCCATTTAGTAGCATCAGATGTCCTCACTGTCCCAAGAATGAATTCTCGAGTTGCTTATATTAGAGACAAGACATGGGAGACACTGCAGTGTTTTGGACATCCGAGCCCTCAGGGAGATCGTCCTTCGACATCTACTCAGAGAGATTTTGATGGAGACGTTCCCTCGGATGTTGGTGCTGTAGGTGCCTTTGAGGAGCATATAGAGACGCAGATGTATTCGTATCTGACTCCTACACCTACTTTGACTTTTACACAGACGGGGTGCCTTTGAGGAGCATATAGAGACGCAGATGGGTGGGTATCCAACTTCTACACCTACTCCGATTTTTACCCAAACACCTACCCTTGAGGATCATGACGACGCCATGACTTAATATTTATCGGTGGTGGCGGTGTCGATATTCAGAGGATACTGAGACTGTTACGGTACAGTTTCCAGAGACTGATGAGGGAAGGCAAGCACCCGTTCTCACTAGACGTCAGCCACGTAGAAATGTTGGACGACCTCCATGCGGTACTTAGTGTAGGTTGTCATATTACATTTATTACATTCTAATTTTGTAAACTTAAAATTTTTAATTAAATTTATAACTTTTATGAATATTGGTGTTTGCATATGTTGATTGTTCTGGAGTATTGATTGATATTTGTGAAGTTTGGAACTTGTGGAGTTTGTGAAATTTGGTGTTTGATATTTGTGGATATTGATGATTGATATTTGTGGAGTTTGATATTTTTAGAAGTTGGTGATTGTTTTGTGGAGTATTAATTGTGGATTGTGGATGATTGATTGTTTTGGAGTATGTTATGTTATTGGTTTTGGATTGGTGATTGCTTGTTCTGACTGGAGGATTGTTCTGTAGAGAGTGCCTGTATAGCATTTTCATTGCAGGTTTGTAACTTAGGAAGGCAATGCAGAAGAGGCAGAGTTTGAGTTGTGTAGAGGAGATGTCATGACTGCAGATCGCGATATAGGTTGCGCGATCTGCAATCCCGACATAACCTATTTTCTGCCACAGACATGTCTTGCAGAGTTGGGAAGCACAGCGGATGTCGCGCTCTATGTGCGCGACATCTCTAGTTCGGGGAAAAAAAAACTCTATTTTTTTTAATTTTAAATTAAAAATACATTAATTTCGTAAAATACCCAAAATTTGTACATATATTTTACCAACAATAAACCATTCCGATAATGATAATAATATATTGGTCATATATAAGTATTATAATATTTTAAATTGCATTAATAAAATTATAATATGGGTGTATTTTTAGTTTTTTAATATAATATGAATATTTTTCTCTATTTTTGTTCCCACATAGGAGAGAATGTATTTTTAAAAAAGTTTAAAAATTGTTAAATTTTTTTGAAAGAAAACCTTTCTGTTTAAATAAATAAGGCATGCAAAAACAAAACCAGAAATGTGCAATGTTCTTTTTTAAGATTTACAAGTGCTATTTTTCCCCTTGTACCAAACATGTATCAAAGCAGTACAAAATTTTCCTGGGACTACACTGTGGTGCTCATGATAGAATTGTGAAGTGCTTTTAATTGCATGGCAAAAGTAGGCAAATTTTGTGCTTTTCTTTCTGTATGACCTGGTCGAGTTGTTTCAGGAAGAAACAGAAGTTAAGCCTGAAGGATGAGAAGATGGAAGAGCCGGAGAATCAGGTAAAACCTGCTTGTGCTACCTATGTGAATGGACATCCTTCCATTTGCTGGATGTGCATATGCATTTTGATGTACTGCCATCCCTTTTTTATTACAATGTATGTGCTGTAGCTCAGAGAATTGATGATACACATCGAAGCAGGTCATGCAGTGGAACAACTGCCTAAGCCGAGTGAAATCAAAGATGGGTCTATCATGCCTCTACCTGTAGATTCATCAAGGAAGAGCCCTAGAGGGGCTACAAGGAGCAACAACCAGAAAAACGGCTAGATGCCTGTAAATTCTCCCCTCCCCATCTTTATGTAGGAAAATTGAGACGAAAGAAAAGCCTAGCGGTGCAATACATAGCATTGTGAAATACTTCAGCTTTGCACAGCTCTTGGTTGGGGGATGGCATTGTTGAGGCATTTGTCGCATCGTGCTACCATATTCAAAAACTGTGGTAAATGCACTTGGTATTCTCACATAAATATGAACCTTAGGGTATTTTTTTTTTTTTTTTGGTTAGAGAACTTTTGGTTTTAGTGTGAAAGAAACCTACCTCTCAATAGGCCCCATAGTGTTCGGACTGGATTAGAACCCGGATACCGATCGGTAAAAACCAATAAATAAATAAATAAATGTTATTAGAGTCTGAGTCTGGAGTATAACCTGCAAGGGAGCTTTCCACTGGGATTCCATTGCTCTGGATGTCCCTTTTGGCCGTAAAGCAGTTTGATGCTGTTGTTGGTGCCATTAGATGGTTTGTATTACACTAAACAAACGTCTTTTAGATTTTGAATTTTGGCTTGGACTCGGCAACTCAGCTGGTTGAGAACTCAATTCTGTTTGATACACAGAACCGTCTGCATAGTATGCAAAATGCCACATATCACGGCCGCAATGTTTTCATGTCTTCATTTTAACTTGAAAACAAATACTTTTTCAGTAACTATGAAATTATCTACAAGGCAAGCATTCCCTTTTCTTTTGTCAGATGGTTTGTTATTGGCAAGACAATTTTGCACTATCCCAATCAACAGACGACAATTAATCCTCCATGCAGGGTGGCCAAAAAGATTCATACTGAAAGTAGCCTTGTAGGTGCCAAAGGTAGAAGACCTTCGCAAACATGTTTCACAAGGGAAGCCCAGATTTCCAAATGTACCGTCTTGCTCACAACCCCCACGAAATCACCATTACATCTCCAACATGCACAAATCAATGTCAGCACCACCACATTGAGCATGGAATTGAATTACACAACCATCAACCTGGGATGTTTGAATTACAACTAGAACATGATACATGATAAAATATCAAGGGTTATATGAACACAGACGAGGATGCAGATACAAAAGTGGGACCCAAAAATAGTAAGAAGTACAAACAATAAGAACACATTACAGTATAAATCAAGTCTAAAATTAGTCACATGCTTGGAACTGTTACAGTTCTGATAGGATGGCAGGGATGTAGTGAGATAATTCTGCAGTAAGTGACTGAAAGCCATTCACAAGCTGCGTGTGGAAATCCTGGTCCTCTTCACCAATCAGCCTGAAGTGTACACGGATAGCCCGCTTGCAAACAGCCATAAATTCAAGAAGTGCAGCAATGAGCTGCTGCAACTCCTGTGAGCGCAGTCTTGTTGCAGGCTCACCCGACAAGAAAGCTGTGCACACACTCAGGACACCGCTATTCACCTGCAAAAAGTGGCATTCGGAGCAATAGGAATGTATTAATATAACTGAACATGAATCACGGGGATTTACACCATATAAGAATTTCTAAGTACTGCGAATTCGAATTTCAAGTGTTAAGTGTGCTCATAAATGAGAAAAGAATCAGATTATCAAAATTAACTCACTGATAGCTACTTACTTGAACTGCAACACTGCCTTGAAGTATTCTCTGTAGACTCTGGAGACGTGGAAGTTGATCCCCTTCAGAGCTACGAGGCTCCTCAAGTTCATTTCTTAGTGCAGCTGTTCGAGTTTCAATCATCCCAATTGCATTCTCCACCGGTGAAAACTCGAGAGATTCAGATTTAATAACCAAAAGTCGATTCACAAGAGCAGGGAATGAGCCCTCAGTCTGAAGAACGGTCCGTCGCTTCCACTGGTCTTCTAGTCCACCTTGGGTCTTGCCATTTTTTGTAAATGGGGTATCAAACAAGAAGCGGTCAAATACACGTGCTCGGATGCTTCCAGTTGAAAGTGAAAAGATTCTCTCCCTCCGGCTGCCCAGATCTTCATCTTCCATAACCGGATCAACAGCAGTTATCTGCAGGTAGCAAACACCAGGTTGCAACTCTTCTGCTTTGACTTGCCTAGAATCTGGTATGATATGCAGAGTGTGGTTTCCATCCATCCTAGACTCGTATATATGACTTAGTTTCTCCATTATGTCTCCCAAACGAACATCACGAGGTTCTCGATACACATATTCCTTTCTATCCAATTTACCAAATCTGTCACCATAAAATCCCACTCTGTAATATGTTGCGTCAGTGAAGGGAATTGGGCTTGACTCCTGCTCAAGAATCGATTCATAGATATTGGTCAACAAAGTGTGACATTTTGCTAGCTGTCCATAAGCCCTTCTGCTTTTGTAAACTGGAATTACAAGTTCTAGAATGCTTGCACAGAAATGAAACAGCTCAGCTTGAGAAAAAAGCTTATTTGCAAGTTGTAGATACTTCACGGCTGAATCAACTGTGAGTTTTGAAGCACCATAGCCCTCCACCTCTGCTGCAGATGCCTCTGCAGTGATCTCACTGCTGACCATAGGGCATATCTTATGAAGGGCTGTTACATGATCCCTGCTCCAGACACCATCATTTCGGGCCACAAGTGCCTATGGAAAAATTAGATTGAACAAGATAAGCAAATCAGAATTACATATAACTTGGCAAGGCCAGCACTTGGCTGAACCTGTAAGTCATAAAAAAATATTCCATGCGGAAAAAGTTAAAGAACATAGTTGAAATCCATGGCAAGATACATCTGCAGACTAGTGACATCAACTGAAAAATATATTTTAAGTTGTTATTATTATTATTTTCAATCTATTGAAAGCCGATGATGATTGAAGAGAAAACTTTAATATGGGCCTACAAAGAACAAGTTTAACTAAAAATCATAGATAGAAAAAATTAATGCATATTAAATGATGTTTTTGGGCCCCACCTGTGGATGCCTTCTTAAGTCAGCTCCTTCAGATATATTTGTAAAGATTGGAATGCCATGTTATTACCGTTGCTGTTCTTTTGATTATGTATAGGATGTCTCATCCTCTTTTGTACTGTATGCAAATTCTTCCAAATCTAAATTTAGGGATCTAATGGATCTTGGGTAATTCAGAAGAATTTAACTACTTTCCTGCCACCAAGTTCATAACTGCTTGGCGTTGAAAGTTCCTGAAATATTTTAAAAGCAATAATGTGGAACACCCGGCCAGTGAGGAACATAACATTTTAAGAGCACTTTATTCCCCGCTCCCCCATTAAAAAAAAAAAAAAGCCACAGCAGTTCATCCTCTACACATAAATGTAAGTCCCACAGTTTCTGAATTAGTTTCAACAACAACAAAAGCCTTGCCTTTTTATTGGTGGTGTGCTTGCACATACAATTTTGTTGTAATCCTCCAAGAGTTAAGGTACTAACAAATTGAATAACTGATGAACTTGATCAGAGAAATATGCAAGCAAAATGGAAACTATAATATTGCACAACAATGGAACAATCTCTAGAAATAATAACATGCCGTGAAACACTGAAAATTCCATTCTGGTTGATATTCACTCCATTTCTCTTGAAGACAAGTATGTCACCACATTTTAGGATGCATTACAATCAAATATTGCATGCAATAAGAAGGGCTTTAGTACAAGAAAGACAAATAGCAGACCCAGATGCAGGATATATTTAGCACTTGTATGGCACTTCAAACAAGGATGATCTCAACATTCTATTTTATTATTTTGGTAAGGATGAAGAAAATTATAGATAGAAAATAAATGAAAGAGATTACTAAAATTAGATTGCTCCTGAATCTCCATGAATGTCCTCCATACAAATACAAAAATATACAAAGGCCTCTGATGCATAGAACCATAAAGATGAGATGGAAAAATACGCATCTGAATTGTAAGAGTATTACAATGACTGGTTGAAGAGAACAGATGGGAAAACGAGATAAGGAAGGCAAGAAACACAGGAAGAGAAAGATTTTTTTTTTTTTTTTTTTGTCAATAGGAATAAAATGCAAAAGCCTATTTACCTGCATCACAACCCCAGCAACAGCAACAGCACATTGTGCAGCTTCAGCCCAGGACTGCATCTCCTGATGTGCATCACATAGATGCAGCAACCACATAATGTGAAGATCTGGGACAGGGGCAAAAGCCATCGCAAGTTTGTAGAAACTTTCAGCAGCTGCATATCTATCCATAGTCATCACCGAGGACTGCAATCAAAAGCACAACTGGTGAGTTCAATGCAAGAAGTGCATTAGCACTATTCTTTTGCCCAACGCTGTGTTCTGAAATAGTGCAAATACATACCAGAAGTGCATGTTCCAGACTGGCATCCAGGGCAAGTAGAAGACTATCGGAGAGATACTTGACCTCTGACCAGGACCAGCGATTCTCTGTTAGACCTTCTGGTATTGCAACCAGAGAATCCTCAGGAAGTCCACATTCCCTTAGTAAGCTTGGGCTCTTATCTTCATCAGCCATATCGTGCAATGACCTCCGGAGTCGGCGGGCTTCACCGCTTTCTTCAAGTGTTCCATCAGGCTTCATCTGAGTTACTTGCACATCAGACATCAACTCTGACAACGTAATTGTCAGCATGACCCTCAATCTTGTTGTTTGCATAAAATAATAGAAAGAACTCTGCAAAAGCACAGATCATACAAACAAGAGTGTAACCAAGAGGAAGTCAATGAACTTATAAGCACCAATAAACCTACCCTGACTAGTATCTGAAGTCCAATTACAGCCCTCTTCCTGATATTATCATTTCTAAAAACAGCAAGCCGAAGGAGGTGAAAGGCAACTTGCTTTAAGAAACGATCATTCTCTCTTGCCATTAGTGTTGCCCCATGAAGATTGAAGACCTTGTTAAATGCAACAAATAAAGCTTTCCAAAATGCCAGAGGTTGATTGCATGAAAAGAAGCTCATAAGCACAGCTGTTATGCAATCAAGCTTCTGATAATCTGTAGCAATGCTATGAGAGGCTGCAGCTGTGGAGAACTTCTCCAGTATTTCCAAAACCTGAAGACTAACTGCAGCACTCAAGTTCTCCTCCCATAATTCCTGGAGCAATGAAGTAGCAATCAACCACTTGAAATGACTGGACGCCACAAACTGAATAAATTCAACTGGCAAGTATTTTTAATAGAAGTTTGTTGCCCTATTGACAACATGGAAAATTAATTAGTAATAGACATTTGCTTTTCCACCAGAACTCTAAAAATTACCAGTTTTTGCCTCAACAGTGGGTGCAAAGATTCTCTAAGTGCTTGGGTAGATGCCCCAATCCTGGAAGATTGCGCCTGAGCAAGAGCTTCTCTTAAGGAATACGGTTGGCTAGGGGAGCTTAACTGGGAATTAACCCTCTGCCACAGATAACCATTCTCAGGTGTCCCCTGAGGCTGCATAAGATAGATTTGTCACAATTGAGGACAGAAGATGTCCTACTTCCATTTCCTTTTGCGAAAAAATTTCGCAAAAGCCTGAGGAGTAAAGAGCAACCAGGATGAAAATTACATGATCAAAAACAGAAGTTAACTGAAAATTAAGAACCCATTGTAGTCATGCAATAAAGGCAGAATGATAAAGCATAACATAAATTAAGAATGCATGAAAGAGGTAATACTTACTCTTACTTCTTGACGTGATGCTTCGGACAGATAATTATTGACTGCTGGGGAAAGCCTGTCAGAATACTTGGGGGAGACAGGTCCATCTGCTGGTGGGCTCCGAGAGCTTGAGCCCATCAGCATGCTTTCAGCAGGTTTTCTATGCTGTTACGTAGATCACAGAAGTTTCAATAGTAGGCACGGCAACCCATACTCAAAGCAAAATTGAGGGGGATAAAGCTAAGAATTTGCTTCAATTATGATTTTGCTTGAGTTTCATTGTTTCAATTTTGTTTTAGCGTAGCAAAAGTAATTTGAATGAAACTTGAGACTATTTCCCTGATGGTCAAATAATGCTGCAGTAAGTGGAAAATGAATTTGCAACGATAAATGAATAGACCCAAAAGTAAACAAGCTACAAACCTCAAAGAGAACAAGGCATTCCTCCAAAAGTTTGAAAAATAATCTCGTTCGAGCAACACTTTGCTGCCATGCCTTGACAAGTGATGCACCATCCAGATTACGTACAATTTGCAAAATAACAATTAACACTTCTCGCTTCTCAACAGCATTCAAGTTGTAAAAAACAGGCATTTCATCAAGAATCTGCAGACAACACAGAGATATCATTATGTTGATGTCCAAACATCTAACTCCCAGAGTGAACAACAAAGTAGAAATCAGATCTAAACAAAATTAGAGACATACTTGACAATTTCTTGAGCTCATTTATAAGAGGTTTTAATGGAACAAATCTGTAGCATTAATATATATGATATGCTTCATTCATCAACAACATATTGAGAGAAGAATAAGTACTTTGGATCTTAAACCAATAAACCTTATACTTGGCTCCCACCAGACCAACCAAAAGTAGCCTGAGATTAGTAGAAGCATTTCTTTACAGAATAGTATAGTCCAATCACATTTTGCCAGACAGGAGCTGAACACAGTCAGACATATTTAACAAAGCAGAAGAAAAGAAATTTATCAAAAGACAATCTAGCAGAAGAATTTTCACCAAGTCATCAAGACATTTACATGAAATACAACTATCAAGAATGGTAACATCACTTCCAAAATGGGAAATATTAAAGAAAGAGTTGAGGGCTTGAGTATCAATGTCAAGGGGAAGGGCTCCCTTTCTTTCTCTAGACTGCAACTGATTCCAATACTGGAAACCTTGAGCTAATACTTCCTGGATTTCACACAATCACATCAACACCCCGCTTCCTGCTCTTAAAACATTGAGAGAGAGACGAATGAACAACACAGACGTCTAGATTTGAAAAGGGAAGCAAAAGCTTTAGCTTCAATCCTATGTGGGCCTTATAATATCACTTTCTGAATCTCCAACAATGAATTTGAGACACAGGTAAGTCCTTTAAAGAAAGGATAAGGGATCACACTGCTAGAACAGATCTGTAGTGGCAGCATCCAATAGAGGTGATGATGCTACTTTCCCTTGCATTTTTAGTGTCGCAATATCAAACAGAAATTTCACCATTAAAAAAAATTTTTAAAAAAGACCTGTGAATAGTAGTACCTCAAATTAAATGAGGAATCTGCCGAATTATGCAATGATTGAGCCACATCATGTTTATGAACATGGAGTATCAAAATAGCTAGATCTCTGCTTTGTTATTAAATAGCTAGCTTTCCACTACAATAGTTAATGAGAAATTTTGAGAAGGAGAAACAAGGTAAATATGATGTGGCAAGCACTCCTATATAACACTAACACAAGCAAAATTAACTGAGAAACAATTAAACAATGAATCTCAAAAGTTGTATATTCTATAAAAGAGAAAATGATTTCAGAAGTGTAAAGGTTAAAAGCAATAAGCAAAAAGAAATATCAACTCATGTATCAACTTAATGTGAGAACATGTTGAATAATATCTTTTCACTCAAGTACCAAGTGACATTTATCTCATTATCTACTAAACATTTTCTTACCCAAATGTAAAATATAAAAGGAAAAGAGGTGAATTATTCACAGAAAAAATTTATGAATGATATGAACCTGGCCAATAAGTGGAAAGTATAGCTGAGCAATGTATAGTTTATCTTCTGTCTTCTGGTACCGAGCATCAAACTCGTGCTTGCATAAAAGGACTACCAAAATCCTAGCTGCCTACAAACACAAAAAATAAATAAAATAAGCATCAAGTTGTGAGAGGGATATGAGCACTTGGTAGTTCATTCAGAACTATACAGGTTTTCAAGACATCTTAGCAAGCATACAACATAGGAAAAAAGGAGAATCCAGCAATATTCAGATAAAGGACAAATGACATATAAGGAATGTAATGATTTGAACAATGAGAATAGACATCAGTGAGAAAACTTCAAGGAACTCACTTTTGCTCGCTGGGTTAAGTCTTCATGATCCAAAGTAAGGAAGACCTCCTGAATTAGGACTGATGATAAGTAGTTCCTGCATTATGCAAAGCACTTTTATAGCATAGTCACCCTCCTATTGCTCATGTCTTTCAACTTTTCAATTTTTTTTTTAATTTTTTAGAACTGATCATAATTTTCCACAAGAAGAAATGTATTTTAAAATGCTAACATACAATTTTACACGAACCGTGACACTAAAAATTTGAAAACAAAATAATACTCTTTAATTTTTAGAATCTGAAATGTTAAAGGAATATTGAAAATAGGAATACCATAAAAATGGACTGTCATTGTCAACCTGTAACTTGAAAAGTGGTGAAAGTGGTTTAGGGAATACAATGAAGACTAAAACTACTGTAAAAGTTCTAAAAAGAAAACATTATATAAGATAAAATTATTTGTTTGAAAGATGGGTCAGAAAAGTACAACAAAATAGATATTATTCATCATAAATTTGTTTGGTATCATAAAATACATATTGTACATTGTAACATAAAAACGTTATCAACATATCGAGATAAGATACATACAAAATACCTCCATTTAAATACATATCGTGTATTGTCGGTTTTTGACAACTATGCTGATTATTCTTTTATATTCGCAGAAGGGAGTGGGTAGTAGACAAGAACTTGCTTTTATCATTGTGTGTCATCAATATCTTCATAATTCCTCCTTTGGAAAGGCAGCTCCTCTTCCTTATAAATGATTCCCCCACACCATCCCATGTAGACTTGTCTATGTGTGCTATATAGTTATTGCATAGTGCCATAAACATGCAATATAATTATGTTGCTTGAGATAAAAGTGCAACACTTGCAACAGATTTTTTTCATAACATGTTAAAAACCACCAAAAAGTGTAAGAGATAGAACAATCTTTGTATTACACGTCAAATATATGGCAAGGTTGACATCATTGATATTACTACTTTCTATCATCACTAAACTTGAGCTGAAATTCATAACTTGGTTAACAGATAATAAAGTAATCCATGTCAAACCAATCAGTAGTTCAGTACCTATCTGAAGGATCTCTCCCAGGCATTTCCACAAAAAGATCATGGTCACATATGATCTGCAAAAATGTGAGCTTGCAGTCATGCAGAACTGATTGACATACCCCAGAGAACTTATCAAGGTAGAGAGAGACCTGCATGAAAAAGAATAGCTTTAATAGAACAGCATTAGCTCCTCAAATCTGTGCATGGCTAAACTGCAGATCAGCAAATTGCAAAGGCCAGCATTATGGGAAAAATCATCTCTAGTGACCAAGTACAAACATCAACAATTACTAGAGAACAATTGCATTTATCTGACACAAAGCAAAAAAGGGTCCGGAAAGTATTAGGGTTTCTGCAAAAATGTCAAGAGTCGCTTGATGTTGAGTTTCCACGAACAATTTCTTGTCATGAAGAGTTTTCACAGTATGTCAAACATAAGTCGTCCAAAACAAGTTTTTTATGAGAAGGGTACAAATCACAGAAGGCAAGGACCTTAGACTCTAAGGGGGAATTTGGTCGGAAAAAAAAAAACAAACAAGAAACAGACATGGGCACTCTATTACACAAGAATGCTGCAAAAAGTACCAAGTTAAGAAATTTACTACAAGCGCAGCCTTCCTTCCCTAAATCTACAATCTACTTTCTATGTATAGGACTGGACATCAAACAAATTAACCGTGTGTTTATGGAACAGCGTTGTCTTGATTCACCTTCAGTCCTTCCAGGATCAACACAGTGGTTGATGCATTATAGGTCCCAGAATAACCACAAATACCACAAAATTGCAGATCCACTTTAAGTTCTTACAGAAGGGTATTTCTTAAAGGTACTAAACAAGCATTCTAGTTTGTACAGACTGCTATCAAACTATTCATCCTAAAGCAAGCTAATTCAGCTAGTTATAACAAAATCAGAAATTTTTTAATTTTGTGTACCATTGCACTACTCTGAACTTAATTAACGATGGACACAAAGGGAAATATTTCAAGTATTCCACTTACACAAATATTATTTTCAAGTCAAAATTCATAAAATAACACATCCTGCATGTCAACAAGCTCTACCAAATATATAAATACACGCTACTGAAAATATGTCCAAAAAAATTCCCTGCAGTCTTATACTTCCCTCAGCATTAAGAAGCATATTCAAGGATATATTTGTCTACTGCTCAAACCATTTGCCATGTGAACAGGGAACAGAAAGCAAAGAAGGTGATGCAAGATTTCAAGATCAATAGAAGAACTCACTTAAAAACTTCAAACAAAGGAAGTTACTGTGTCCAGTTTACCACATTCATGGTTCCTATAGCACAGCTTTGGTCAACCCAAGCTGAAAAGGCAGTTTTTTTTTTTCCTCACATCCCTTTCTTGGTAACTCTTAATAATTGACTGGGAAAATACTATCTAAATTATAACATAGAATGCTAGAAGAGGAGGTGGAAATTATGCTCCCACTCTCCGAAAGAACATACTAATGGGTTCAGGTGCCTGTTTAATGATAAACGGCAAAAGCCCACACAGATTGAAGATAAATATTTCTAAGCAAAATTATTATTTTGGGATCCTTTTTCAAGATCTGTATTATTTCTTTAGCTTAGGTTTTTATTTAGGCCTTTAGCTTGGTTATTTGGTAATTTATTTGTATTTTACTACTTCATGTTGCAGGAAGCAATATAAGGTTTTTATCTTTGGTCGGCTAACATATGCTACAAAAGGATTTGATATCCTAGGAACTGGGATATTTGGAATTTTTGAAAGAATGAATTCAAGCTTCCTTAACAGCGAAGGACTCTCCCTCTCCCCCCTTCTCTCTCTCTCACTCACGCACAAGCAAGGTCATCTCTCTTGCCTCTCTCCTCTGTCTAGACTCCCTTTTGTCTTTTCTCTGTTCCTCTATTCATTTAGAAAGTAGACTCCCAGCATTAACCAAAAAAGAAACTACACAGATTGTATAAATAAGCAAAACATGCATTGCACTCATTATAAAGAAGCATTTGACTTGGGTCCCTTAAAAAATTAAAATATTTAATAGAGATTTTTGAATAAGATAGAGAGTATTCATATAGCTTGGAAAGGGATCCTTTGTAGTTTTGGAGATCCACTGAATAATATGGCATCAAAAATTCAATAAAGCAAGTTTATGGCCCAAAAAACTAGTTGATCACCTTCTGGCTCATGTCATGTCAGAAAAGGAGAAAAAAAAAATTCCAAATTTCATGCAATTAATAAGCTATTAATGAACATGGTGGTCACCTCCAAAAACTAGGAAGGAAATCATCCTAAGACAAAAAAGCATAATCAAAAAGATCATTTCATAGAATAAGTTTCACTATTCTTTAAAATGCATGAAAAAAACAAAGAAAAATTTGTATGAAAACAAGGAAAAAAACAAAGAAATTCAATAAAATTCCTACCAAATTGTCAGATAAATCCAAAATTTCACAGCTCCTAATCCAAGACAAGGAAAATAAAAAAGTAAACAGCATGAAAACATTAAAAAAAATTTTAAACGGAAAGAAACCCAGAGCACTGACCAATTCAAATACTTGGCGGGGCTCAATTATAGACAAGAGATCATAACAAAAGAAGGCCAAACTACTATTCAAACGTTTTGCCAAGCTTAAACCCTTTTTACACCGCTCGTGTACTTCAGTTAACAGGCAATCATATAGCTGCATGATACACCTGAAAACACCTTCCTTCAACTGCATAGGAGGAACATCTTCGCCTGTTGGACATTAAAAAAATAAATAACACTTTCAATGATGATAATGATGATAACTACTCCCAACTTTGGTGGCATTTCACTCTTTAGTAGTAAAGATGATGCAAAGTCATATTCAATGGACAAAGAAAGTTGAAAAGAGAAAAATGAAGATTCTCTAAACTAAAAAGAAAAAAAATGATATTATCAAACAAGCAGCTGATACATATTGATAGCTAGAAGAATAGAAAACTGCATATATATGAAGGATAAGTCTCAGTACAAACATATCTGCATGTGGATTGGCACCAAGCGGGGATAATTGACTCCACACACTTCTGCACCGTGATGGAAAATGAAGGGTAAAGAGGAGATTACAATGAACAGTTCCTACTCAACCTCAATCTAGTAGGGACAAAATATACCGCAAAAGATGGTACAATCAATTCTGATGCAGTTTGCGGGCAAATCTTTATCTTCTTTTCCATAAATATTTTACATTATTGGGAAAAATCTACAAACTAGAGGACCTTGCTTGATATTTATAAAGGCACACATAGGCATTAATAAGTACCATCTCCCCTACACTAAAGGAAAAATATTCTTTTCTTTTTAGATAGAAGAAAGAAGAATTTTATCTCTCTCCTTTGGCACAAGGTCAAACCAGGAAAAATGTGCATCTTAACCCACCATCAAACAGACCATCAGAAGTACCCTTCCTCACCAGATTATCCTCCCTACCGTGGTCAAATCAAGCTCCCTCCGAACACCCCCAAAAAAATTAAAATGTACTCCAAATCCAAGTTCTTTGCTCACCTAATGAAAAACACATTTCAGTAGTTTTAACCCCAGTAATAAACAAAACATTGCTAACCAATGCTTACTTATCTATGGCAATCTCAAACACACAGCAAAAAGCTCATCAGAGGAAATTCTCAACACCATCAACCATGCCTAACGAAAATCCTTGACGCATCCCCTGCTTCTAAATGAACAGTCAAAACATTTCCCACCTTCTTCTCATCTCTTTTTACCCGTACCACACCAAAAGTTCCACCTACACCACCGAACATCGACAATGCAATCCCATAGCCACTATTACAATTCTCCATAGATTGTTGGGATCAACCAGGAAACTCCAAAGCCATATACCAAGAAGAGCTCACTTTCACTCAACCAAGGCTCTAATCCATAGATTAAGCAGGAGTTTAACCATCTCCAATTTGACAAGACTAAACTTTGCCTTGCCATCCTACAAGAACCACCACAACAACCTCCACTCAATGTCCTCAATTCTTCTAGCTACTGAAGCAGGGAGACAAACACAAAGCAAAATAGGAGATTAAAGAGAGTGTTATTCATAAGCATTAGCCTCCCGATTGTAGATAGATATCATTTCTTACATCAGCTGCCAAATTTCTCTAACACCCCCTCCAAAATGTCATATCTTTAAATTTCGCTCAAACAGGAAAACATAAATACTGTAGAGGCTGGCTCCATACATTGCACTTATGCATGGGCCAAACAACTCAACATGGACAATTGAATCCACTGGAATGAGTTCAATTCTAGTCAACCACAAATTACCTACCAAAGCAGCGTCAATGAGTTGCATCCCCCTCACAAAAATTATGTTGGTACTTCCTAGCCATATCCAAGTAACACTTATCAACCCAAACATTGAAAATCAGGCCAAGAATTTGTAGACACAACACCCAGGTTGATATGCCTAGAGTCCTTCAAAGTTGATGCCCCATGTTCTTTCAGAATTAAAAATAGATATTGTTCATGCTTCCACAAAGCCACCTAAAGCATGATACTTGACAAAGAATCGCACCATACTCTTTTCACAACCTTCCAATTCTCCCCGAAGAAAACCATGGTAAACCCATCCAGACCTGAGCCTTGTCACCATTATGATCTTTTAAAGCTTAAAGAATTTCCTCATCCATGAAATGCCTTTCCAACCAGAAGCATTCTCTTCCCCAATGGAATCACCTCCATCTCCTCCATTCACAACTTCCTTCAGCCCTTTCCTATAAAGATCCTCGTAGAACTCACATCAACCCTGCCAGTTCTCCCTGTCCACATTTTGTTGCCAAAACAATTAGTTTTCACATGTAAGTTCAGCATTTTGTGAAACTTTTTTTATATTTGTCCTTCTTTTAGTCAAAGGATGCATGGTTTTTTTATGCCAAAATATCTCCTCTTAGCCTGAGACATGATCGAACTCTTATCTATGGTTTATTGTCCTCCACATCTGCATGTCTAATTGTACCACACTTCTCCAACTCATTAATTATTCCAATATCCACCATAGTGCTGTTCTTTATTTAGTCCAATACATCACTTGAGATTTGATAATCTTTAGCTTAGAGCCTAGCACTAAGGTAACATGGCTTGAAACACCTTCCACACCACCACTTTAAAACTAACTTCTTGAAACCACCTTCCTTCAACTAGGCAAACCAGAAAATATTCTGGTAAAAATCCAAATTTGAGGTCCTTAACACAGTTTTGAAACTAGTTAGATATCGATCGTTACCGCAAAGAAAATATGTTAAGTTACTGAGGTGTTTATTTAAATGAAATGGATACCCTTGACATTGTTTCTAAGAACATAACACTAATCACCTGTTTATCTGTTGAGAAAAAAACTTCTGATTGAAAACAATCCTGTCCTAGCCTAGTAAGAGACTATATTTGGGCTTGAACCAAAACCAAGATCCCAACACACATTTCCAGAAATTTTCCCATGTTTTAATAAAACTAGAAATCATCCAAAGTTGTGGCAAGGAATTCCAATGTATGCAAAGTGGATATGCCTCATACCCAAACATGACATAAATGATGATTGATCACATTGCTTGGTCAAGATATAAACTAATAGTTCGTAGACAAAGAAGCTCTAATTTTAAGGAGAAAAAAGAATTTATGGCTACGTTTGTATCTACCTAATGGAAGGGTATGGTAGAAAAGGCGAGATTGCTCCAATGCCATTGATTTGACAACCAACTCGAGGAAAAACCAAGCCATTGCCAGGACATCGTCATATACAGGTCCTACACGGTACCCTTTAGCCTGCAAATGAAACTTGTGTAAGGATAAATACAAAAAGAAAAACACCAAAGAGCCAGATTATATAAATGCAAAATTCAGTTTCTTCCAATGAAGTGGCTTAGTTCTATTTATGAAAAAATTCTGTAAAGTACAGCCAAAACTTTGCTGCTCCAACATTCAAGTTTTTATCAGGGATCTTGGGATTAAGTATCATATTATTCTGATAGGTCTAAAAGGATGGACTAGCAGGGTGATATATAAACCAGAGCATGCTATATATGTCAAGAACTATATTCAGAGTTCCCTACTGACATGTAGAATTCATAGACCATTATCGATTTTCATTCTACAATTTTCCATTTTTGCCTACAAAGTTCTTTGTTTGAGTCTCCTATCCTTTGTCACTGAATAACACCTATATTAACAAGAACATTAATTACAATATCCATCTCACAAAATGCACATTAGCTCATAAGGGTGTTCTGGTGATTCTCTTTTCCCTTAACAAGTTCAGAATGGCTGATCTAAGCTCTTCGGCTTGCCGGGCGAATTTTAAACAACCCAGCCCAAATGGACTTCCCTGCTATTAGTTGGCTGGGAATTTTGATGCCAAAGGCCACCGATATTGAACATAAGTACTGCCTGATAACCAACCCTTGTAGAAAATTATTCCATCAGGGATCCGACTGAATATACCTTACTACGAGCCAAACTGCCCCACACGGTAGACAAACCAGGATAAACAGGAGGCTGCCGACCCCCAAAATCATCAAAAGCATAATCGACATAGTTAACCAGAAAGCGATTTCTTTCAGAATCATCAACTGATTCCTGCTGCACCCTGTACATCACAATTGCTATATCAATACATTCCCTCTTGGGAACCAATATAACAGTATTAGTACAAGAACAGCTTCCCTCCCCCAATGAAATGCACATACAATGTCTTTAATAATCTACTAGCAAAGAAATTACCAATCATGTAAACCATCTCCCAAGTCCTGACCTATAATTTTGGATCATCAAAAGAGGAAAAAGAAAAAATATATATATATATTCACACCCAAGTCTGCAACTATATACAGTGCAAAAAATTAAAATTAAAAAAAAAATGAAAAAAAGCCCCAGCAGTAACACAATCAAAAGGAGACCATAATTAACTCAAACTCAACTAACACTTTCTCCCAACTTAATTGGGGTCGGCCATATGCACATGTCTTTGCCATTTAGCTCTATTGAAAGCCATATCATTCTTTAAGTTGGTGACCATATCATGTTATGCAACCATGACTATGCACATAAATGGTCGGAGTGGTTTTAAGAAAATTACCTAGTTAAGATATTGACCATGGCTCTAAAGGCTGCAACCTGAAAGGAGGAGATGGAAAAAGAAATTGAGTCCGGAAAAGAGAATAAAAAAAATGAGATAATCATTCTTGCCTTAATTATCTGAAAATATACCAAAAAATAACAAAAGAATAATCTATGCACAAATGATTACATTAACAGATGCATTGAGCGAAAGGTTTTGACAGAAGTTACTACAAAACCTGTAGGGTTTCGCCACCATTTCCTATAAGATGAAGAAGCATATTCAAAATCGGCTGAAGAAACTGTAGCAGAGCAGTTGAATCAACATTCTTCAAACTGTTGATGGCCTACATACAAATAGAATTAAGTAATATAAGCCCTTTTCTGCAGTGCCAACCAACCAAAGGCAAGCAATAGCCATTATTTTTATATTTTATACTTAGATGCAGCAAAAGGGAAAACAAATTTAAACATGAGAAGAGGTTTCTCAGGTTTCAAGCAAACCATAACAACAAAATACAACTGGCAGCATGTTTATCACATTACATGGCTAGCAAGATTGATCTATACAGTTGATCCCTCTAGCCACATTTTGGTAGACTAGGAGTAAAAGAACTTCGAACGGACTTGGAGTCCCCTTTTCCAGCATCTTTGGCTTAAACTCCTTATCTCCAGTCTTTTGTGCAGGTTTTTGTCTCAAATATAAAAATATATCTAAATTTCTACATGCCTTGTTAGACTCGTAGGTTGCTGAGGGTGAATAGATATTTATATACTTCTTTGCAAAAGCTAAAAGAAACCTTGAAATTGGGGGAAAAAATACAGCAAAAGGTAAAACAACTGGCAACAATCTGTCATCCCGCCACTAATGCCATGAAGACTGCCCCCTTAATTCAGTAGCCTAATAACAAAAATAACCGGCAATCTATCCAACCATCTAGCTTCCATATCCCAATTTCTCCAATCATAGGGCGATCCCCAACTCAAACAAGCATACCCAGTTACAATATTAGTAGCATCTTTTCCATTCTTCTTTCAGAAAAAGTATAAGGACCACAATTTAGATTGGAAGCAATGACTTTAGTATGAAAGTGGAAAGTTGCAGCATGGCTAGGAAAGCCATTTGAAGAATATGTAATGAATGAAACAAAACTCTAGGATGAAAGATCACAGTGACTCTGCTGACGGAGGTAATTGAGTGAAGTGGTTACTCCTGGAAAAAAGCCTCTGTTAGAGGAGGCAAACTCTTAATACAATTTCAGACAAGGAAGTGGATGAAACCGAGATTGAGCTAATAAGTCCTAAGCAAGTATGACCAAAGAGAAAGCCTACATTTTACCATATTCGGGAATTATCTGTAGTATAAGTGGGTGCTTGGATAGACACAAATGAGCTAATTTGGAGATTTATTTTACACCCTTGATGCCTGTGAATTGGACCTACTTGTTGAGTCGGAAAACAAGGACACAATCTCGGTCCATATTGGTGGAGTTGTTGGCAAACTGTTTAGAAATGAACAATAGTTTCCAAGGTAGTTAGAAGCCGTAACCAATATTTCTTTCAGGGAGGTCACTCCTTTCACTCGTTTAACAACAGTCTGTGATCTTCTCTTATTCAGATTAATGCTCACCAAAACTTAAATGGAAGAATTGCAGACCCAGCTCTTTCTTCTACAAGATAACAAGCATATACAAAGCCAATTTAATGTAGAAAAGACTTTATACATCAAAGGCAGCAAGATTCCACCAAAAAATAAATTAAAAAAAAAAACACAAAAAAACAAAAAAATTTATGGATTGTTGGCCACTTCATTTGCCACCAGAATGGCACCTGAAACATACCTCATTCCAATGACAGCAAGAGGGAACAGACAAATAATGCTACCAGCAAGGCAGAAATTCAATGGCAACAACACTGGATAGAGTAGATCAGACACACACAGACGCATTATAGTTACCAATAGCACTTTAATCTGATACCTTGACAGATCAACCTCCTTGAGGAACATATGCACTCTTTAAGAAAAGCATTAGTAGCTTTAATTCTAAGGAAGACTCGTTGTAAGTCATCCTCATCAACATGCACACAATTCCTCTATAATAATTATAATCAATCATATCCATCTGCCTGTAGCAGCATGGTTCCACACATTTTTAACAACATACAGGATGGAATCATATTATACTTTTATTTGTAATTGTACGCCCTCACATCACTAGAAGTGAGCTGTGTCATTACCATGCCTATGTCAAAGATATCTTTGGATGCAAAACAATATCACACTTCGTAACTTACATTGTAAGTTGAATTTTTAAATTTTATCAAGTCACTGTGTCTGTGTCACCTGTTGGATGTCTGTGTCAATAGATTTGTGACTCTGGTTGCATCTTGTCCTTCTAAGATCTCAATCAAATGAAGTAGTCTTACCGGATAGATAAGAATTGCAGCCATAAATACAAAATACCAGCTATAAATCTAACACAGTGGCAGCATTCTAAGAAAATTTGAAAGATAAACAACTGCCCATAAGACATAAACAAAGAAAACTGATAAGTACCTCAAGAAGTTCTGACCCCCAAGGAGGGCTTGTACGAAGAGTGTGCCTATCATATTCAAGAAAGAAATCTCTGATGCGCTCATTAACAGGATACAAGGACGAACATAGCCTTAAGCGCAATCTAAAGATGTTTTTCCCATCCTCCAAGTATTCTAGCCTCTCCTACATATTGTTTCCAAAAGTAGATACTAACATCAGAAGGTATAATCAAGTTTAAATGCCAAATCTGCCCACAGTTATGAGTGTAAATAACTACAGAACAAAACAATGCCAATGATTAGAAACAAGGCATCGAAAAATTTTGTAATACATGAGAGCTAAAATCTAAAAAAACACATGCATGAATACACGTGCATACATTCAATACACATATATTAAGCAACTTACTTGTCAAGGTCTTAAACTATGCTTTAGTTAACCAATAAGATTTTAAACCTTCTTTGGTAAAATCTAAGGTTTAACTTTAGTTCCGTGACCCTTGAAATTCTTTTGTCAACAAACATTAACATGCATTAACGAACGTCAATCACTTAACAAAACTTCTAAACCTTTTTTTGGATAGAAACTTCGAATGGAACATAACAATCCTAAAGTGTGAAAGCAAAGAGCAAAGAGTAGGTGAAAACCTTTTCCTGCCTTCCGCCATGTCTCCATTACTCCCCTCCCCTTCCTTCAACCACCATCACCTCTCCCTTGATTTCAATACCTCCACCTCCATCATCGATCACCATTGGATGTATGAGAGAGAGAGAGAGAGAGAGGAGAGAAATCAAACGAGAGACGAAGAAAACTATCTTTTTGTAGGAACTTTTTGAAAGTCAAATTTCCTCTTAAGGGATCGAATCCATAGAAAAAAGGAACTGATATCTTTGTGTTGCTCAATTATCCAATTTATCAACCCTAGATCGTAGATCGTAATCGAAAGCCCTATGCTGCCCATCTGACGGCCCACATCAAATCCACCACCGTACAATCGCTGGCTACCAGCTGTAAAGAATAACAAAAACCCTCCAAACTCATTCAAAATGGTCGAGAGTTGTAGTAACTCAAAACCCAAATTTCTTTGTCCGTAGCTTAAAGTTTCATAGCCTCCCATCATGAATTCCAACAACATCTTCTTCTTTGACTTCACGTTCTCTGCCTCCTTCAAGCTCAGAAAGCTCTACAGATCACTCAAGACCACCACCACTGCTGCCATTGCAGCTTTGGACTGCTCTTTCTCCTCTACTTTGCGCAGCTCGGCTTCCGCCACCCAAGATAATCATCCCCATGCAGAGAAACAAAGTTGGAGGCACACTCCAAAGATCTTTACTACTGCAACATGTGCTATAGATAGGAGTTATCTAACTGGTAGAGGCTTAAAGTACTATCTGCATCCTTCAATATTTTAGATTTTGCTTCTTAAATGAAATGCCATGAGCAGTAGGATGTTGAGTCCATTGATGGGAATTCGGTCCCACACGAAGGTTACTTGTGATTAGTGATGAACGTGGGATGTTCAGATCATATGGTGACTGCTTCCAGATCGACAACTGTCACACTTGACAGCATTAAGCTCTATTAGAAGTTCAATTACAGTACAAGTTTCTTCTAGTCATTAATGTTCGTTAACGTCTTTTAACATCAGTTGACAGAAGGACCTCACATGTTACAAATTAAAGGTTAAGACCTTGGAAGTCACAAAATATTAGACTTATTTGTCTACCAAGGGAAGACTTAAGACCTTGAAAAGTAATTTGCTCTATATGTATCTAAATTTTATGCGGCAAAGGTTTTAATCTGCTGGAGAGGAACCTACAAATACCAAAATTGGATGTTTACCTTGTTATTATCTTGAAGATAATGTGGTACCAACTCTCTCATGATTGGCAATGAAACTTCCGACCGCAGCCTGGAAAACAAGTTTTATATGCGTCAAATATCAACTGCATTTCAGAAGAACTATGTTTCAGAGACATAAAAAAATGAGCATTGTGCAGTGGACGTGCCATTTGACACAATAGGATATGACACTTTGTAACTTAGAATAGAGTAAAAACATTTATAATTTCATTGTGTCCGCATTGCCATATTAGTACCATGCAAGAAATAGCAAAAAGAATTATGCAAAAGCCAAGTGAAAACAATACATGCAAATATAATTTTAACATACGTGTAGGAGGGAGAGAGGGTGGGAGAGAGAGAGAGAGAGAGACTCCAAAGTTCTTTAATTTTTCCTCTTTATTTGAGGTCCAAAGAAAGACTAATACAACCAACAAGATAACATCTACCTGAATGTAAGTTAAGGAATTGAATGATGCTTCATTTCACAGTTTGGTAAATGCTAAATGTGATTAATATTACATCTAAAATGCAACGTTTCAGTGAAAAGGTGAAAATTTCTATAATTTCCAAAGATAGAAAACGGACTAGTTCTTTTTTCATCATGACATTCTATGTTGCACAGATACTATCTCACAACAAAATATAACACTTTATTTGCAATAGTATGAAACTTTAATAATTTTGTTCTGTCCTTGTGTCCATGTCGGTGCTTGTTATTCATTCGATTCGCAATTTAGGCAAAATGACCATCATTCTGGATCTAATGTTTGAGAACAATCCCCTTGTATTAGATGTCCATGGCTTCCACACAAATTATGTGAGTCTTGAAGAATAATGATAAATACAACTTTAAACCCCCCACCAAAACAAGTATGACATAAATTGAAACCGTGTCCACTGATGTTGTAACTAGCACCTCTATTCATAACTGAAACCCTTACCTCAAAATATGGTTGGTTAAGTCATCATTTTTTTTAAATTAAAGAGAAGTTGACTTTGATTGTTCAGTTTGTCAAATTATGCCTTAACCCTGAATCATCTCGGGTAATCATGTGTGCCTGTGTAATCATGAAACCAAGTCTCTAAATCATCTTTATTACATAAAATACGGAGTAGGAATTTCGGATCCTTTTTGGTCTATGGTATATAAATTTTGGGTTCATGCCGAATCAATGATATAAAGATGCTAAGAATTATGCATGAAAACAACATTCTTTTCATCGCTCTAGGAACTGTTGAATTCAACAGAGGGGGAGGGAAGCCCACCAAGGTCTCATAACCACAGTAAGAATTATTTAGGTGTAAAACAGGGCATTGTTATAAACCTGAAAGAAAAATTGAGGAAAAGGAAAATAAAATCAAACTAATTCATAGTAGAAGAGCT
This sequence comes from Dillenia turbinata, assembly GCA_037126225.1. Classification (NCBI taxonomy): domain Eukaryota; kingdom Viridiplantae; phylum Streptophyta; class Magnoliopsida; order Dilleniales; family Dilleniaceae; genus Dillenia; species Dillenia turbinata. The sequence continues at coordinate 1,563,641 of JBAMMX010000015.1, forward strand.
TGTTAGAACATAAAAGATTTTAAAAATAGACCAAATAAGTTCTGAAATCATAGAAACCATCAAACAATTATTTTCAAATGGGACCAATATGTAAAATCGCGGCAATTCTGGACCAAAATTATCTTTCAAAGATTCCCTAATTTCGAAAGTAGCAAAGCCCCTAAACCTTGGATTCTGCCCTCATCCAATTTAATTTGATTCTTATTTCTCTCAGTTATGAATACAATACTTGATAGAATCCCATGATTTTTCTTGCTCCAAATTAGCCTACTAGTAGAAGACAACATTGTTTAATAGAAGTATTTGTCACAAAGAGATTTTTCAAATGCCTTTCTGAGAAGAAAAATGGAAAAAAAACTGGGAGGCTTAGACTAGAAACCAGACAAGAAACCAATCAATAATTATTCAGCAGACGAGAAATTTTGAAAATATTTACACAAACTAGATTGATCTAGCTCAAGAAAAAAACATACTGAGCATAGGTGGACAAAGGAAGTGAGGCATAACCAATCACAACCTGCAAAAGAAATAAGAAAGTGAATCTTCACACATAAGGGCCTGTAAGAAAAAAGGCCAGTCAAATGAGTCAAATGAAAACTAACATAAAAGAATTTATGCAAATCCAACCAAAATAGTAGGCATGAAATCCTTGATTGATCGTAATAAGATTAAAACATACAGGCTTCGGTGCTTCAAGCTTTGTTTGTAGATCAACATGAAAGAATGTGAAAAGCAGATGATGCATAGGTGTCCAAATAGCAGGGAGAAAAAGTTTAATTTCATCATGGAAGCTGGCAATCCTCGCCCCAACCGCGACTTGAGTGTGAGCCCATTTTTGAAGCGAAGCACCTGGCTCCCTTGGACACATTGCCTTCAGGGGAGAGCATGACATAGGAACCTCAAACCATTAGTTCAGTAGAAACAGAGAATCAATTTAGAAATGATAGTCAATTCGAAGCATAAAGTAAAAAATAATACCTCCAAAGGCTGTTTACGTATATCTGAGTCATCCTTCCTGAGTTCAACCCTTACGAACAAATTTCTTTTACGACTCAAGGCCACAGTGAGAGGACACACGTAGAGACAATGAAAGAGTTGCAAGAATGGCTCATTCCTTGTCATAGTACGGAAGTCAAAAGCTTGAAACTGCATACAAATAAAACTTAAATCTTAAAGAAAAATACATATATGCTGAGAAGTTAGAAGAATTCAGAGGCATTTTTGGAAATACAGAATCAAAAGAACTAGGTTCTTCATTGGCAAAATGCAAAAATGACCAACTTTTTAGCCATTTGCAAAGAAAGAGATCCCTAAACTTCAAAAACTTTTACGAACCCCTGATCTTTCAGAAACTTGAAATAGACCCTCATAGTTTTTTGGGGTTAAAGTAAAGAAACTTTTTCACTCGCATAATTTGGCATTAAAAGATCATTAAAACTGGTATATAATACACGACAAGTTAGGTAACAAAACATTCAACCGCCAATTCATGAGTTCAAAAAGTTCAGGAATTTAATTGTAAAAACAAAATTCTAAGTTTCTAAAGGGCCCAAAGTTCAAGTTTATATCTTGCATTTTACCCATTTTTATTTCTTCCCAAGTTATGCAGATAATTTTCCAAAAGATTGCATTTTTGGTCCACTGAAAAATTATTCAAGAGCTTCCTAGAGGAGGCTTGTTGTAGATTCTCCGGGGTCTTAATCTCTAGGGTTGCACAGCCTTGGTACTGAGTCCCTCTTTTTAACTTGTTAATTAATTTTCTTCCTTCAAAACAAAAAAAAAAAAAAATGTATGAACCTGCAGGCTGAAGAGTCTGAACATGTTTAGGTCTTCTGTACTGGAGGTTGTTTGGATGCACTTCAATTTGTTTGCTGACTATTTTGAAATTTTTTACTGTCCAACTAAAACAGTTTTGATGTAATCACTAATAAGGGTTTCATTGGGAACTTTTAGTTTTGTATGAAAAACTATATATTTGAAATAAAGACAAAATACACTATAAGCACTTATGACGAGCAACCAAATGCTAACCGAAAATAATCTATAGTGTTCATTGCTGTAATCAAATTTTATGTGGTCTGTACTGCAGACAAACATGACCCAGGGTTCATGATTCTACAGTCTGAAGTTCAAAAAGTGCCATCCACTCATTTCATTGCTCACGTGGCAAAGAAGTCCAACAAAATTTGTGCCGCCATTATATCTTTGTCTAACTCAAGGAATATTCAGATAACTACCACAAGATTAAGAAAACCGTTACTCTATCGGTAGCACTATAGAAAATTGGTCTTGCATGATAAACAGGAAGGCAAAAGCATTTACCTCTTCAGCTACAGGGTCTGCAGTACCCAAGGAAGTGGATCCATTTCTGGGAATTTCTTTTCCATCGGCAAAACTAAACTTGGGATTTCCTGTCCGATGCCCTTCAGATCCATTACTCAAAGATCTAGAAAATGCAGAATTAGCAATTTGATCCACTGGGTCAATCGAGTCGTTGGTCACACTGCCAGTCTCTGAAACATTTTCCAAGTCAACTTGACCAGCCTGGAGTTTCTCAATTTCTAATCTTAGAACGCCTTTGACCGGTTTGTGTACCTTGCGTTTTGGATCCTAAAAGAGGAACAACGACATAATCAATTAATAGAACAAAGGGATGGTGACAATGTGTGAGAGAAAAGATCACTATAGTTCACACTACAACCAAAGAAGAAAACCCAACTATTCAGGGGCAATAAGGTATGATGATACCGACGCCGACTAAGACCACATTCAATGCCTCAAACAACAAAGTACATAAGTGGCACATCTAAATGTTGCTTATCTTGGCCCATTTACAGCCAAATTTTTCAGCTTGAATTTAATCCTTTGATCATATCTTGTCATAACACAATCACCCTTTTATATATTAGAAAAAACTTATTTGACCTCATATTTAGACCAGAAGTCAGCATGAGGAATACTATAACTATATGGATGAGGTAGCTCCCTCTTCTTCTTCCTACTGTTAAGGCTTTTAAAGAAGTAGAACTTTCAAAAGAGTAAACTTCCTCCGGATATGTAAAAAATTGGACATAACGTCATCATAAAGAATAAAACTAAAGAAAAAATGACAAGATAAAGGCATCAAAAGAAGGAATTGCACTAATTAAAAATCCTCCCAAAAGCACATACAACAACCATTATCCATACCAGCTCTGGATTTAGTAAAAGAAGAAAAATGTAAGAAAACTTAGGAATGAATTTTCAAAAACGTGTTGGAGATGTTCATCAACCCAACCATGATTACAAAGACCATACTTAGCCTCAGTCACTTACACAATGAAGATAAACAATCAAAAGTCATTAGTACCTTAAGAAACCACCACAGTTGACTCATTATAATATGAGCAAGAAAAAAGGCACTAATTGTTTCTTTTTAATTTATTGTACTCATTCCTTGGAGGTAGGAGTGGCCCATGGCTGAGTTAGGCTCACCCTTATAAAGACAAACATTCGCTATGTCATGCCCTGCCTGACCCAGCTCAGAATTGAGTCTAATCAATCTGCTCAGGCCCACCCCTTTTATCACTTCAAAGACCAAGACCGGCCTAGGACCCTAATTGCATATAAAACAGGGAAAAGTTAAGACTAATGTTTGTGAGGGGAATTGAACGCCTCACAACTTCTTAAAATGGAAATATGATAACTAGTGAACAATGTGTTGTTTTTGTTATGAACATAGTATAGAAAGGAAGCACTCTATGCTCTCTAAAATTTGAACTTCAAAAATATCTTGCTTTATGGGAATACGAACCTAGACCTCTTTAAATAAGTCATGCCTACTCCAACCAACTTAGCTATTATTGAATTCAGATTCAAACTTATGAAATGTTGGCTAATTTTTAAGCCAAGCCTTGACCAGGAAAGCAGGGCACCCCACCTGGAGGATGTCCCATGCACCCATGTGATACCTTCTATATTATGTTTTCCTTATGAAATTCCCCCTCTATCAAGAAAAAGGAAAAAGAAATGTAGACAAACATTAACAAACAAGGCAGAAAAAAGGTGCATAGGGACAATTCAAATTCAAGTAAGAAGCACAGGCGAACCTGGAGTGAGTCTTCAGTATAGCTCTCCTTCACTTTGTTTAGATTTGATATCTCAACAACAACAGAGCTTCCACTTGAATAACTCAACTTCCCATCTTGTGTGATCTTTGCAACTGATTCAGAAACAGCCTCATTTGAACCAGATACACTTGGAGCAAGAGGGCTACCAGGGGAAGCCGACCCACCAGTAGCACCATTAATGCTGTTATCAAAAAGTGGAACAATTGCCCAAGAAAAAGATTCTCTATATGGCATGATTCGAGACCACACCTGAAGCTTTTGCTTCTCTCTCTCAGTTAAGTGCACCTATTAAGAAAAAAGATATCCCATCATTAATCAGATGAATTATTTTGAAAGGCAAAAAACATCCTCAAAGATAGCAAATTCTAAGTACCTAGAGAACATGATTGAAGGCAAAGCCTAAATTACAGAAAAGCCAAACAGAACAAGAAGAAACAAAAGTATAAAATGAAAAAAAAAAAAAAAAAACAATAAATAAAAGTTCCTAACATTGGACAACTTCTAGGATTTCGAACCTACAATGAAAATGTCAACCTTATAGAACAGTATCAAAGTTTCACCCCTTAGGCCGTGCATAGGGTAAAGGATGGGGAGTAATATATTTGGCACTAAAAGTATGCATGTGCAATTCCATGTTACCATGTCTCATGTTTGTGCAGCAGCAAGGGATGTTATGCCATCAAGGTTTGTGCAAATGAAGCTTGCATAAAACCCTGCATGCATACTCTTAACTTCCCTAGAGTCGATCATTTTCCGTGTATTAAATATTCCCCTTAGCATTTTTTAAATACTTCAACCATACAATAGTAGATGAGGATGTGAATCATAGGATTCAAGCGGGTGAAATGAAATGGAAAAGGGCATTCGGAATTCTTTGCGATCGCACGATCCTACTGCATTTAAAGTAAAAGTCCTATAGACCCGCGGTAAGACCGGCACTATTGTATGACACTAAGTGCTAGGCTAGTAAACAACAAGAACAAAAAATGGCTGCAGCAGAAATGAGGATGTTTAGGTGGATGTGTAGTAAAACTATAAGAGATAGAATTAGATAAGAGATTCATAATAAGTTGGGAGTTAGTTCAATTTATGGATATGTGAGAATGTCGTTTGAGGTGGTTTGGACATATGCAAAGAAAACCCAAAGACATACCGGTTAGGAGGACTGAGAACTTAAATATAGAAGAATTAGTAAAAATTCGAGATAAACCGTTAAAAACTTGGATATAAATTATCTATAAAGATATGATAGTTAAGCGTTTAGATGAGTAGATGGCCTTGGATAGGAATAAGTGATATAGGAGAATCCGCATAAATTAAACTAATATTCTTTTTTTTTCCCTTAATTTTCACTATATTTGTCTCTCAACTGGCCAACCTCAATTGTTGGGATTAAAGTTCAGATTATTGTTGTTTTTCAACCATACAACAATCTAGCATACAACCAAAATAAAATAAAATAAGATTAAAACAATCCACCTCCGATAATGGAGGAGCCCATGCTTTCTACCAAGGTCTCAAATTTTATCAATCGTGTTAAGAGTATTTAACCATTTATAGTCATTTTTCATGTATTTGAAAAATGAAGTGAATATATAAGAAAAAAATGCCACATGGTCTAGAAGCATCCCACGATGCACGTGGGGCCAATACGTTAGCAGTCAAGCCTTCCTTTGTAAGGAAGTGGTTGGTTCAAGGAATTGAATCAAAGACCTTAAGCATAGAATTTGTCATCATCTGAAGCTTTGCTTATAAAATACAATATTATATTTTAACAGAAAAAATATATATATATATATATACACACACTAAGAGAAGATAAGAAATCTGAAGCATGACTGATTTTTTTATTTTTTTTTTTTCCAGATAGGAAAATAATTAGATGTAATAGAAAAGATTTTAAAAAAAAAAGAAAAAAAAACTCTAAAAATGAGAAATCTTCGTAAACAACGTAAATTAAAAGTGGTTGTGTTTTATGCTTCTCTCCGAGCTCATGCCTCAGAAACTTACAAAGATTATAGCCTAGCTGACCTTTCTTGTAAAGAAGTCAAATTCTTGCAACTGAACAAGATTGCTTGAAATGAAACCTGAAGTTGGAGACCAACAACATTAAGCTAGCCATTACAATGTTCAAACATTATATTGGCCTTCTGGATAGTGGAGGACCAGTGATTATCAGTACAAACCTGCTAAGGTTTTTTTTATAATTATTAAGACCATTTTCTATCTGTTGATACTCCTGAGTTCCTTTCTCTCTTTTGTTCTAGGATTTACATAGATTCAGAGATGGAGGATCTACAGATATCCGTATTTAGTTTAGGCATAGACATACAGTTCAATACTTGTGTTGGAGTTATTTATTATTTCATTTTGTTTGCCAGTACCGGAAGACAGATTGGAAGCTCTTTGCACTTAGTTTGCTAGTTCACCTTAGGTTTTGTCAACATTCCACCTGAAACTGATGCTAAAACCAAAGTGATGAACAAAGTTTGGGCGGTTTGCTTAGATATATTGTATGACAAATTTTGGAACCAGCAGCTGCATGGCTTACTTACAGTGGCTCTACTAACCATTCCACTGGCCTTAATCCTTTTGAGATTGATCTTGCTCCATTACCTCTTGAGGCCTGTGCCTCCAAGTGTGCCAAGTCCTATGCCAACCAGGTTCAAAGAAAATTGTTAAGAGTAACCAATATTTTAAAATGGCTACTTAAGTTGACCTTATGAATCATGAATTTCAACTAGGTGATATGTGCTGATGCATATTAGTCTCGAAAACATTCCCAAACAACCTTATAAGAAATGGCATCCTCGTGTCATCAGACCGTTTCCTATTTTTGAGAGACTTGGACCTAATGCATGCTCTTCCCATATGCATATTAATCCCTTTTTTTTTAATATGGAGGATTCTTTTTTCTTTTGGAGGCCAATTTGAGCCTCCAATGATGGCTATAGGTATTTGAGTTGATTGGTCAATAGGAGTGCCCAAGCCATGTCCCCCACTACTTTGTTTGTGTTATGCTCAGATTGAGGTCATTATTGATGAGATTGTTGCCTTACCAACTTATCACATTCAACAGTACCTCATTCATCAAGTGTTCAATTTATGATGGCACTTGGCTTGCTGAGAAGGCACTTCACTAGTTGGCTCTAAATCTACTAGATGCTTGCCACAATCATCTCTCTCCAGAGACGAGGGCTCTTAAGTCAGGAAGAGGTGGAGGATCCAAAGATCATCACACTTATTTTAGGTGCACACCTGGGGTTCAATATTTGTGTTAAAATTTATTATTTGGCTTTGGATGTTTTATTATTGAGAAAACTTTTAGAGTAACAAGATTTTTAGTTGTTTCTTTCTAAAATTGTCTTCTTGTGTAAAAAAGCTTAAGTAACACTAATTTTGACCAGTATTAATTTTGGAATGATACAAATGGTCTTCTCCCCAAACTTCTCTCAAAGAGACTTCTTGTCTCCCCTCCTTCCCTCTACTGCTTCTTCCTCCCTCTTCTCTTCCTCTCTAAACAAACCACATCATTCAGAACACATTAGACAACAGCAATTAGTACAGCATAGTATCAAGTACAGAATAGTATCAATCTAAAAGGGTTACCTGTTGCTTAAAGCATGCGAATTAAGCTCTAAAATTCAACATGATCCAACACAGGCGATGTCTATACAATCATACCTCCTTTCATAAAGAAGAGATCAATTCCAAGAATTGAAACCAAGACATTTGTAAGCACAAAAATGCTTCAATTTAACAAACAGAATTAAATTCCAGAGTCTCAAAATATAAGAATAGGTAAAAACAATACATTAAATTTCTTCATAAACTATTATGTCTTGAGAGGAAAATCTCTTAGCATATTTAGCATCACTAAGAAACTTAATAGGCCACTTCGCAAGCGCTCATTTCAATACATATGCAGATATAGGTTACTTTTTTAATTTTAGCAGTAATTATTGCCAATTTGAGGTGAACATCAATATGCACAAAGCAGGTAATCAGAGGACACCTCGAAAATGCAAGGATTTTGGTAAACTGATGTAACCAATAATTTGTCCCCAAAAAAGAAACCAAACACACAATGGGGCTGAGACAAACAGCCAAATTGCCATTGGGTACAATTCAATTTTACACCAAGCATAAGAAATATGTGACAAATAGTAAATGAGGGTGGACTTACCGGCTCTTTTCGCGAATAAACAGATGGACTAACCCCACCTTCTTCTGTTGCTGTCTTCTCCAGCTGGATCAGCATGCAAACAGATGCTGATGGAGCATCTAAATGGAAAGTACCATAAGATTGGTAAGAACTTCCAACCTGCTACGACCAAGAAAGAAAATTCAACAAATAGATTTTTACAAATGCATGAGGATCCAGAACATGCAGCAGAATGAAATCAATCAAAGAGATATGAGAAAACATAATAGACTATTCTTATTAGATAAAAATAATAATAATAACTTTTAAAGCTTACATCATGCATTTCAGTTGGTAGCACACGGAAAAAGAAATCCTCGGACAATTTCTCTCTTCTCTCCCTATTGTATAAGCAAATTGTACCATAAAATGGCTCTGCATAAAATGGATTTTAGAGTCAAATCACAACGCAAGAAAGGATCAATTCAGTTAAATAAAGAATCAGCAATTCAAAAATGAACTAACAAAATTAAGGTAGCAGGACACAACAAAATTGTAAGATTTGCCAAAGATAAAATGGGAGGGCAGAGAGAAATAGGCACTCACCAACTAATCCTGCTTGAAATGAGAGGGACAGAACTTTCACAGAGATCTTCAAACCACTGAACCCAAAAGGTACATAGGTTTCATCAAAAGATGAGAGAGGGAAGAATGCTTTTGCCAAATATAGATGAATAAACCCCAAAAAGAAGAAAAGAAAAAGCTCTTGAAGTTGCCAAACCTTCCGTAGTGTGCCAAATAAGCTTCTGGAATTCTTTGGCCAAAAATCATTGATCTTTCATTTTCCCAGTCAAAAGCAGGTTCATAAGCAGGGAGAGGCGAATGGCCAAAATGCTGGAAAGTCAACAACAAGAAAATAGTTTATAGGCTTTGCTTCTTTCAGAGAAAATATTTTTTTGAAAAACATTTCCCTTTGCCTATTTTTCGCTACTGAAAAGGATTTCATCAAGCAAAAGTACTCTTCACAAAACAGAAAGCCAAGTCAAATTCAAATGATTAAAAAAAAAAGATTCAAAAAACATGTCCACCTAAAATTTAACCAAATGACATGAAGTGGAGGGAAAAAATGTTATCAGTATAGCAAAGAAAAAACAGAAAAAACAAAGGCAACTAAGTGTGCAACCCAGGGTTTAATTACAAGAAATTAGCTCAAATAATAATGATAGAACGACAACAAATGTAAAGAAAAAGGGAGGAGTGATTTTGTTAACTAACTGGAAGTTCATATAACCTTTAAAAGATTTCAAATAAATAAAAATGAACAAGAGTGGAAGCATCACCTTCAGAACTTTTGAATGTGACATGTCAGATATCATTGCCTCTGAAAATTGCCTCCCTGAGGTACTCGGGATGTCATCATCTGTACTTTCTTCAGTCTTCATCTGTCTTGCACTTGAAAGATGCATTTCTGCAAATAGGCTTAAGTTTTTAAACATCAGGTACCACATGGAAAACATGATAAAATCCTCTAGTAACCGCCAGGAAAAGGAAAGTCCCTTGGCCAATAATGCAGTTGAAAACTCTCATCAAATCATAAGTTAATTCAAAGAGGCAAAAAATAATGTCAACCACAAAAAGAAGATTTTCCGCAATTGGTAAGGATTAGAACAAATTTGGACTTCCTCATACTATAGAACCAAATGCAAGATCTGCTTCCAGAAGCTAAATTATAAATATCAAAAAGAAAGCCCTCATATGTAGATTCTAGCTACATCTGTCTCTCCCTTACCAGTTTCAATATCTGTATCAGGACCCTCAAAAATTTGACTTTCAAAAGAAATGGGCCTGATGCTTTCGTAATGTCCATATTTGTGTTCGTCTTTCACCCAGTCTGCTCTATAGCACTGGACAAGCTCATTTAAATGAGGCCATTGCTCCAGATTTTCATCAAGCTGAAGATAGGCAACACAAGTTAGTAAAGGAAGAAAAATGTTGATAGAAATCTACATTTCAAGAGAATGTCAATATGAATGATTTTCATTTCCATAAATTCTTTGAACCACATTTTGTTTTCTTCTCATTTTTTTTCTTTTCAAGCGAATCCAGAAGAAACTATAGCCAGTTTAACTTAACAGAACATAGGCTGACAGAACTTGCAAAAAATGCAGCATGATTTTCATTGTCTTTCTTACTCTAGCTTATCCTCCATATAGGATTACATCTGGACTGCACATCACAGGCTATCATCGGCCAAATTGAAGAAACTACAGATAAATTAAATGACACTCTCTGTTTCGAGAATAAGAAGCTGGTAAGGGGAAAAAGGAAAAACATGAGGACAGAGACATGTTCATCACTGAGAAACGACAAATTCTTGAAACAGAAGTGTATAAAGTATCTGACCAGGATCTCTTCAGTGAAAAAGGGCCTATCTGGGTGGACAAAGAAAGGGCCTGAGCCCAGGGACTTAAGCGAAGATAGGCCCAAGCTCAATGACTTACGTGAAGAAGGGTTGGGTTATAAACTGATCAGGTAAGACACAGTCTGAAAAGACTATAGTGAGCCATGAAGGTAAAGATGAAGAAAACAAAGCCATGTCAACAAAGGGAGACCGAAATCTGCCATTAACAGCAAATAAAGCTTCATGAACAGCTTCTTCAGGGGTTTCAAATGCCGCAGACAAGTCAAACTGGGCATTTCAGGCATCTATGAGATGAAAACAACTCTTTTCTTCATCAAAGAGGAAGGATTTGCAGAATCGGAGAAACCTTGATCGAAAGTTAATTGTGGGGTGCTTGTGATGGTTGAAAGATTAATGAGAGGCTTTCTTTGGTCTAGGAGTGGGTTGCCTACAAAGACCATTCGGCTAATTGGGATCAGGAGTGTAGAACTAAGTTTGAGGTTGTATTGAGTCTCAATAATGTGGTACAACAACAACAACAACAACCTAGGCTTTAGGCTCAATAATGTGGTATCCAAAAAAATATCTCTTTGCCAAGCAAATGGCTGTGGAGATTCCCCCTAGAACCTGACTCTCTTTGGCATAGGGTTATAAAGAGTAAGTATGATCTCCATTAGAGTGGATGGGATGTGAAAGCTGTAGTCACAGTTTTTCAGTGAATCCTTGGAAATTCATTTCTTGTTTATGCAATAATTTTCTACCACTGATATGATTTAAGGAAGATGATCCTCATGTGTTATTCTGGGAGGACTTGTGGATTCGGGATTTGCCTTATCTATTTCTTTTCCCATCTCCATAGATTAACCAAACTTTACTCCCATCAAAAATTTCCATACTTGGGAGGGACATTCACTTTCCTGGGATTTTCATTTCTTAAAAAATCTCAATGATAGAGAAGCAACTGAGTATTCTTATTTGATTTATGTCCTCATGGGTGATGAAATGCTTCTAATAATAGGGTTTGGGGATTCTAAGAGAATTTTTACATGTAGATCTCTCCTTCATCACCTTACCACTCTCTCCCCAAAAATTCTCCTTTCCAACAAAAGAATTTTATTTAGAAGAGTAAGGTGGTTAAGGATTTTACATGGTCCATTGTACATAAAAAAAACAGTAGTAATAATCTTCCTCAAAGGAGGAGACCTAATAAAGGTATCTCCCCATATGTTTCTGTTATGTGCCACAACAATTCTGAAACTAGAGACCACTTACTTTTTTAAATTGCTCAATCATAAGGGAGTTGTGGAATCGCCATTTTACTATGTGTGACAAAATGTTTTGGTTTGTTCTAATAGAATTTTTTATTTGTTCCTCTCAAAGTTTAGAGGTATGGAGGAAAGATACATGCTCAATTGTTGTGGAAGTGTGCATTTTTGTTCACCTTATAGTGTATTTGGACTGCTCGGAATGTTAGAAACTTTTGCAATCATGCCATTAAAGCTTCTCTTTTTGGAAGGGCGGGCCTGGCGCAATGGTGGAGTCTCTCCATTGTGTCCTAGAGGTCTGGGGTTCAAATCAGCCTCCTTGCAAAAAAAAAAACAAGAGGAAGGCTGTCTAGGTATTCCCTTCTCCAGAGCCCACAATGTGGGAGCTTCGACACCGGGTACGCCATTAAAGCTTCTCTTTTTATGGGACAAAGTAGTTTTTCATACTTTTCTATGAGTTTATGCCTTATAAGGACTATAATCTTGAAGATTTAAAGAGAGACTGGAGAGCAAATGTGTGTTAGTCTTTTCTTTTTTATTGCTTTGTGCTTTATTTTTTCTGACATTTTTTGATCCTTAGAGTATTTGAACATAAAATCCAATTGTTTTCAGTGAATTGTGGCTAAGGTTTTAGCTAATAGACTGTGCAAGTTGCTTGGTGACACTGTCTCGAAGGGCAATCATAGGAGGTAAACACATTCAGGATGCAGTTTCGTAGCTAATTGAATATGCTAAGAAGCATGATAGGGGGTGTATTCAAGGTTGAATTTTGAAAAGGCCTATGATAGGATAACTTGGAGAGTTTTCAGAAGATATATTTGAAATAAAGGTTCTTAGGATCCGATGGAGAAGGTGGATAACACACTGCTTGAGATCAGCTACTTTTCAATCATTAATAATGGAGAGCCTAAAAGTTTGTTTCCAGCTTCTCAAGGGTTAAGGCGAGGAGATTCACTTCCTCCTTTCCTTTCACCCCTTCTGCATTGGGCAAGTTGATTGAGAGAGAAGTTCATGCCAACATTTTTTTCTTTTTTGATTCAGGGTCGGAGATGACAAGATTTACAATTCTTATTGTTAGTTTGTGGATGATACTTGGACAATGATGGCTTTTGGGAAATAATCACCTTCCTCAACATCTTTGACAGAGTATTGGACCTTAAAATAAATATGGCCAAGAGGAAACTTTTTTGCATAAATCTGACTTTGAAAACTTGACACCCATAATCAATTGTGAGAAAAGAGAATGGCCTATTTCTTATTTAGGAGTTCATCCAGGAGGAAATCCTAGAAATGTTCATTTTTGGGATCCTATTTTGTATAGGATAAGTAGGACTGATGGAAGGATTGGTGCTTTTCTCTCTTTAGGTGGACATGTTAACCTTATTATTGTGTCTCTATCTAACATTCTCCTCTCTTTTCTTCACCTTTGAAAACTGTTGTTGAGATGGCCAACAAGATTGAGAAGTAGATGACAGATTTTCTTTGGTCGAAAAGTGGGTTGGCCAAAAGGATCATTCAGTAAGTTCGGAGCAGGTGTCAAAAGTCTGACAGTGGTTTGAGTCTAAGTAATTTGTTGTCCAATTTCTCCATTAAGCCAATAGTTTGGAGATTTCTAATATAACCAAATTCTTTATGGTAATAAGATTATAAAGTGCAAATATAATCTCCGATGGAGTAGATGAGATTCCAATTCTAGAATATGAGCTTCTCATCATCTAACTACTCTTCCTCAAAGTCCTCCTTTTCAGGTAAACAATTTCATTTGGAAGCCAACAATTTCTACCAAGGTTAAGGCTTTTATTTGATGCATGGTGCTTAATAGAATTGATACCAATGATCTTGTCCAAAAAAGGAAACCTTATAAGGGTATCTCCCCTGGATATTGGTATCATGAACCACTTACTTTTACATTGCTCCATTGCAAAGGAGTTGTGAAATCGCCTCTCTGTGATGTGACAAGGATTGGGTTTGTCATAAAGTCTTCCTAACTTATTCCTTACAACTTTTAGAGGTTTTGGTGGGAAAACAGACGCTTGGTTGTTGTAAAAATGCGTGTTTTTGACCATGATGGCATATTTAGGGAACAGAACAGCAATCTAACCACTGAAATCTCTCTTTTGAGGGACAAGTTGCTTTTTATATTTCTGTATGCATTTCCTATTTAAAGTCATATTCTCAACTAAATTCACTCATTCCAGATAACTTGCATCCAATATGCATCCTCATAAGGTGATAACTTCTAAGTTGTTATCTCCTCAACTAAAGTCTAAGGTGATAACTTGCATCCTCGTGTTAGAAATGTTGGGACAAGTTGTTAAGAAATTGAAACCTTTGTAAGTTGTTTTTTATATTTCAATAATAATAATAATTCAATTGGTTCGAATTTATTACGCCACTCATTTCTATCTAAAGTTATCTTCTCAACTAAACCGTTAATATTCATATCTTTTTAGATAAATTACATCCAGATTTTCAAAATTTATCCCAATATTTCACTAAATCTCCTATATTTAATGTCTTGATCCTCTAACTAGTGCGTTTTTAAATGTTCATTGCATATATTCAAACCACATTAGACGATTCTCTCTCATCATATCCGCAATTAAACTCACTTCCAACTTAGTACATATGTCTTCATTTCAAATTCTATCTTTTCTAATTTTACCATTCATCTATCTAAACATTCTCATTTCAATGACAACCATTTTATACTATTATTGTTGTTTAATGGTCCAACACTTAATATCATTCGATAATACAAGTTTTACTACAATTTTATAAAACTTTATTTTAAACTGCAATAGTATCATACGATCGCAAAAAACTCAAAATGCATTTCTCCATTACATCTAACCCGCTTTGATCCTAAGATTCGCATCCCCCTTTATATTGTCATCATTTTGAATGATAGACTCAAAATATCAAAAACGTTCACTCTTTGACACATCATGTCCTTTTAACTTAATCGTTCTAATAACTGCCGCCAAACATACATCTCATATACTCAGTTTTTGACCAACTCAATTTAAATACTTCGTATTCTACTGTCCCCACATAACACAATTTAACACTAATATCCTTTTTAATTTCATCAACTAGCATTATATCATCTATAAAAAGCATACACCATAGTATTTTATTTTGGATACTCTTCATTATTTTATCCATTACCATGGCAAATGGGAGAGGATTTAATGACAAGCTTTAATGAAACTAAATGTTAATCGAGAAACTATCACTTAAACTCTCATAAATTCTTACATTGATAACAGCTCCCCCATACATATCTTTGATGAGATCATTGTATTTCAAGGAGATCTCCTTCTTCATTAATGTCTACCACAGTATGTCTCTAAAATCTCTATCATATGTTTTTTCTAAATCAATAAATATCATATGTAAGTCTATCTTCTATACTCTAAAAATCTTCATCAAATGTTTGAACAAATGAATGGTTTTGACGATGGATCATCCTTGCATTAACCCAAATTGATTCTACGGCACATTTACCTACAATCTCATTCTATGCTCCAACACTCACTATTACAACTTTACAGTATGACTAATAAGTTTAATTCTCTTATAATTAGAATAATTTTGTATGTCTCCTTTATTTTTATATAGTGGTATAACTGTACTTTTCCTCCATACTTAGAGCATTTTCTTGATTTGTCAAATTTTATTAAAAAGATCTATCAACATTTCTATCCCTCGCCCAAATATTTCTATACCTCAACACGGATGTGATCGGATCCGATAGTTTTATTATTTTTTATTTTCTTTAAGACCTTTCTTACTTCATAAAAATGAATCTTGCATTTAAAGTCGCAATTGATCTCCTTTACAGGTATCGTGATATCATCGATATCTCTTTTACCTCAACATTAATGAGATTATCAAAATAATTCTTTCAACGTTTTCTTATATCTTCATTCCTTACAATGGCAATATTGGCATCACTCTTAATACACGTAACACCATTTAAATCTTTCCCCTTCCTGTCCCTTAGTTTGACAATTCTATAAATCTCTTTTCTTCACCCTTAGTTTCTAGTTTCTAATATGATTTGTTATACGCATTCCTTTATGATTCACGAATAATCTTTTTCCATATTTTTTTTTTTTGTAATCATATACTTTTCAAATATATCGCTACTTATCTTACTTATAAAACTCTTATAACACTTTCGATTGGTCCGTATAATAATTTGAATTTTCTCATTCCACCACCATAATTCCTTGCCTATTGGTGTCCGACCCCTAGATGCATCAAAAACCTCCTTATCTAAATTCTTAATATTATTAGACATTTCTATCCACATGATTTCCAAATCATCATTAACAGACCAATTAGCTACTTGAATTAACTTGAAATTGGCTATCCTTTTTTCACATTTTAGGTACACGCACATTTAAAACTAAAAACCTATGTTGAGTCACCCTGTTACAACCTTGCAATCCCTACAGATCATTCGATTGTCTCTCTTGATAAGGAAGAAATCTATTTGGCCAGTATTCGACCAACTTCTGTATGTAATCATGTGCTACTCTCTTTTTCTTGAAAAGAGTATTTACGAATATCAAATCAAATATTGTGACAAACTCTAAAATGATACCCCCGCCTCATTCCTACTGCCAAAGTCAAAATTTTCATGTACTGCTTCAAATTCCTCATGATTTTCACCTACTTTTCTATTTAAATCACCTCTAATAAATAATTTTTACACACTAAGCATGGTTTGTATAAGTTCATCTGGATCTTCTTGGAAATACTATTTACTAGTTGAATCTACACCAATTTGAGATACATAAATACTGACTATATTAATTATGTTTTCTCCACTAATTAGGTTAACAAGCAAAATTCTATCTTCCTTCCTTCTAATCTATACTACATCCTTTTGTAAGTCATTATGAACAATTATTTCTATACCATTCTTATTTTTATCCTTACCTATATACCAAACTTATGGTCGTAAGGCTCGATTTCTCTAACCTTCTCCCACATCCACTTAGTCTCTTGAAGACACATAATATTAATCCTCATTTTAGTTATTAATTCTTCTATCTCTCCGAGCTTACCGATTTATGATCCGATGTTCTAAGTGGTCAGGCAAATCCTATCTTCGCGGACTACCTTTTTCACAAGCACACTATTGATTTCACTCATGATACACCTCACATCATTTACGTCTTTTCCTTTCTATCCCTTAATTTGGCAATTTTGTAAAACTCTTTTTCTCCATACTTAGTTCCTAGTTGCATATAAAGTTATCCACATAAGAGAGCTTAATACTTTTCCCCCAAGGATCGAATCCATGTGCAATAAATAAGCAAGTTAAGCATTCACTCAAACTCCCTTTTGCATATTAAACATCTATTTACCACAATAATGTCTCTCCTTTGCATATTATCTTAAGTGAAAGTCCTTTTCCAAGCTATCTTCCATGCAAAAAAGGACTCTCCGGGGAAGGAAAATTTTCAAATAAACTTCCAAGGAAGCAAAACCTTCCCACATCCTTGCTGTTCAACCTAAGCATACTATAGTATCCCAAAAAAGAAAAAAAAAAATAGAGAGAGAGACAACTCTTGGGTGAGGAAAATTCCAAATAAATTTCAGAGGAAGGGGAACACTTTCCTCATCCTTGCTATACAATCTAAATATATTATATGCTAAACTACCACCTCTTTGCTTGTCATGCAAAAAAGTTAGAGAACTCCTCCAAGTACCCATCATTTGCTTATCGGTTAAAGTTCAATTTCAAAAGAAGGAGACCCTTTGAAGAGAGTCTAAGAAGCAAACTAACACCTCTTTGTCCACTACCAACTCAAAAAATTCAGGAAACACAACTCTTCGACGGACCAAAATCACACTTGTCATGCAAAAAAGGAAGTTCTCACCCCCATCACCACTTTAAGCTCCACCTTGCCCCTATAAACATCCACCCTTTGCTAAAACCCTTCTAAACAACTACCCCCAAAGAGACCATTATCTTCATCAGACATCCATATATTATGGGAAGTATCATATTTATCCAAAATATCATCTTTACTCGACGAAGGACATACCACTAAGTCGCCCCTCTTATAAGCATCCGTTTATAATTTGAACAATTAATAATCCGCTAATTAATATGTTATTCTATAACCTACAAGCTCATACTAACCAATTTACTAAATGGTTATATGTGCCATATCTGGTCAATTTAAATTGTATCCCATTTATTATACATATTCTACAAGTCATGTTGTTATCTGTTTGATAAATATGCCAACTTCATGTATGTTCTCTCACATGCATATCATTGGTGTTCCATTCAGGTCACCATATTGACACAACAACAAACCTAACACGCCAACACAAATAGCAACCATATCAGGCAATAGGAATTGTGTTTGCATGGAAACTCCATAGTTTGTACCAAGCCTAGTCTTGATAGCAATATTATGTGCCCATTGACTGTTGTATGAAGAGTATATGACCATGATCTGGCACCTATGAATGCTATTTTATTTCATAGTTGTACAAAATTAAAGAAAGGGAATAAGATATCCAAGGGAAAAATGGTCAGGAAAAAAATGGCCAGGAAATAAAATGGAGGTCTTGCAATTAATTCTTCAGTACACCACTTTTATTCCATATACTCATTTTTTGTATTTTCGCTTATTTTTTTTTAAAACAGCAAAAAGAAGCGTCAAAGAAATTGATATGTCTAAGAAGTTCCTCGTTTTAGTATCCATCAAGGATGTTGGATGCCCTAATCCTTTTTTTTTTCCGACCGGATTCTCTTAATTTTTTCAGCGGAGGATTTCTGCTTAAGGATGTTGGAAAATTAGGAAATACAGTTTACCTTAGTTGAACAGCTGACTAGAGTGAGAAAATGACAACAAAATAACACACCTAGGCATCACCGAATGTGAGATGTACAGGGTGAGACATTCGATTGCAGCTTAATAGAGACCCACATTTAGGCTTACCAGAGGGTCCAGCTTCCAATTGGCAGCTGCTGACGGCCGAGGAATTCTCCGAAACCGGTGTCCACTAGAAGGAAAATTTTCCATATCCTGAAAGAAAATGTACAATGCACTTAGCAACATTCGCCATTTCCAAGAAAGAAAGTAGTAGTAGTAGTAGTAGTAGACAGCAAGTCACTTACTTCGGCAACCCAAAATGGGAGATCTCGCTTCCACAGATAGGGTTTCTCCCTTTCCCTCTCCCCCCCTCTCTCTCTCTCTTCCCGTCAAAGATAGATCTGCTCTCTCACTCTCTTCTGGCGTCGACGGTAGCTCTGTCTCCCTCCGTCGGCATTGTAGATCTACTCCCTCTCACCTCCCCCTCTGAGCTTCATCATAACCCCCAAACCAAGAGGGCGAGGAGTTTACTAAACGACATCGTTCCGTCCAACCCACCCACCCCCACTACCTTCCTTTTCTTCCCCCCCGCCCCCACTTTCGGTCTTGCCTTCGAAACATGTACGAAACTGATTTCGTCTGAAAAATAAATAAATAAATAAACTACGTAGTTGAAAATAATTTTCAAAATTAATACATGTACGTGGAGTGTTAAAAATTCAACATATATAAATAAAAATGTATGAGAAAGACTTGATATATATAACCTATGAACAATACATTTTGAGTTTTCCAAATTCAATATATATGTATTAATTTTTTTTTAATTATGTTGTTATAAAAAAATTTTTTCTAACCGTATCATTTTTATATATTTCACCGAATGACAAAATTATTTAAAATAGATGGTCTATTGACTTAGAGCCAAGCATGACCAAATTCTTTGATTTGATTTAATCTAGAAATCCTTTAGAGCCAATTTAAATCAACACACCCAAATCATAAAAAGTTGTATTAATTTTTAAAAAGACCATTTAAGTAATTTATATTTTAAAATATATGTTCCAAAATACTAGTATCAAATTTATTGATTTTAATGTAACTAATTGATATCGATGATTTATAAAATAAAAATAGTTATAAAAGTTGATTAAGTTAATATTTTAACTGATAACAATTAGTATTTTAAAATAACCAAATTCTTGGTAAACGTAATTGATTGTTTTAATTATTAATTTTTAATTAAAATAATTTCATTTGAAAAATATTTTCTTAAGAATTTTACTAATATTAAAAAGATATTCTTAAGTACATTTTTTTAATTTTGAACACGAATATTATATTTGAACTAAAATAAAATGATTTATAATTATTTAAATAAAAAATGAGGGTTTTTTTCTCCTCTTTGTTTTCTATCATCAAGACAATCTGCGAAAAGAAAGTGAGGAAGGATCCCTTAAGGATAACTTGAGTAGTAGAGTCTTTCATTATTATCTTCTCTTCTCTGATTCGATTTTATTTGATTGTCTCTTATACTAATAAAAAAAAAGTAATGAGGGAATTAGAGAAATGAAATTTGTATTTTAAACTCTTTATTTTCGTAACATTAACAATTGAAGTTTGCAGAGAAACTTTTTTGCCTGTTTTAAAATCTTGAAACACTTGTTTCTTTTTATTTTTATTTCTTTTCATTATTGAATAAACTAATAAATAAATACGTGAATAAATTTTTATCTCGTAAACAAATAAGCAGTGAACCTGAAAATGACCATTTTTTTTTATAAAAAATGTATTATATGAAAATACTAGATTCATCTTTGGTAAATACAATAAAAAAGTTTTTTGATAAATTATTAGTATCAGATAATTACGTTGATTCTGACTGAATTCAGTTCGAATCGCGTATAAAACTTTTCTGGTATCAATTTTTTTCATGTAGAATATTCAATCTAAAACTTTATTTAAAGAGTATCAATGTTTAATTATTGAACTAGTTAGACGTTAGTATAGCAAAATGTCCCCTTAAGACATCACTTAAGGGGTACAACAAAAAAAAGTATATGTAGGGAGAACCTAGATCTTTTACATCTTTAGAACTAAGTTCAAATTTGATTGATAAATAATCTTCCATTCACTTTCATATTAATTTTGCGGCAATCACATAAATCAATAAAAACACGGGGTAAGTTCTCAAGAGAATAGTTTAGTGATTATTATCTCTTCTTTTAATCTGAAGATTCCAAATTTGAATCATTGTGTAAAAAAAAGAAAAAAAAGAACAGGGGTAAGTTTTCAAGGACAATGGTGTACTCGTACTCCTAATTAAATTAATCTCTTTATTTGATAATTAATCACATCAAAAGAAAAACAATTAGCCAATCGAACTATTGAGAATCTCCAGCAAAGGTGAAGCCCATTTTTCTTTTAAATAGAAGATAGAGAATGAAATTATGTCTAAGGGCATTTGGGGCCTCCTTTCTTGGTCTTCCAATTATTGTAGCAGGGACACATTTGCTTGTTTCCGTAAGTGCCTGGAGGCACACACAGGCACTTAGCGTAGCATTTTTGGCAGAAGAACATGCACGGCTTCTTGTACGCCATTGCCGAGCATCTTGTGGTGCACCGTGGTCCACACTCTGCATATGTTCTCATTTACAAAGCATTAACATAATAAATCCTAAACGGTGCGAACAGACAGTAAACCTAATAGAATGGAATGTTAAATCCATTAATCAAATTTAAACTTGAAAATAAAAGCGGGAAAAGTTGCTCCCTAAATAAGATATTCGAAAACGTTCGAATCGGATTAATTGGAGAATGATTTCGAATATCAACGGTGGAAACAAAAAAATTCTAAACAATTTGAATTTTTTTGATTTTCCATTTAAAGCTTTTGTTTATCATATTGACGATTTTAAATAAACAAATAAAGAAGTTTACAAATTTTCAAAGTACCTTGAGGACGAAGACTGCCTTGAGTGGCACCATACTGCACTCAGCACAACCCCAGAAAATGGAATCAATCAAAATGTGGAGGGAGAGAGAGAGTAGGGACATTTTTATTTATGAAGACATGAATAGTATGATCTCACCATTCGGCGGGTGCCTTGTGGTTATGCCTCTGAAGCTGAAACTGTGGCCCTAAACATCTATAGAAAGGTTGATCGATTAATAAATTGTACACAGAAAGCTACCCAACTACATCCTTGTTGCATTTCCTACCGAGTCCAGAGAAAAATCAAGAAGTTGTTAGGGAGGTTACCTGGTTTTCAGCCAGCAAAACAAACATGAGACACACCCAGAAGCAGAGAATGTTTAATTTACTGGCCATTTGTTTGTCCTGGAGAGGAGGGAGTGGAAGACAACTTAGACTTTGAGAGAGGGAGGGGGATGAGTGGCATTGAAGAGGAGTGAGTGAGGGGTCTATATAGGGTGTTGAGGACTATGTACCTAGATTGCTTATCCAAACCTAAACGCTGGCAAGCATTTCTGTTCGCCAGAACTATTTTTATTATTTTGGAAGGTGGTTGTTATAGGCACATTCGAGTAGTAAAAAGTTATTGTTCAAATGTTTTTTCCGAAGTTTCATGATCGAAACTTTGTGAATGCATATATTTTCATGATTTTAGTAGTACGTAACTAAAAGAAAATTATCTTGGAAGGCGAAGGAACCTTTTTGCCTCTTTTAAAATGACAATGGAACCCCCCCCATTTATTCAAAGAACCACAATAATCTTCCATTATTGTTATTGCAGCATTTTAATTGAAATATTCTATGGCCCTTATAGCTAAACTTATTCCTACATAATAAACATTTGGGTTATTAGTATAAGATTTTTTTTTTTAATTCATTAAAAGGTCAATGAACTTAAAATTGTAAGTAATTATTCACCAATACAATTATTAAATAAATCAAAATCATTAAAATTATAATTTATTTTATTAAAAATATACTGGGTATACAAATATATTTATCAGTGAAACAAGCTAAATTAAAATATTTCAAAATGTCAATTATAATATCAATGTATGAAGAATTTATAAATTATTGATAGTAGTTAATGTTAAGATTTAGATTTTCTATTTTCCTTGAGTGGTTAGGCAATAGAAACATTTGGCACCGAGGTTACCTATTATGCATTTAATTTCACACCATAATTAGCCTTTTTTTTGGTAATACAACGATTTAAACCTAAAATCTTTAAGTTAGAGAAGGGAAATTGTGAATATTGGCTTATCCTCCTGAAAACCTTTTAACTTTACTTTTGAAGAACTCTTTATGATATATTGTTGACTCTTTATAATATAGACACATTACAATCTCTCAGTGTTCAAATTCGAGATAAGATAACTACAGACTCAATATTACAAAAGATAATTAAAGAAAATCTATTTGATCTGATCACATTTCAATGATACATGAAGAACAAATTAAGAAAAGAGCTACCACGAACAGAGGAGAAAGGATAAGATGGCCAAGTTGGGATGCAATTTGGCAATCGACCCTCTATAGGAGTTCGAGGGCAGCATTTAACTATCCTCATCCATGAGCAATGGAGCACATGAGGTTGAGTTGATTGCAAGGCCCATCACATGTGCAAGCATATGCCCGGTTAGGTCTTCAGTGGGGCCTTAAAAAGTGCCTAAGGAGACAAAAAGGGTAACTTACACAACCACAGGGGACCACATTAACCAAACCAACGGCTACCCTTTTTTTTTCTTTTTTATGACATAAGAATTTAAATCTGAAATCTTCAGAAAAGGGGATTATAATTAATAAACTGTCCCCTTAGAGATAAACCAATGGCTTCTTGGTTCAATAATCAGAACACCGAATTTTTTTAATTAAGTTTTGGAATTCAAATTTTAAAAATTAAAAAAAATATATCAGAAGAGCTTCCCTCTTAAAAAGGCTCACAGTTAACTCGAGTTAGATCAATCAAGATTAATAAATTGATTATCGGATATCACCGTGAAAAAGGATAAAAAAAAAACATTGAACAATGTGGGCGCCAATGTGAGAGAAGCCGCTAGCTCCATTCCATAAATTATATGACACGACTATCGGAAAATTTTGTTTTTGCAGTTGCTATTGAGGTCGGAGTTTGTTATGTGTCCATGTTGTCCTTTGCTTTTTGTCTTCACATTGGGGAGCATGGGTGAGGCACTCTTATCTATTTCATTTCTTTCTAGCCACTAATCTATGGAGTCCCATTACTCAGTACTAGGGAGAGAGAGAGAGAGAGGGGGGGAAGGAGAGGGGGACAGAGGGAGAGAGGGGGGGAATTTTCAGTTTTTGAGCTTAGTACCTAGAACTGGGGCTCAATAAAAGGGTAGCGAATATCATTATATGTCATTAACATGGACTAGCATGTTCATATTTAATATGCCTTTATTTCGTTGTAAATTCAAATTTCTTCTTTGTTTGGCTTCCTATTTGCTTCAGGGAGTCATATAACTCGCAAACAAATATTTAAAATAGAATATTATGTGCAAACATTAAAAAAAAAAAAGAAAAATCAATGTCCATGTTTGATGACTGTGATTTGTGAGACACGATGGTCCCAAATATAAACCTACAGGATAGTGGTCCAAAAATTTAGTGTTATTAAAAAAATTTTAAGAGACACCTAAATCTCACTTACATTTTAAGTATAATTTTAATATTTCTCCAAAAAAAAAAATTTAAGAGATTTATTTTAAAATTATTAGTGACCACAAATTCCTCCTCTAATTCGATAATTTCATATTTAAATTTCAATATAATCTCAAAAAAATAAAAAAAAATAGTCCCATGACTTCTCTCAATCTCTCTCACTTTCTAAACCCATTGTCCCTATGTCTCTCAACCTCTCTTACCAGAGATTGTCGTTTTTATTTTTATTTTTATTCGGTAATAATAAGTAATTTATTTAAGTTTATTATGAGTAAGAATATGTAAATATATATATATATTTGGTGAAGCCGAGTAAGAATATTTTACTTGGTTCACGAGATAACTTGTCTTCTCTTACATGTATGGTGCCCTATTTTGCTTTCTTTGTTAATAATGGGCAACCTTGAATCTCCTCTTGTTGAGGGATGTGATTCATCCACAAATTGTTGAGGTGGACCTTTGCATGGTCACCTGGTTCTTCTAGTAGTGTTAAGGTTTTGGTTGATGAATATAATGCATGGGCTAACCAGGGAGGATTTAACATCTTTGCTATTATTTCCTTTCAGAATTGATTTATGTGAATTGGGGTGTGATGGGACACGGACTAAAGGCCTGTTATAGTAGAACCCAAAATCTTGTAAGCCCATGATCGAGTATTCCACACTCAGATATGCTAGCAATTAGGGACATATTTTTCTAAAACGTAGACACGATCCGACTCCTTAATTAATCTCTATCGGTGACAACCTAGTCGGCTCAAGGCCCTCGTAGGCATTCGGTAAGCTCATAATTGATATTTCTTTCTTCGTTACCTGATCAATAGCCTTGATAGGAGGTTAGGTATTTGGATGGTCTATCTTTATCGACTTAAGATAATATTTAATTAAAACTTGTATAAAAGATTATTTTTTATTCAGCTGTGAAGCATGTATCCTAAATAAGGAATGAGGTTTTTCAAAATCAAATTGATAAATAAAGAATCACCTCGGCTCGTTAAATTTCTTAAGTTAAAAAAACTTAAATACTATGAGAATATTTGATTACGAAATCTTAACATCTCAGGACACTCATATAAGGAAATTAAAGTTGTAATGCCCCGAATGCTCATGACTCATGAAGCACTGATCTATAAAGGCATCTAGCATGTCTTCACCTAAGTACGCCCTCTTTGAACCATACACTTGGTACACAAACTATGCAGAACTCTAATACATAACTTTCTCGTGCTTAATCTGTTTCATCTCTTTCGAAAGTCGTTTTTTCTGATTTGAGCGTCAGAACCTCCTCAATTGGAGTACTCTTTGGTGGTCTTTTGTAGTTTTTACTTCATCATTCGGAATACCTATTCGAGTAAAAAAAAACCGATATTTGTGAAATTACAACACACCTCCAACAGATTGCCGCCATCTATGGGAAACAGACTTGGGCAGCTTTAATAGGCACCTCGGATTGTCAAATAATCATACCTCTGAAAAGAAAAACCAGAACCGTCTCGAAAACTACATATGCTGTGGACGAACGCACCACAGCCATACCACCTGCGCCTCAAAAACACCCGGTCTTACCTACTATGCCAGTGTCCCCAGTGAGAGCCAATTGTCCCCAACTGGAAAAACTAGAATCTAGAATACAAAGCATGAGTAGGTAGCTAGAAGGATTCAACCATGCCCTTAGACTAGAGGACAATCTTCTTCAGGAGGATCATGGCATGTATGCTCTTGTCGGTTTGCACCTTGCCTGAACCATGAACCTTCCATAACCTCTTATCATGATCCTAATGTTCTGAGAAGATAGGTTAAACAACTTGTCATTGATGAGCTCAAATGAGCCAATACACAAAGGAGCAAGGTCCCTCCTTATCCCTCTAGTTTGTCACCTTTCGATTTGAAAGTTTCCTCAGAACTAGTGCTCCGCGATAAACTTCTACCTACCGTGGAGAGATACGATGATACGACCGACCATCATAATCATGTAGCTTACTTTGTGACAATGATGGTCTCGAGAGATATGATAGATGTAATTATGTGTAAACACTTTCCTACTACCCTTAAAAACAACACATTAACATGGTTCAACTCGCTCCTGCCGGTCAGCATCAAAGTTTCTCTTAGTTTCGATAACAATTCGAAACTTATTTTGTGATTAGTCGGGATGTCAAAAGAAAGTATATTTCTTTACTATCACTATAGCAAAGGGACAATGAGCTTTTGTGAGACTTTTTGAATAAGTTTAAAGTTGAAATGATGAAAATTTCAGTTTTGAACCATTCTATTGCGTTAGCCACCTTGCTTACAGGGCTACATCCCTCAGGTATGAAAACATTAATCACCAAAAACCCTCATTCTACCATCCAGGAGTTCTACACCTATGCTAAAAAATACATAGCGACCAAAGACGTAGAAACATTCAACAGACGTCGAAACTAATCGTCTCAAAGGGAATGTAGCCGGTCACCCTGACAACTCTTATTGGAAAAAAAAAAATCAAAAGGGACCCCAACCTCAACGAAGTTTAATACCTACACAACTCTAAACGAGACCCCAATTAAATCTTACTCCAGATCAAAAACAAACCCTATGTTAGGTGGCGTCCCCGCTCCACGGAGGATGACACTAAGAAAGATAAAAGAAAGTATTGTCACTTCTATCGAGATTATGGTCACATGACAAACGAGTGTAGAAAACTCAAGGATAAACTGTAATTCTTAGTTCGAACTAGAAAACTACAAAGATTCATCAGTGTAAAAGGGAAAAATATTCTATCTCCCGATCGGCGTGTCCCTCCATGAGAAAACGAATCGAATGAACAACCGATTGAGAGACCAATACACAATCGATCATATGAGGTGATTCTCCAAATTTACGA
Organism: Dillenia turbinata; assembly: GCA_037126225.1. Lineage (NCBI taxonomy): Eukaryota > Viridiplantae > Streptophyta > Magnoliopsida > Dilleniales > Dilleniaceae > Dillenia > Dillenia turbinata. The sequence continues at coordinate 1,590,932 of JBAMMX010000015.1, forward strand.
TGAATGCTCTCTTCATGAGCCTTATATCCCTAGTAGCATCCTTCCAACCCAAACTCCAAATCCTCAAAGTTACTCATGGAGGGACAAAGCCGAATGCATAATCACACCTATTTCCCACATGGCTGAAACGTCTCTTCCAACTCCTTAGAAAATACTTACAACTCATGTCGACAAGTAGCCCAAGGAAAAAAGACCAATTATTAACTTTACCAATGAGGACTTGATTGTAGTTGATCCTAACTATC